>SJXQ01011804.1:108090-123544 GCA_006408695.1 Aepyceros melampus | reverse complement strand
ATGCGCCCCAGCAGGGCGCCGCCGCCCAGCGCCGCGGCCAGGCAGGCCGCCAGCAGTGCCGTCCGCTGCAAGCGCCGCGGCAGGAAGTCCGAGGCCCCCGCCTGGTTCCCGGCGGCCGGGCCCATCCTGGGGGAGACCCGGGCCCGTGAGGCTGCCCCGCCGCCCCCGGAGGGGCTGAGGGCGGGGCGCCGGGCCTCTCCCTGGGCCTCTGCTCCGCACTCCTGTCCCGCCCCGTCCGCTCCCCTGCTCTTTCTGGCGCTGTCTCCCCACCGCATCTCCTGCTGCGGGTCCTCTCCCGAATCGCTGGCTTCCCCTCTCGCTCTCCCCTCTTCCTTCCCTCCTGGATCTCTCTGTTTCTCTCCCTTGTCTTCCGGTTCCCTGGCTTTATTCATCTCTGTGCCTCTCTCCTTCTGCGCAAGCCTTATAAGAACGAGGGTTGATACGCACGTGTCACCCCTCTCGCCCCCCTTTCTCTCCCGCACTCACAGTCGCCGCACTTCTCGACTTCCTTCCCTCCCTGGGGGCCTCTCTGTCTCCTGGGCTCTTCCTGCACCCCCTCATTCCTTCCCCTCCGTCTTCCTGGGTTTCTCTCCCCTTCCTCTCTCATCATCTTTCCAGACTTTTCCTCCGGCTCCGCCCTCCTCTGTGGGAGCAGCTGAGATCCCGCCATGGTGGGGACACCGAAGCTCGGGACTCTGTTCCTCCTCCCCCAGCACCAGGGCAGGGTGAGCAGAGGAGACACCTGGCCCGTCTCTCCTGCAGGACGTCTGCAACTCTCACGCCCTGCAGAGGAGGCGGATCCTTGCCCTAACTATCTGGGGACTGAGCGTTGGAGGCAGAGAGCACAGCAAGCGCAAAGCTCCCCAGGCAGGAGTGCGCTTGGTGGGCCGCTTGGACAGGATACTGGCGGCTGAGTGTTGTCAGTAGAGGGAAGGACCACCAGATGGAAGGTGGGCCCGGTAGGGATGAGCAGACCACGCACAGAGGCGACCAGAGAGCAGAAGACCAGCCTGCAAGACCTAAGGCAGCTGGAGCAGAGGGGCGGGTTCTAGTCTTGCAGTGAGTATGGGTCTCATGCACGCGCTTCCTGCGCAGCTGTGCTTAAGGCCGGGCCACTGTGATGAGCCTGAAATTAAGAATACTTGTTCTCCAGACTTGTGGACACGTGGGGGAGGGGAGGCTGGGACAGACGGAAAGAGTAGCGCTGACATATGTGCAGTGTATGTGCGCGTGTGTGTGAGTGCGTGCGTGTGTGTGCGTGTGTGCGCGTGTGCGCGCGTGCGTGCGTGTGCGCGCGCCCTCAGTCATGTGTGGTCTGTGCGACCCCCTGGACTGTAGCCCGCCAGGCTCCTCTGTCCACAGGATTTTTCAGGCAAGAATACTGGAGTGGGTTGCCATTCCTTTCTCCAGGGGATTGTCCCCGCCCAGGGACAGAACCTGGGTCTCCTGCATTGCAGGCAGATTCTTTACCAAGTGAGCCACCAGGGAAGCCCAGTGTATGCGCTGCTGCTGCTGCTGAGTTGCCTCAGTCGTGTCTGACTCTGTGCAACCCCACAGACGGCAGCCCACCAGGCTTCCCCATCCCTGGGACTCTCCGGGCGAGAACACTGGAGTGGGTTGCCACTTCCTTCTCCAGTGCGTGAAAGTGAAAAGTGAAAAGGAAGTCGCTCAGTCGTGTCCGACTCTTCGCGAGCCCATGGACGGCAGCCCACCAGGATCCCCTGTCCCTGGGATTCTCCAGGCAAGAAGACTGAGTGGGTTGCCATTTCCTCCTCCAGGGGATCTTTACCATCTGAGCCACCAGGAAAGTCCAAAGCCATTATACTCCAATTCAAAAAAAGAGAAAAGAAACCCTGTTCTCCAAACAGTCCCAAATTTTGGAAGGGAACTTGATATTTTAGACTTACTGTGTTTTTAGGGGTTTGGGAGTCCAAAAAAAAAAAAAAGACTGTCTGAAACAGGCAGTCATATACCTGATTCTGGAGTTTGGGAAAGTTGATTAGTGGAGACCGAGGCTCGAGATGGTCAGACGCCCTCAGATCTGAAGACCTGCTGAAGCCGTGGGTGTGGTGAGTCCTGGCAGGAGAGGTGCGTGCAGGCGTGTGTGCCTTCGGTGTCGTGAAAGGCTTCACAGAGGGGGCACTGCCCGCCGGCACTGCCCTCCCGCGCACACTCACACAGTTTTGTTATCGGGGTCTCTGGAGCACAAAACCCCGTGCTGCCTACCTGTGAGTTCCCCAAACTCTGCAGCCTCCCACACACCCACCTCCTTCCCCCTGAGGCAGCATCGCAGCTCCAAGTCCCCACCGCAGGGCAGGCCTCCGGTTCCCAGGACCAAGGATGGCCCGTGCGTCTGGGTTCCTGGTGCCCGAGCTCAGACACTGAGGAAGGTGGCCAGACGTCCAGACCAGCCTCCTCGCAGGAAGAATTAAAGTGCGCCGACTGGCTCCTCGGAGAACCTTGTCGCCTGGGACTGGCGGAAGCCCAGACTCGCTGCGCCCAGCCACCGGGCAGGGCTCCGGGCAGTGCCCTTGACCCCCATACGCCCCCTCGGTGCTGGGCCATCGCTCCCGATGCTTCCGGGGGAGACCTCAGCACAAGAGCACCAGCTCCCCTGGGCCCTGTGGGGAACCCCGCCTGCCCTCCCTGGAGGTGAGAATGGAAGGCAAACTGGTGTGGAGGAGCTGTGCTCATTTGTCTTTTGTAACCCACCCCCTCCTTGCTCAGCTCTCTAAATACCTCTCAGACCATTTCTGCAGACGTCCCCTTCTCCCTACCGCTGGGCCCCGATCAGTTCAGTTTCTCACCCGCCTCTGTCTGTATATCTCTGCCTTTTTCACTCCGTCTTTCTCTGTTGCCGTCTCTGCAGTCTCTGTCAGTCTCCTGGCCACTTCCTTCCTGTCTTCCACTCCGTTTCCTTTCTTGTCGTCTCTCGGAGGCATGTGGTCAACACCTGCATCCCTGCGGGTGTCTCCTACCCCCTGGCTCTCTCCAGCATCCTCCGTGTGCTTGCCCCTTTCTCTCCTAGAATCTCCTTCCTTCTGGACGTGCTGGGCTTCCGTTCTTTGACCTTCTTTCCCACCGTATCGTCTCTTTCTCCCATGTCGTCCTCGTTTTTCCTTTTCCCAGCCTTCAAAATAATATGATATTTTCCCAGGGTTGCCAAAGCCAATCTTGTAGGCACGCTTTGCATCCGGGAACTGTTCTAATTGGGGAGACAAGCACGTGAATGTTGTAGAAAGTCACCGTCATAGCCACAGACACACCCTAAACACACCTTAATGCACTGTGGATTCAGGAATCATAGATGTTGGGTTTGGGGAGGAAACGAGGAACCATAGCAGCATTATCTCTGCTCTGTTGCTCCAGAACCAGCTCGGGTCCTGTCACGTGGCCTGTGGTTAGTGACTGTTGAGGCTGTAATAAGGCCATAAGCGGACTTCACATGTGGCTGAAGTCACAGCATGTCCCCAGGTGAGACCTCTTTTTTTTATAAAAACAATGGGTCCTGACTTCACTTGATTCCATAAATATGTTTCAAGGTCGCGTTGGCACAAGTTGGTTAGCATCGCCCGCCTCCCTTGGCTGCCGTGGAACCCACAGTCAACGTCGTTTCCGCACCAGGGACACATTTTAGTCCATGGCGGGGCCGGGCAGATAACGGGAAGAGGTTTGACCCGAGAAATATTTGCCTGCGTTACGGGTGTGATGTATTCATCCTTGCTACAGAGTTTATGTCTTATGGATAAAGAAACGAAGCAGAGTAACTTGGCGAGTTAGAGACACAGCAGTAGTTAAATACACCCGCTATGATGATGAGTTTCACAGTCCTTTACAAAACGGGGGAAATGACACCTCCGGCCGAGGGGACGCGTCAGCCAGGTCAGGCTAGAAGGAGACCACAGCCAGCGGGCGACTGGCCGCCCCGCCTTTTCCTCGCACTGCACGGCTGAGCTGCTGCTGCAGGGGGTCACATCAGGGGTGCTACTCCCCATCTTGCGGGTACCCAGTACTTAGCGCTCGCTGGTCGCGGGTCACGGGTCGCGGGTCTCGGGGCTAGTCGCTGTCAAATTTCCACTTTTACCAGATGGGGCCACAAGAGTGAGTACAGGAAAGGAAGCGGGCGATGCTGGGAAAATCTCCGCTAGGTCCTGACTGTTGGTGCACGTTCTTCCTGGGCAGGGCAGACAGCGAGCTGACTGCTGCCTCCCCGGGTCACCTCAGGGATGTGGTGCGAGGAGAAAGCTGGCAGAAGCAGAACGTCTCCTGCACACGGAGCAGACTTCCTTCCGTTGACCAGAAAAGCGGCAGATCCTTGCCACTCAATGTTCCCCTCCTGTTTCACAGCCACCGAACACGCAGGTTTCCCTAGGGAGCTCTTTGTGGCCGTCTCTCTGACACTCGGGGCGTGGATAACCGAGGCAAACAAACACGCAGTGTTTGGGCCTGCTTCAGCCGTGAGTAACAAAGTCCTTTGACTGAGAACCTAATGTCTTTTGAGGGGGAGGCTCTGCCGCACAGCATGTGGGATCTCTGTTCCCCAGACCGGGGCCCGAGCCGCCGCCCCCCGCACTGGAGGCACGGGTTCTCAGCCGCCCCTGGACACCCGAGAGGTCCCACCCCATATTTGCTTTCCAGCACCCATTTAATAGACTAGTGTAAGTAGGTCAAATCCAAATCTTTCACGCTTCCTTTTTAAAAAAAAAGCATTGGCGTATAGTTGATCTAAAATGTTGTGATGGTTTCAGATGTACGGCTAAGTGATTCGGGTTTTCATACACGTTTTCATTCGTTTTCAGGCTCTTTTCTCATCTAGGGTATCACAGAATGTTGGTAGAGGGCCCTGTGCTCTATGGTAGATCCTTGCTGGTCATCTGTCTCATATATAGTGGTGTGTGTATGTTAATCCCACATTCCTGATTTATCCCTGCCCTTCCCACACTTCTTGACAGAGACAGTGTCCAGGCTGTACAAGCGGGCAGGGACCACGAGGGCGGCAACCTCAGTGCCTCTGAAATACACACGTCACTTTCAGCTTCTGGAGGGAGGCGCTGAGGCAGCTGATGAGGCTGGAGTCGGTCTTGCTGGGGGCGGGCCGCTGGGCCCTGAAACCAGCTGTGGGAGTAGGTCAGCACGGGATGAGACCCCCTGTTCACCCCTCCTCGATCCAGCCACTCAGAATTTCTGGGACAGTCCCTTTCTCATCCACACACCACACACACACACACACACACACACACAACCACACACACAACACGGAACCTAGGCTCTAGCCTTTGTACTGATTAACTGGGTCTTGAGTTCCCTGGTAACTCAGTGGGAAACAATCCGCCTACCAATGCAGGAGGCTCGGGTTCCACCGATGGGTTGGGAAGATCCCCTGGAGGAGGGCATGGCAGCCCACTCCAGTGTTCCTGCCTGGAGAATGCCGCGGACAGAGGAGCCTGGCGGGCTACAGTCCATGGGGTCACAGAGTTGGAGATGACTTACAGGCTAAACAACAGTTGCCTCCTGCCTCACTTCCTCAGAGGAAATAGTATATGATTGCTTTTTAAAAATAAGTTTGGTGTGTTTGCGTTGTGTGTATGTCTGTGTGTGTGTGTAACACATCCATAGATTTATTGCAAGACAGAGTCCACAGCCTAGAGTAAGCAACCCGTTGTATTAATTTATTTCTTCTCCCTTCGACGCCACGTCTGAGAGGTCAGGCTTTTCCCCCAGACTCTCCTGAGGCCCCTTCAGGTCCTTGTTGCACAGCTGCAGATGAGGGCTTCACCGTGGGGAGGAGGCCGCCGTGGCCACGGAGATGACCTGGCCTCGGTCATGGATGGTCTTGGCTTGGGGCATCACATCCATGGAGATGGCTGTGCCGGGGAGCAGGGCCACCACCGTGAGGTGTGACCTACCCGTGGGGAACGCCTTGCCATGGGCCTCCGTGGACCGCGTCTGCAGCACGGCCACGGGGATTGTCCCGGAGGAGGCCACGACAGGCAGAAGGAGCCCACAGGGTCAGGCACCAGCGCCCAGCACGGGCGACTCGTCAGTCAGAGCAGGCAGGCTTGGGCAGGGCCAGGAGCTCACATGAGAAGCCACGCAGTCACTCCAAGGGCGGGGTCATCCCGGGGACCACGGTCCATCGGAAGGCTGTGGTCCACGAGGTCCCAGCCAACAGGGCGACCCCCACGGCCACAGCACAGTCACCAATCACGGCGGCCAGCGGGAGACACGCCACAAGCCCAGGCACAGCCCCGCGGCCTCCTGGCCAAGCGCTGTCCGGAGAGGTGAGGGGGACAGCCACCCACGCCTGGCCAGACCCGGGGCCCTCTGGACGCGGAGGCACACGGGTCCAGGAAGGACAGGTGGCTGAGGAAGAAGCACGCGGCATGTGGATGAGGTGGTAGCCGAGCAGCCTAGGACGAGGCTGTCCCCGAGGAGGGCGACCACGCAGGTCCAGAGGAGCAGGCAGCGGGAGACGGTCTGCGCCCGTGGGCGCTGGGACAGCCCGAGCGCCGAGGAGGACCTCGCCCGTGCTGTTCTGGATGTCCGTGCTCCTTCTGAAACCCCGGGTGGGTGGGAAAGTGCGGTCATCTTGGTGAGTCGTTCAGACACTGACAGCTTCCTATAAATACGGCTTGACTCTTTGAAGGCACCAGCCCTAGGGGTTCCTTGGCACCGCTGCTCAGATTACTATTCCTGTGCCCCTGCATTGCTAAATGTTGCTTAATATAATAGATGAGGGGAAATGGAAACAGAGACAGAGTTTATTTTCTTGGGCTCCAAAATCACTGCAGATGGTGACTGCAGCCACAAAATTAAAAGATGCTTACTCCTTGAAAAGAAAGCTATGACCAACCTAGACAGCATAATAAAAAGCAGAGACATCACTAGACAAAGACCCGTCTAGTCAAAGCTATGGTTTTTCCAGTAGTCATGTATGGATGTGAGAGTTGGACTATAAAGAAGGCTGAGTGCTCAAAAATTAATTCTTATGAACTGTGGTGTTGAAGACTCTTGAGAGTCCCTTGGACAGCAAGGAGATCCAACCAGTCCATCCTAAAGGAAATCAGTCCTGAGTGTTCATTGGAAGGACTGATGCTGAAGCTGAAACTTCAATACTTGGGCCACCTGATGCAAAGAGCTGACTCATTTGAAAAGACCCCGACGCTGGGAAAGATTGAAGGTGGGAGGAGAAGGGGACGACAGAGGATGAGATGGTTGGATGGCATCCTTTACCCAATGGACATGAGTTTGAGCAAGCTCCGGGAGCTGGTGAGGGACAGGGAGGCCTGGCGTGCTGAGTCCATGGGGTCCCAGAGAGTTGGACGCAACCGAGAGATTGAGAAACAGCAAGGTTGCTCATAGCTTTTCTTCCAAGGAGCAAGCGTCTGTTAATTTCATGGCTGCAGTCATGTTCTAGCCTGGAGAATCCCAGGGACGGGGAAGCCTGGTAGGCTGCCATCTCTGGGGTCGCACAGAGTCAAACATGACTGAAGCAACTTAGCAGCAGCAGTCATGTTAGTCTATACTTTGTGCCATCCCAGTGAAAATCCCAAGAGCGGGTGCGTGTGTGTGAAGCTAGACAAGCCAAATCCAAAAGTTATGTCGGAAGATAAAGGACCTGCTCTAGTGGAAAGCAATGCTTATCTCGAAGCTACGGAAATTAAATTAAAATTAAAGTGTCAGTTAAAATAAACATTTTAATTTCAATTAAATTAAAACTTAAAATTAAACTGTTAATTAAATGAAAACTTCGATTAAAATTAAAATGTCAATTAAACTAAAATTAAGGAAATCTGGCCGATGAGCTAGCAAAGATAGCAAGGAACTGAGCCAGCACACAAATGTTTATTAAATTTATAGGAAAAAACAGCATTGCAGGGAAGTGAAGAAAGCAAAGGCGTTTCAATAAATGGCCTTAGACCGATTCTCCACTATTAGGAGAGAATGTGAAATTTTCGCAAGCCCAAACAATCCTTAAAATTATGTTCCCTTTATATATAAACAAAATCTAAACTAATACAACATAGTAAATCAACTATATGCCAAGAAAATTTAAAAGACAAAAAGTAAGAAGGAAAAGTAAATTTGAAATCAATAAAATTTGTAGAAGATAGTAAGGAGACACACTGCTTTGAGGTCTGTTTAGACTGCTAAACCAGAGCAATTGTTTTGACTACATTAAAACTAAGCACTCTGTTAATCAAACCCACACACAATGAAAGGAATGAAATATCAGGCTATAATGTGGGAAATTACCTGCAACACCTATCTTTGAACACACGTTCATGTCTTAAACATGGAAATAACTTCTATAAAGCCAAAGAAGAGGAAAAAATTTCAGAAGAAAACATTGGGGAAGAAAGTTAAACTAGCCCATCAGAAAGAAGAATATTAAACTACCACTCAATAGATGAAAAAGAATCCACCAACTGGTTAGCAATCAGGAAAATGCAAAAGAAAAACATAATGAGATCGGACTGCAAACCCTCATATATGGCCGGCAGCAAACAGAGCTTACTGCCAAGCTTTACAACGGAAGATACATGGGAATACTCATCCACTATTGCTGAGGCCATCACGATAGATTTGGCAGAATCTACTGCAGTTGAACATACACAAATTTATGACAAAGCAGTTCCACTCTTGCATGTGTATTTGATGGTGATGCACTGAGCACCCAGACATGTATAAGAATCTCTGGCAGTGTCAAACCAGAAACCACACGAATGCCCATTAACATCAAAATATAGGGAAAACTTAACACCCACAAAAAAGAAAAAGAAAAAAAAAAAACATTCTGGAGATGAAATTTCACTGTAAACAAAATGGACCTAAGTTACAAAAAAAAAAAAAAAAATCTATTAAAGTGGCCAAATGAGAACTTCCCTGGTGATCCAGTGGCTAAGCCTGAGCTCCCAGTGCAGGGGGGCGCCGGTCCAATCCCCAGTCAAGGACCTAGATCCCACTTGCCACAACTTAAGATCCTGCGTGCCACAGCTAACACTCCCGTGCAGCCAAATAAATAAATAAATGCTTTTAAAATGACACCTACAGGCAACGACATAGTTCAGTCCCTCAAATGTGTTTCACAAGATGCATGAATGTGCCCTAAATCCCTTCAGGCGCATCTGCCTCTTTGGGACCCCGTGGACTGTAGCCCGCAGGCTCCTCTGCCCATGGGATTCTCCAGGCAAGAACACGAGCGGGTTACTGTGCCCTCCTCCAGGGGATCGTCCCCACCTGGGGATGGAGCCCGTGTCTCACGTCGCCTGTATTGACAGGTGGGTTCTTTGCCACTGGGAAGCACCACACGGGAAGTCCCTTTCAACATGACTTCCAGGCCGTGTAGCCATGAATTAACATATGCAAAGGCCAACCACAGCCAAAACAAAGCGCTACTGCCAGACAGCAGTACTGATCAACACTCCTGTCTAGAGTGGGGCCGGAGGGCCGTGAGGAAAGGACACAAGGAAAAAGACATCGTTGGGAATAAGAACAGCTATGCTTTTACTAAGAAGGGGGTATGGTTATCTGTGATTACTGTTGAATTTTACTGCATTGTAAAATCTTGGCCTGCGTACTTTTCTACATGCGTTATGTTTCGCAGTAGGGAGAAAAAACATTGTTTTTCATGAAAAAACTTTTTCACGATTCAAGGGCGCCATCTAGTGGTCATAGAGGTGCTTTATCAGCTCAGTGAGTTGGCTGCGCAGTCCCGTCCGCCTCTTTGCAACCCCATGGACTGTGTAGCCAGGCTCCTCTGCCCATGGAGTTCTCCAGGCCAGGATACTGGAGTGGGCTGCCATTTCCTCCTCCAGGGGATCTTCCCAGCCCAGGGACTGAACCCGGGTCTCCTGCATTGCAGGCAGATTCTTTGCCGTCTGAGCCACCGTCCCAGCCTTCATGAACTCAGAGGCATTCCCTTAAATCGAAACAGAAAATAAGTGAGACACTTTTGTTACTGAGTATTGTCCAGTTTAAAAAAAAAAAGCGCACAACATGAAAGTCTCAAGTTAATTTTATTTGGGTTAAAATGAGGACTGCAACCCAGGAGACAGCACCTCAGGTAGCCCTGAGAAACTGCTCAGAGCTGGGGGTAAGGTCAGGATAGATGTGGTTTTGGTTCAGGAGGAATACAGCAATCAAGCAGACGTTTTCCCAGAAGGCTTCTGCTAGTCTGAGAGGCTTTCTGCTAGCCACGAGAAGCAGTCATCACCAGGAAGGAGTGTAGCGCTTCTCTAGGTGTGAGGAGATACAAGAATTGGGCTCGTAAACTCAGCTCCTGAGTGCAGCTAACCATCTGAAGGCCTGTCCGGCCAGTTTTTCCCAGGGCACAGAGCGCCTCGTTTCTGCTCCTCACCCTCATGCCTTTCGGGGGGTGCTGAAGGTCGGCAGCTGCAGCAGCACCTGATTCAATCCTGGCGGAGGTGGGTGGCGAGCGCCCACGGCAAGTGCTGACCTGTATTGATAGCTGACAGTGGAAAACCACAAGACGCCTGCGCGTGGAGATCACGTCTAACGCAGAGAGAGCTTGTTCTGTGCAGGCTGGGCAGCAACGGCCACCCTGGGAATCGGTGAGGAGGGGGCCCTGGGGAGATGCCTGTAGGGAATTTCACCTTGAAACTTACCCCAGCGACAGAGGAGGGTTAGGAATGCCTGACCCGAGGGCTTCCCAGGTGGCGCTCGTGGTAAAGAACCCACCTGGCAATGCAGGAGACGCAAGAGATGCAGATTCAATCCCTGGGTCGGGAAGATCCCCTGAAGGAGGCGATGGAAACCCTCTCCAGTGTTCCTGCCTGGAGAATCCCATGGACAGAGGAGCCTGGCGGGCTACAGTCCACAAGGTCGCAGAGAGTCAGACGCGCCTGAAGCGACATAGCACGTCGTGTGCTGCAGGAGAGGGGACTGATCTAACTACCACCCCCCACCACCACCAAAAAAGAAATCACTGTGTACATTCTTTCTCTTGATTTCTGAATCCCTTTCCTTGATTGAGGGTCACTTCCTGCTGCAGGTTACCATGGCAACCAGGACATCCCATCCTCTTAAAGACGGCTCTGATCCACTTGTCTGGTAGCCCGGGAAAGGCGAAATTATAGAGACGGCAACCAGACTGGTTGTTGACAAGGGGCTGGGGGACGAGGCAGGAAGTGATTATAAAACACAGAGGAGGGCTTGAGGGTAGTGGAAACCTTCTGTATCTTGATGGTGGTGGTGATGGTGGTATTGAATGAACCTATGTGGGTGTTAAATATAGTAACAGCGAATAAAGTCAACATTTTTAGAAAGTGCTGGCCCAAAAACTGGCAGCCATTTAAATACATTGCAGAAAAAACAAGTCTTAATGAGAAGAAAAAATAGTTCTTGCTGTGTGCTGTTAAAGGAAAAAAGCACGATTGCCAAGCCTTATACACCATATAATCTCTTTGCATGCGTGCTAAGTCACTTCATGTGTGTCCAGCTCTTCACAACACCATGGACTGTACCCGCCAGGCTCCTCTCTCTATGGGATTTCTCAGACAAGAATGCTGGAGTGGGTTGCCATCCCTTTCTCCATATAATCTCTTTACATGCCGAGAATACACGTTTGAGAGGGAAATATACCAATGGTTCCCTAACTGTGCACCAAGGCACCTGGCTATTTCATTTTATTTTGTAATTACTTTCTATTGGAGTACAGTTGCTTTACGGGGTTGTGGTCATTTCTGCGATACAGCAAAGTGAATCGGCCATACACAGACACATAGGTGCATCCTGTCCCTTTCGGACTGCCTTCCCATGGGATCCCCGCAGCGCAGTAAGCAGAGTTCCCTGCTGCACAGTAGGTCCTCATTAGTTCCCGGACTTATGCATATGGTGTGTGTACGTCAATTCCAAGCTCCCAGTTCATCCCACCCCGCCTTCCCCCCTTGGTGTCCATTCTCTATGCCTGTGTCTCTATTTCTGCTTTGCCGATAGGATTATCTTTATCATGTTTCACCCGGATATTTTAAATCTGAGAGACACACAGCAATATCCACCATCTGTCTGACACCCCAGGAGCTACCAGTTCCAGCGGATCACATTTTCAACAGTCGCCCTCTCTACATTCCTTTCTCTGACAGAAGATCTTTGTGAGGCTGGGTTGTCGGTAATTGCTGTAAAGAAGCAAGTGGCCTGTAAAAATCATCTTGGAGTGGGAAATTCGGGGGGTGGGGAGATGGTTCAGTCTGACTCCCAGGTCTGAGAACTTGTGCAGTGCCCAACACGCACACACGGCCCATTACTAAGTAACTGTCATGGTTGCAGGATGAAGGAAATCTCCCTGACCTTCGGAGGGCCTGACCTCCCCCCAGAGATCTCGTCCTGCAAAGGACCTGGGCTGCTTGTCCTCAGGTCACCTCCTAGACCTTGACGAGCCCCTCTCTCACAACTTGAGCCCCCAGGCCTTTGTCCCCACTGGCACCCCAGCTGCATGGGTCCTTCCACTGTTGAAAAGAGTTTTATTGAAGTACAATTGCTTTACAATGTTGGGTTACTTTCTGCTGTACAGCAGGATGTTCCCCTGAAACGATCACAGCATGGTTTGTTAAACAGCTACACCCTGATACAAAATAAAAGGCTTCAAAATAAAAAAGCCTAGGAAAGGTTTGGGATGAGGAAACCCCAGTTTCTATTCTGTATTTTCTATAATTATAAACGCGTTTGCAATGTGATGTAAATAAATACGGGCTTCCCAGGTGGCACAGTGGTAAAGAATATGCCTGCCAAGGCGGGAGACGGAGGAGCGGCAGGTGCGGCCACTGGGTCGGGACGATCCCTTGGAGGAGGAAATGGCAACCCACTCCAGTGTTCTTGCCTAGAGAATCGGACAGAGGAGCCTGGCGGGCTACAGTCCAGGTATGGGGTCACAAAGAGTCAGACTTAGGGACTAGACAAGAATAACCTGGTAAATTAACATTGTCGCTTTTCTGCTACGCTAATGTCTTAGGAGGAGTAAGTACTTAAGACATCCAGCTTTTTCTCCCAAAGACGTCACAAATTTAATTCATTTGCTCCTCTCCACAATCTAATTTGCCCATCTCACACACAAGGCACAGTTCAACTCAGTTCAGTCGCTCAGGCGTGTCCGACTCTTTGCGACCCCATGGACTGCAGCACTCCAGGTTTCCTTGTCCATCACCAACTCCCAGAGCTTGCTCAAACTCTGGCATCATCGAGTCAGTGATGCCATCCAGCCATCTCATCCTCGGTCGTCCCCTTCTCCTCCTGCCCCCAATCCCTCCCAGCATCAGAGTCTTTTCCAATGAGTCAACTCTTCACATGAGGTGGCCAAAGTACTGGAGTTTCAGCTTTAGCATCAGTCTTTCCAAAGAATACCCAAGACTGATCTCCTTTAGAATGGACTGGTTGGATCTCCTTGCTGTCCAAGGGACTCTCAAGAGTCTTCCCAACACCACACTTCAAAAGCATCAATTCTTTGGCGCTCAGCCTTCTTCACAGTCCAACTCTCACATCCATACATGACCACTGGAAAAACCATAGCCTTGACTAGACCGACCTTTGTTGGTAAAGTAATCTCTGCTTTTGAATATGCTGTCTAGGTTGGTCATAACTTTCCTTCCAAAGAGTAAGCATCTTTTAATTTCATGGCTGCAATCACCATCTGCAGTAATTTTGGAGCCCCCAAAAATAAAGTCTGACACTGTTTCTACTGTTTCCCCATCTATTTCCCATGAAGTGATGGGACCAGATGCCATGATCTTAGTTTTCTGAATGTTGAGCTTTAAGCCAACTTTTTCACTCTCCTCTTTCACTTTCAACAAGAGGCTTTTTAGCTCCTCTTCAAATTCTTTGGCGCTCAGCCTTCTTCACAGTCCAACTCTCACATCCATACATGACCACTGGAAAAACCATAGCCTTGACTAGACCGACCTTTGTTGGTAAAGTAATCTCTGCTTTTGAATATGCTGTCTAGGTTGGTCATAACTTTCCTTCCAAAGAGTAAGCATCTTTTAATTTCATGGCTGCAATCACCATCTGCAGTAATTTTGGAGCCCCCAAAAATAAAGTCTGACACTGTTTCTACTGTTTCCCCATCTATTTCCCATGAAGTGATGGGACCAGATGCCATGATCTTAGTTTTCTGAATGTTGAGCTTTAAGCCAACTTTTTCACTCTCCTCTTTCACTTTCAGCAAGAGGCTTTTTAGTTCCTCTTCAGTTTCTGCCTCCCAAGGAGCAAGCGTCTTTTAATTTCATGGCTGCAGTCACCATCCGTGATACTAGTCACAGGGAGGTTAAATAGCTTGCCCCAGGACATTCAGTTAGGAGGTAGTGGAATCAGGATTCGAGCCCGGGTCCCACCCAAGGCAAGTGCGCGGACTTCTAACGACCAGGCGCCGCGGCAGCTTCATCATCACCCAGTCAGCCCCGCGCTGCGAGGGTTAGAGACAACATCGCGTCAGTACCAGTCTCCCCGTCGTCATGACAACCTTTATCTCCCCTCCCACCCCCCACGCTTGGACCCAGTCCCTGGGGAGGAGGGGGGACAAGATCGTATCCCTTTTCTTACAAATCTGCCCACGGGAAAACGTGCCCATTTCAAGTGTATTCCTTGTTCTTCCAGGAGCCCCTTTTGCAAGGATTATTCCCGGGGAGAGGGGGTTGCTAACATCTCTTGGCCTAAGAGCCAGAGGACCCCAGTCCAGCTTAGAGTGACTTCTTTGCCTCTCCTCCCCTAGCCCTTGACCTCAGAGCCTTCCACGGAAATCTCCTTATATCCTTCTTGCTGCGGCTAAGTCGCTTCAGTCGTGTCCGACTCTGTGTGACCCCACAGACGGCAGCCCACCAGGCTCCCCGGTCCTGGGATTCTCCAAGCAGGAACACTGGAGTGGGTCGCCATTTCCCTCTCCAATGCATGAAAGTGAAAAGGGAAAGGTGAAGTCGCTCAGTCGTGTCCGACTCTGTGCGACCCCATGGACTGCAGCCTAGCAGGCTCCTCCACCCTTGGGGTTTTCCAGGCAAGAGTGCTGGAGTGGGCTGCCAGTGCCTTCTCCTTTAATCTGGGGAAAGAAAACGGTTTAGCTTGAGCGGATGCAGTCTTCTTTCTGCGGAGCCACAGTGCCCTCAAGTGTTCACTGAGGCCGGCGCCACCTCGTTTCAGGAACGCGTGTGGGTGTGTCTAGGTGGCGTCTCCGCAGGGGCTGGAGAACAAACTATTCACCCGGGCTTGCGTTTGGCTGATCTCCTTTTTTTGTTTGTTTTTTAAGGCTTATTGATGACTTTCCTAACTATCCCGAGGGCTGACTTTGATCTCATCTCTCTTCCTCCTCCAGGTCTCTTCACGCTCCCCACCCACTGTCCCTGGGAGAAGTCCCGAGATGGTTACTCTCACCTTGGCCAGGCTCTGGTAAGACTCAGATGTTTCTGTGAAGTTATTCTGGAGATGTGGCCAACAGCTAACGCCGGTCTGC
>SJXQ01011804.1:87199-98716 GCA_006408695.1 Aepyceros melampus | reverse complement strand
GGGCTGCGGGGCTGCGGGGCTGCGGGGCTGCGGGGGCGGGCACCCAAAGCTCGGAAACAGCCCGAGCGCGCCGGTCAGCGTCCCCCTCGCCGGACGCCCCTCTGTTTCCGTGCTCCCGGAAAGCCGGTCCGCACCGTGGTTGCCCCGCGCGGGCCAGTGACCTGATTCCGCCTGCCCCTTCAGAACTGGCCCCTGGCCGCTCATGCCGGAGCGTTTGATTCTCCACCTGTTGAATCCGATTCGTGTTTGTGGCCGTAGTTGAAGACGCGGCAGGAAGGGAGCCAGGAGGAGACCTGGCCTCTAGCTGCTGCCTTCTCTTCCCCCAGTTCTGCCTTCCAGGGACACGGCCGGCCTCCGGGAGAGGAGGCCCACGCAGGAGGCGGCCGGGACAGGAATTGAACGGCAAGCCACGTCCCAGGTGAGGGGCGGCCCCTCTTCTCCTCTCTGAAAGGCAAGCTTGCCTTTCAGGGCTTAATGACGTTTATTTTCTTTTAGAAGTTTTCAGTGTAAGAGACCTGTCGGGGGAGCTGGTTCCCATTTGCCCACATTCTGGTGAGTGGTGGGCTACAGGGGCAGCCCAGGGCCTCCCTCCCTGCTTCCTCTCCGTGTCTTTCTCTGTTTGTTGGTCATTGGAGGACTGAGTCAGCCCCTCCCTAGAGCAGAAAGGTGCTCCTCAGCACAGACAGGACAGCCCCTTGTGTCGAACCTGGTTTGTCTGATGTTCTCTTTGAGCCAGCCCCTGGAGAGACAGATGGCTGAGCCCTGGCCCCTGCCCCTGGGAGCTCACAGCCTGTTAGTGGAAAGTCTTGGAAGCATACAAGGTTCTGAATGTGAGTTCTAGCATGGTGAGAGTGGGCTGGGGGAACTCTTGGCATCTCAGCACCCGTCGGGCAAGGGTAGGGAGGTGGTCTCTGAGCCGGTTTCCCTTTTCAGTAGTTTTCTTTGGCTGTGCTTGGGTCTTCATTGCAGCGTACGGACTTTGTGTAGTTACGCCGCAAGGGCGTCTCGTGGTGGCACGCGGGTCTCTAGTTGCTTAGCTGCCCTGCGGCGTGTGGGATCTTTGTTCCCCGACCAGGGATCAAACCTGCGTCTCCTGCATTGCTAGGCGGATTCTGAAGCACTGGATCACGGGAAGTTCCAGGCCTCGTGTTTTGCAGGAAGAGGAGAGGTTTGGGAGGCAGAAGAGGGAAGGGCAGCCTTGGTGTAGTGTGTAAGGCTGTCTTTTCCCCGCTTGGTTGTGTTGCTTCTTAGAATGCTGATAAGCTGTCTCTGCACTGTGCGTCCTGCGCGTCATCGCCGCGCATCCACGTGTGAGCCACGTTCAGTCGCCCGGTGAGCTCCATCCGCGTTACCCAAGGCGGCGCTCAGGTCCTGGTCTTTCTTGACTGTTGCTGGCATCTGAGGTCGTTCAGGGTTGGCAGGCTGTCACTGTAAAGGGCCAGGTAGTAAATATTTGGGGCCCCGCAGGCTGTGAGGTCTCTGCTGCAGCTGCTCCCCTCTGCCTTCTAGAAGCAGGCACGAAGCATACCTAAGTGATTGGGCGGGGCAGTGTTCCAGTGAAACTTGACTGACAGAAACGGTAACGCCACCCCTGAGAGACCTCACGGGCCGCCCCGCTTCCTGACTTCTCCGCTTCCGCAGCTCTTCATCATCCTGAGCTGCAGCTGTCGCTGGGCCTTGGGGCCCTGTACTAGGCTCTCTGTTCTTGTCTGTCTGCCCGCCTCCCCCTGTTCTCGCCTGTGCGGACTAGCCACACGCCGGCTTCTCCCGGTCCACCTTTCCAGCCCAGTCCTCTCTCTGAGCTCCAGGCCTCGGTGTCCAGCCGCGTGTCCAATGGGGAGCTCGCAGCGGACACATCCAGCCCCAGGCTCCCGGAGTCCTCCCATAAACCAGCCCCTGCCCGCATCTTGTCTGTCCGTCTGCGGCAGTTTCATACCCCAGGTCCTCAGGCCAGAGCTGGCCTCGTTCCTCGTCTCCTCTGCGGGCCTCCCCTCCCGTATTTGGTCCATTGGCAGAGCTGTCCTCGCTGTTTCACGTTGTGCCCCGATCTGACAGCTGTCGCCGCCCCTGCACCACCGCCCCGGTCCTCATTATCTTACTGTTGGCGCTTCAGCTCATGCCCCCCGCGGTCCCCGCCCAGCGCCGCAGCCAGAGAAGTTTGTGCTGAAGGGCCCCGCCTCTGACATGGACCGCACGCCCCCATCACTCACTTTGCCTCCCAAAAGTTGCCTTCTCCGTTTCCCGATTGTGCTGTCTAAAACTTCAGAGCCTCCTACCCGAATTCCTCACATCCCTCTTCCCTGCCTTACTTGTTGAAGACTCTTAGCACTTTTCAGCATTCCGTATACTTAATTTACGTGCTTTTCTCTTGTCTAATTCTCTTACCACGAAGTACATTGGACACAGGCAGGAGTTTTTGGTAGTTTTCCCCAGTGCCTGATGCAGCGAACATATGGTGGATGAGTATGTGAACGCAGTCTCATTAAAGTGCTCTTGGAAGCCAGCGTTTCACTGTTTAATATAGTGTCACAGTAATGATTTTTATACTGAGAATGTGCATTGTCTCTGATTATTTCCTGTGAGTATATTCCCAGAAGTTTTTCTTACCTTGTGGATTAAAGTTCACCAAACTTACATGAAAGCAAAATACTTTAAAAATTATATGTGGGTGGAATAGCAGTATGGACTCAAAAGCTAGAATTCTAGTTTTTACTTTTTTACTAAAAAAAAACAGTAAATGTCACCAAAATAATTTATTACAAACTTCATTTGTGCACTTGAAAAATTACCTGAATTCAACAACAACAACAAAAAAAACCCTCTTTAACATATTTTTTCCTATATTATTTTCTGTTCATCTTTCCCTGTAAAATATTAGCACAGTATTTTTCTGTGAGGATAAGCTTGCTCTGTAGTTTTTATTTCTTTGTTTTTGAAGTCCATCTCATCTTTCTGATGACAGTGCTGAGGCCCCGGATCACATTCTTAGGTGAGGTACAGATTCTATAGCTGTGTCTTTTCTGAGTCACAGGTGTGGTTCTCTGAAACCCATTTGAAAATCTGCACTCTGTATGATGGCAAGAGGAATGAGAACAGGACCTGCCCATTCTCACTGTGTCCTCACACGGAGGAAGGGGCTGGGGAGCTCTCTGGGGCCTCTTATATAAGGACCCTCATCCCACTCATGGGCCTGGGGTGGGTGGTTTCCCACAGTCCCTGTCTCCAGATAACACCATCACACGGGGTGTTGGGATCTCAGCATGTGACGGGCAGGGGGACAGAGACATTCAGAGAAGTAACCACAGTCATTAGTTCTGTGTACGAGGAGCTGTCTGTAGGAAATGGGAAAACAGCTTCAGAGGATGTGTCCTCGCTCTGACATGGGGCCCCTCTGGAATATGGGGTTACAGAGGTGGGGAAGGGGCGTTTCTTATCCAGGAAAAAAATGAAGCCAGAAAAACCCAGTTGCCAAGTACAAGAAAATATTTGAACTTGTATTCTTCTCCTTAAGGGCCCCACAGGTTCCAGTTTTACCAGACAGTAGTGACAGCAGGCAACATTTCCTCTGGCTCCAGCTTAAAAAGTTCCCATAAAGGTGCAGTAGGATAGGCGTCTGTAGAGGGTACAGCGTATGCTCTATAAAGATACAGGAACTTGTGTACAATTGATACGCTGCGTATACTGGATATGTTTTGCTTCATTTAGTAAGGAATATCTGAAAGCTGTTTGAATATTGGGGGAAAAAAAAGCCTAAGGCCTGCCAGCCAAGGAGCAGGAAGACTTAGAGTGGAAGTTTGGAATCTGCAAAAACCCGTCTTTTAGAACTGGGTCAGAAAAGTAGCCCGTCTGAGCACCTGTGCCTTTGAACGCAGTTGAAAACATCTGCCAAAAAATATCTGCATTGAAATGTTTTGTTTATTAGTTTGTTTCTAAGCCACTTAATTGAGGCAAGATTGACACATAGCTGTACATTTTTAATATGTACGGCTCGGTGAATATGAGGATAAGTACACACTCACAGAACCCTTGTGACCCGTCTACACAGTTTGGTTAAAGATGTCTTCAAAGTTTGTGCGAGTTAAGGAACAGTGACTGTGTATTGTTCAACAGATACTGAACCTCCAAGGGGCTTTTTGTTTCCAGTGAAACGGTATCAGTCTTTAAGTCAGCGTCCCCACAGTGTTTCTGAAGCGCCTCACATTCTGAGTGCCATGCCCATGACATGGGTCACATGGGTTTATTTCCCCATTCCTTTTTCTCTTTTTTTTTTCCCCGGAGAGGAGGAAGGACTTGTTATTACCTGCAGGAAGTCGGGAACACTGGGGATTCTTCCCAGAGCATGTCTCTGTGTCCCCATTCCTGTGCTGATCCAGGCCACTTGCCTGTCCTCACAGTAGAAGAGGCTCTGGTACCGGTTGTCATGGGACAACTCAGCCTCCCTGGTTTATTGTTTGAACTGACGTCCTCCTGTATCTTACTTGTGTGCCGCTGTCACCTGCACAAAATTGCCACTTCTCCAAGGGTAGGGCACTCTCTCTCTTTTCTTTGAAGTTTATGACTGAATGAGGCCCAATCATTAACTGGATTTCCACATTATCAGATATTACTCTCTACACATAAAATCTCCTAGCTAAAATGGAGAGGAGATAACTCTTAGCCCCTCTGTTAGTCTGTGAGGGCCGCCATAACAGAACTCCACAGGGTGGGCAGCTTATCATGGGACAACTCAGCCTCCCTGGTTTATTGTTTGAACTGACGTCCTCCTGTATCTTACTTGTGTGCCGCTGTCACCTGCACAAAATTGCCACTTCTCCAAGGGTAGGGCACTCTCTCTCTTTTCTTTGAAGTTTATGACTGAATGAGGCCCAATCATTAACTGGATTTCCACATTATCAGATATTACTCTCTACACATAAAATCTCCTAGCTAAAATGGAGAGGAGATAACTCTTAGCCCCTCTGTTAGTCTGTGAGGGCCGCCATAACAGAACTCCACAGGGTGGGCAGCTTCAGCGATACAGTGATTTTTCACAGTTCTGGGGGCCAGAAGTCCGAGACCGAGGGGTCAGCAGACGTGCTTTCCCCTGAGGTCTCCCTCTGCGCCCACCACCCCTGGTTGGTTCCTCCTCTTACTAGAGCACGGGTCTCCTCTCTGAAGTCCAGCCACCCTGGACTTACGCATTTAGGGCTCTGCCTGTCTAAGCCCGAGATGATCTCGTCGTTGGAACAGAGGAAGGAACCCTGGGCTGTGAAGAGAAAGTCGACCAGAGGCAGGTGCCCAGGTGAGCATGGGGGCAGTGGGGGGGGGACCCACGGCTCCCTGCCCTCGGACGCCTGGGACCACCACCAGACTTCTGAACTGCCCCGCCCCCAAGGGAAAATCACGCAGTCGAGGCCTGGGCTTTGTACGTTTCCTTTTCCCCGCCTCTCCTCTCCACCTGCGCTCCCCTCCCTCCACACACCACCCTGGTCCGCTGTCTGGACCTCGTCTGTCTCCAGCTCCTCCAACCTTCCATCACTCAGACTTATGTAGTCATCTCTGCTCTTCACAAGGCTGATGCCAGTGTAGTTCTGTCTTATTTCCCTTTGATGAAATGACTTGCACTCAGGGTCTTCCTCTGACTGATTTTCACTGTTTCAGCTTTGAGTGAGGCCGCAGGTGCTGGCTGAGATGCCGAGGGTGAGCCCTTAGAGAAGTCACCCTCCAGGGGCGAGACAACACGTCTCTGTGCACAGAAGTACAATAGAAAGGGCTGTGTCACGTGTGACAAAAGTAAATAGGGACTTGAGGGAGAGAAAGTTTCATTCTCAGTTTCACGCCAGGGGAACAAGGCCAGAGCATAGAGCCTTGAGGAGAGAGGTGAAGAGGAGAGGACAGGTCAGTAGGTCTGGAGGCGATCTGGGCTAGGCCGAGATCCATCTGGGATCCTGGTGGACGTCTGTGTGCAGACCGGCCGTGCAGGCAGGCGACTGGCTCTCAGGAGAGGACTCCGATCCTGATCTGATGGGACGTGCTTGCAGATGTTATGCTGATGTTTAAACCACTGGGAGTGCAGAGATTTCGTCACAGCATTATTTCCGGGACATCAGGTTAATCACAAGAACTCAGAAGTACAGATTCCTCACGGTGGCTCCCATAAGAGGAAATGACTATCGTCCCTAAAGAGAATCTTGTAAGACCCCTTTGTTCAAACCATACTTCGGAGGAAAGTTTATATCCATAGAACAGTTATCAACTGCGTCAACTCCCGTGGGTCATCACACTCCCAGGGTCATCGTACACCCAGCAGAACTGGAACGGTGTTTCAGGGGAAAGTTTTCCTCTTCGAACTCTGGCTTTCTCTGAGCTGGTTTCCTGAGACAGAACTGGTTTTTTCCCCTCCTGTTAACACTGTCTCTCTTTCTCAGCTAGAATCTCTAGCTGAGATTCTAGTTGATGTTGAAGCCTTGGCACATACAGCCAGGATCAGAACATTGGTTAGTTCGCATCATAATAAATTTTTTAAAAGTTTACATTATAAATGAAATGTAAACAAGTGGAGCAAGCGAAGAAACCTTTGCTAAATAAAATGGAGAAAGATTCAAAGAGAGACTTAGTAAGCGTTTCCTCCTGTGGCCTCGGCCGCTCTTTGTTCCAGCCACATTTTGTCTTCAGTTTACATCCCTGTGAACTCTCGTCTCCTGCGCTTGGATCTCTTTCTCTAGTCTCCTGCCAAAAACATAACATGCAGCACTCGCTCAGCGTCTCGTTGTGAAAACTCACACTGTGTGTGGTAGTGGTAAAGCCACGCAAGTTTGGGATCAGAAGGCTGGTGGGTTGTGTAGAAAGCTTTCAAAACGATATGTATTTTCTGAGAATCTTTTTCCATCTGGTTCCATTTGGGAAAATGTCTTCATACTAACATGTAGTAAAAGAGATCCCTTCTTAAAACTATCCTTTAGACTCGCAGACTCTGCTGAAGACCCAGGAGTTGCCTTCAGAGAAGAACTTCAGTGAAGAGGTGTTGTCCCAGGAGCAGCGCGCGGAGAGACCCCCAGAGCGCACCGTCCTCGGGGAAGGCTGGGCTTACGCCGCTGTGTGTGAGGGCAGTCGGTGAGTCGGGCACAAACAGAACACTGGCAGGAGGCAGAGTTTGCGGGCTTCCAGAGGCTTTCCTGCTTCAGCAGCACAGAGCAGGTGGGAGACACAGTCTCCTTCACAAAGAAACGCGGCTTCGGAGAGTGATCTTGTCTACAGCAGGTGTGGGCGGATTTCCATTTGAATGCAGGACTTCTTACACAGTGTTCCCCGCAAGAGAGGGGGGGCACCGGGTCCCAGCGAGTCGTAGAGAAGTGTTTAAATCAGGATCGTTCCACATGTTTTGGGTGTGAGAGAGCTCTAAGCAGGATCTCAACCCTTCCTTGTCATCAGAGATTTCATACCAGAGGAGAACCCTCTGCAGGATTAAGTGAAGCCCGTGTGTCAGGTGTGAGGAAGCCTCTGGTGAGCTCTAGAAAGTCCACACGCTGTGGACAGTTGCTCTCCTCCACCATACTGCAAGTTCTCTGCAGAAGAAACAGTTTCCCCAATTTTCCAGTCCTCCCCCCGCTGCCTCCCCGCAAACTTAAACGACATAACCAGCTTCGTCGTTACGTGACGGGGATCACACAGAGCTAGTGAGAATTCCTGCTACCCAGTGCCCCTCGTGGCATGTGGACATGGCCACCCCAGAGCCATCTCAGGGTCACGAACACGGCTCGATGGAAACGCGTGTCTGCCATTGCAGGGCTTGGTGGCCACCACGGACGTGGCCACAGACGTCTCGCAGCGGCCAGAGCCCGCTGGGCAGAGTTTCTGTAGGAGCGTGGTGTGGGCGGACCGCCGTCCGGGGACCGGAGGTAAGGCCCTTCCTCCCCCAGACCTGACTCTTTAGGAGCCTCCGTGCTCGTTCCCCGGTTGTGAATTGTGTCTGTTGGGGGTGCCGGGCAGGGGGAGCCGCCTTCTAAAGTGTGGGTTGAATTCTTACTCCCGCTTCGTAAGAGTGTGACGTTGGCAGAGTTGAAAGTTGAAAGTTTGTAGGCAAGAAAGTGGGACAACCTTCTTTGTCATAGATACTCTTCAGTTTTCTTCCTGGGCCTTGCTGTAGTAAAACACTCTTCCATCCAAGCCACGGAGCTGGTTGTCCATCCGAGAACGCCCAGGGTTTGACAGACCTCGTGTCTTTTCCTGTGTGCAGGACACTGTGCGTCTGAGCCAGACCTGGTCTCTTTGCTGGAGCGCAGGAAGGCGCCCTGGATGGTGGATGGAGAGCCGGTCAGAGCCCCGTCCTCAGGTGAGCCGGGCGGCCGGGTGGAGACGCCCCTGCGGGGCGGGGGGCCAGGACAACCTTCTTTGTCATAGATACTCTTCAGTTTTCTTCCTGGGCCTTGCTGTAGTAAAACACTCTTCCATCCAAGCCACGGAGCTGGTTGTCCATCCGAGAACGCCCAGGGTTTAACAGACCTCGTGTCTTTTCCTGTGTGCAGGACACTGTGCGTCTGAGCCAGACCTGGTCTCTTTGCTGGAGCGCAGGAAGGCGCCCTGGATGGTGGATGGAGAGCCGGTCAGAGCCCCGTCCTCAGGTGAGCCGGGCGGCCGGGTGGAGACGCCCCTGCGGGGCGGGGGGCCGTGCCTCTGTGGCTTGTTTGATAGCCCTTGTTTCCATCCATGAACACTGTTAAGTCTTCCATCCAAGAACACGGGATGTTTTTCCATTTATCTAGGTCGTCTTCATCTTACTCATCAACATTGCTAGTTTTCAGTTTACAGTCTAGCAGCTTTTTAGGTAATTTTATTCCTAAATAACTTATTCTTTCAGTGCCATATTTCAAGGAATTATTTTCACAGTTCCTTTTCAGACTGTTCCTTCCTAGTGTATGGAAATACAGCTGATTTCTGGGTGTTGATCCTGCATTCTGCAGTTTTGGTGACTTGATATATTAGCCCTCATACTCTTCTTAGGGATTGTGTAGGGTTTTCTATATATGAGGTCATATCATCTGCAAATACAGTTTTATCCCTTCCTTTCTAACTTGGATGCCTTTCGTTTCTGTGTCTTCTCGCTTTGGCTGGAACTGCCCAGGTATCCTTGTCTTGTCACTGACCTAAGAAGAAAAGTCTTCAGTGTTTATGTGGCATTTTTAAAAAGAGCTTTTATATTCCCTTTTTTAAGATCATCTTTTCCCAGACAGCTGACTCTCCACATCATCTCTCTCCCCAACACAACTACAACTTTTATCTCCATATATTTATTGCAATATAACTGCACAATTTTTGGTTCGTGCTAAGTGATTTAGCAAAAGGATTTCAGGTATATTCACTCCTTCCTGCAAGTTTATAGTCTGAGAACTTGGATGCCTTTCGTTTCTGTGTCTTCTCGCTTTGGCTGGAACTGCCCAGGTATCCTTGTCTTGTCACTGACCTAAGAAGAAAAGTCTTCAGTGTTTATGTGGCATTTTTAAAAAGAGCTTTTATATTCCCTTTTTTAAGATCATCTTTTCCCAGACAGCTGACTCTCCACATCATCTCTCTCCCCAACACAACTACAACTTTTATCTCCATATATTTATTGCAATATAACTGCACAATTTTTGGTTCGTGCTAAGTGATTTAGCAAAAGGATTTCAGGTATATTCACTCCTTCCTGCAAGTTTATAGTCTGAGATAAGACCTGTACTTGTTCTGAGGTATGTTAGAGGTAATTAGATATAATGTCAGCACTCACTGTTTTTATAAAAGCAGTCTCTCCAGAGTGACAAGTTGCATCGCAAGGCTCTCTCTGCTAATAAAGAGCCAGAGAGGAACAGAGGGTTGTGTCTGGCTGGCGGCAGCAGACAGGTCGATGTGGAGTGGCTTCTACCTGAGTGCCGGGCTCCGCCATCAGCAGACTCTGCTGCAATTAATCAAATGAGACACAGCTGACGGATACACCATTTCTGGTTGTGCAGGGGCTGCCAGGGTTTCAGGCCTCCAAATGAATACTCAGTGGTAAAGAATCCGCCTGCAGTGCAGGAGACAAAGGTTTGATCCCTGGGTCGGGAAGATCCCCTGGGGAATGGCAACCCACTCCAGGAATCGTGCCTGCAGAGCCCCAGGGAGAGAGAAGCCTGGTGAGCCCCAGTCCACAGGGTCGCCAAGAGCCTGACACAACTGAGCAGCTATCCCACAGCAACGCCTGTTACAAACAGGCGGACCTTCTGCGTTTGGCCGCCCCTGGGACCAGCGTCTGTGGTGCGATGGCTGCCCTGGCGTCGATACTGCACAGCCGGGGTGAGGGAACGGGCGTCATAGCCTGCGTGTTAGCTGGTGTGACTGCAGAGCAGTTTTCCAGCTCCTCATACTTCTGACATGTAAGCCGTTCCACAGATGTTGAATGTATTTAAACGTCTTCTCTTCACTGCTCCTGGGTTCCTGTATGAATCTGGTCTGGAGTCATCTTGCATGTTAGAGACTGCGCTTTCCCGTGTGTCAGAGGTGCACGGTTTATGGTTTCGTTAGGGTTTCCTTCACCGGTGAGGTCACTGTCCCGTGCTTCAGAGGAGCATGGCTGACTGGTTTCATCAGGCTTTCCTTCACCACTGTGTCAGAGGTGCATGGCTTAATGGCTTCTTAACACTTTGTTTCACCAGTGAGTTCGCTTTCCTGTGTCTCAGAGGGGCACAGTTGCTGGTTTCAGGAGGGTTTCATTCATCAGTGAGTTCACTTTACCGTCCTTCAGACGTGCATGGTTTACTGGTTTCTTTACGGCTTCATTCACCAGGCAGTTCACTAGGCCGTGTGGCAGGGGAGCGTGGTTTACTGATTTCATGAGGCTTTCCTTCAGCAGTGAGTTCACTTCCCCGTGTGTCAGGCGCACGGTTGACTGGTTTCATCAGCGTTTCATTTAGCAGTGAGTTCACCTCACCCTCCTTCACACGTGCAGGGTTCAGTGGTTTCTTGAGGGTTTAATTCGCCTCTGAGTTTAACTTTCCCGTGTGTCAGAGGTGCACACTTTTCTGATTACATCAGTGTTTCATTCAGTGGTGAGTTCACTTTCCCGTTTGTCAGAGGTGCACAGTTTACTGATTTCATCAGGGTTTCATTCAGCAATGAGTTTACTCTCCCGTGTGAGGGGTGCACACTTTCCTGATTTCATCACCGTATCAGTCAGCAGTGAATTCACTTTTCCGTGTGTCAGAGGTGACTAGTTCAGTGATTTCATCAGGGTTTCTCATTCAGCAGTGAGTTCACTTTTTCATGTCAGAGGTGCACACTTTCCTGATTCCATCAGGGTCTCATTCAGCAGTCAGATCACTTTCCCGTGTTTCAGACGTGCACAGTTTCTTGATTTCATCAGGCTTTCATTCAGCAGTGAGTTCACTTTCCCGTGTCAGATGTACACTGTTTACTGATTTCATCAGCGTTCCATTTAGCAGGGAGTTCATTTTCCCGTGTGTCAGAGCTGCACACTTTCCTGACTTCATCAAGCTTTCATTCAGCAGTGAGTTCACTTTCCCGTGT
>SJXQ01011804.1:52045-86193 GCA_006408695.1 Aepyceros melampus | reverse complement strand
CAATAACCGCAGATATGCAGATGACACCACTCTTATGGCAGAAAGTGAAGAGGAACTAAAAAGCCTCTTGATGAAAGTGAAAGAAGAGAGTGAAAAAGTTGGCTTAAAGCTCAACATTCAGAAAACAAAGATCATGGCCTTTGATCTCATCACTTCTTGGGAAATCGATGGGGAAACAGTGGAAACAGTGGCAGACTTTATTTGGGAGACTCCAAAATCACTGCAGATGGTGACTGCAGCTATGAAATTAAAAGATGCTTACTCCTTGGAAGAAAAGTTATGACCAACCTAGATAGTATATTCAAAACCAGAGACATTACTTTGCCAACAAAGGTCCGTCTAGTCAAGGCTATGGTTTTTCCAGTGGACATGTAAGGATGTGAGAGTTGGACTGTGAAGAAGGCTGAGTGCCAAAGAATTGATGGTTTTGAACTGTGGTGTTGGAGAAGACTCTTGAGAGTCCCTTGGACTGCAAGGAGATCCAACCAGTCCATTCTGAAGGAGATCAGCCCTGGGATTTCCTTGGAAGGAATGATGCTAAAGGTGAAACTCCAGTACTTTGGCCACCTCATGCGAAGAGTTGACTCATTGGAAAAGACCCTGATGCTGGTAGGGATTGGGGGCAGGAGGAGAAGGGGACGACCGAGGATGAGATGGCTGGATGGCATCACTGACTCAATGGACGTGAATGTGAGTGAACTCTCGGAGTTGGTGATGGACAGGGAGGCCTGACGTGCTGCGATTCATGGGGTCGCAAGGAGTCCGACACAACTGAGCGACTGAACTGAACTGAAGTATCTTGATGGGCATGTCTGTGTTCCCTCCCTATTGCTTGGCCTGAGGCCAAACTCTGGTGGAGGTAATGAAGATAATGGCGACCTCTTTCCAAAGGTCCTATGTGTGCACTGTTGCACTCAGTGCCTCCGACCCTGAAGCAGGCCACTGCTGACCCCTGCTTCTGCTGGAGAATCCTGGACACTCATGGGCATTTCTGGGTCAGTTTCTTGAGGGGCCATGGCTCCTCTCTCCAGGGTCCTGGTGTAACAAGGTTTTCTTTGTACCCTCCAAGAGTGTTTCTCCATTCTAGTATAAGTTCTTGTGCTTCTATGGTGGGGTTAATGGCGACCTCCTCCAAAAGAACTTATGCCATACCCAGGTATGCTGGACCAAGAGACCCTGCAGCAGGCCTCTGCTGACCTATACGTCCACAGGAGACACTCAGACACAGCTCTGGCTCAGTCTCTGCAGCTTAGGTGTGCGTTTTGTGCCCTTTCCAGGTCTGAGCAGCTCACGTGACCAGGTGGTTGGTGAACACACTGTCCCAGGTGGGCCATGCATCTTAATCACCTCCCCAGTCCCTGCCGCTTAGTTTCCCAGATACGCCGTGAGAGCACCATCTCAGATGTGTCATATGTCTCCTCTGGAGAGCTGATCTCAGGCTGCAACCCTCCAGGTGGATGTCAACCGTCCTGGATCTCAGGAAGACATGGTTAGCAGCTGGGAGCCTGCTTACAGTTTGGTAGAAGATACTGTCTCTCGGGCTGAGGTTGTAGCAGTCCCTTGCCTTCCGGCTCTGGCTGTCACAGCTTGCCTCTCTACCTCTGGCGGGGAGGGGCCTGTACACAGCCAGCTAGTCTCCTTTGGTATTCCCTCAATCCTTTGTTCCATGAGTGGGCCAGGCTGCACATTAGGTTGTTAAGTTAGAGCCTTTCGCAGAAAAATTCTCTTTTCTGCAGTTGCCTTAGGTTTGTATTCTGTCGTTTTTTTTTTCCCCCTTTCCCAGTTATATTGCCTTCTGGGATTCCAAAGCTCACCACAGACCCACCTGTGAAAGCGTTTCCTACTGCATGGAAACATCTCCTCCTTCACGATTCCCTACCCAGAACAGGTTTCCATCCTTAACTCTTTTTGTCTTTTATATTTTGTCCTACCTCCTTTCAAAGAGAATGGGCTGCCTTTCTGGATGCCTGGTGTCCTCCACCAGTGTTGAGAATTTGTTCTATGAAAGTTGTTCAGCATTCAAATTCAAATGATCTTTTAATGAATTTGTGGGGGAGAAAGTGGTCTCTCCATTCTATCCCTCTGCCATCTTTAACCTTATCTTGAGGCAGAGAACCAGAGGTCAAATTGCCAACATCTGCTGGATCATCAAAAAAGCAAAAGAGTTTCAGAAAAACATCTACTTTTGCTTTATTGACTACACCAAAGCCTTCAACTATGTGGATCACAACAAACTATGGAAAATTCTTAAAGAGATGAGAATACCAGACCACCTGACCTGCCTCTTGAAAAATCTGTATGCAGGTCAGGAAACAAGTTAGAACTGGACATGGAACAACAGACTGGTTCCAAATCAGGAAAGGAGTACATCAAGGCTGTATATTGTCACCCTGCTTATTTAACTTATATGCAGAGTATATCATGAGAAACACTGGACTGGATAAAGCACAAGCTGGAATCAAGATTGCTAGGAGAAATATCAATGCAGATGACACCACCCTTATGGCAGAAAGTGAAGAAGAACTAAAGAGGCTCTTGATGAAAGTAAAAGAGGAGAGTGAAAAAGTTGATTAAAATTCAACATTCAGAAAACTAAGATCATGGCATCTGGTCTCATCACTTCATGGCAAATAGATAGGGAAGCAATGGAACAGTACAGATTTTTTTAATTTATTTATTTTTGCACTCCCAAATCACTGTGGATGGTGAAATTAAAAGACACTTGCTCCTTGGAAGAGAAGTTATGACCAACTTAGACAGCATATTAGAAAGCAGAGACATTGCTTTGCCAACAAAGGTCAAGTCAAAGCTATGGTTTTTCCTGTAGTCATGTATCAATGTCAGAGTTGGACTGTAAAGAACGCTGAGTGCTGAAGAATTGATGGTTTTGAACTGTGGTGTTGGAGAAGACTCTTGAGAGTCCCTTAAACTGCAAGGAGATCAAGCCAGTCCATCCTAAAGGAAATCAATCCTGAATATTTATCAGAAGGACTGATGCTGAAGCTGAAAAATCCAATACTTTGGCCACCTCATGGGAAGAACTGATTCATTTGAAAAGACTTTGATGCTGGGAAAGATTGAAGGTGGTAGGAGAAGGGGCTAACAGAGGGTGAGATGGTTGGATGGCATCACCCACGTGATGGACATGAGTTTGGGCATGCTCTAGGAGTTGGTGATGGACAGGGAAGACTCGTGTGCTGAAGTACATGGGGTCACAAAGAGTTGGATATAACTGAGCAACTGAACTGAACTGAAGTATCTTGAAACCTGCCTCATGAATTCTCTCTGATTACATAATTGATCTGCCTAGCATTGTCAGTAAGTTTTCTTGTGGATAGCGTTAAAGACAAAAATAATTTTTTAAAGTGTTAATTGTATTTGTCAAGATTTGTGCTAGATTTTTCAGAATGTATAGAAAAAATATTGAAATTTTGCCAAGAAATTACTAAAAATTTCTCTACACACTCTAATATTGATGATTCCCACCAAAGAGGGATTGTTTTTCCTGATCCTTACTGTCTGGGGGAGAAATTACAAGGCTTAGACATTTAACTATTGGGTGAGAGAGCAACTTACAAAACATAAAAAAAAAATAATGCAATAATCAAGGAGTTTTTTTGGGTGGTGCTTTGCATTGAAGAGTGAATACAAATAAGCAAGGTTATCCTCCCTTAGATAAAAAAAAAATGAGTCATAGGACCTCCTTATAATTTGTGATGGATACAAGTTTTATACATATATTGGAAGGAAGAAATATAAGTATGACATTCACATTTAGTGTCATATTTTAAAGTATATGACTTGTCAGGATAAGACAGACCAAACTATTTAATTTACAGTTCCATAAAATGGGCATACTCTTGTATTCTGATGTGAAAAACATTTCTAAATGTTTATGGGCAGCAGAAAAAGATAATGTTACACAGAGGCTTTTAAAAAGTGAAATAGACTCACTTACCAAGATGATTAGGAACAATCCTGTAGGAAGACAAAGTTTATCATTTGTTATACATTTTCCACATAATTCCTTCTCTAGGATGTTTATTCTTAACCCATACACAAAAATGCACATTCATTTATGGTCTCTAACAGGGTAGGAATGGAAAATAATTAATTCAAGATCTCTGATGAGGTGGTATACTGATCAATGATTTGCCCTTACCAGAGAATGAAAATTCCTGGAATTGATATCTGGGCATCACTCCTCCTTTCTCTCTATTTTCAGTTTTGTGTCAGCTTCAGTTCTTTCTATCTATAGCAGAGAACACCTGAAACATTGAAGCCTCTAATAGTTTAATGGGACTTATTAAAATGTCTTGACACACCTGAAAAAGCCAAAGTATTGCATAAGTTGGCACTTTATATGCTCTCTTCTGTCCTTCTCAAAGTGCTCATGCATATAAATGTGCCCTTCCAGATTGCCAGGCTCCTGGGGGCAGGCACTGTGTCTTGTGTTTCCTTTTGCTTTGCTTCTTTTTTCAACCCATCAATGTGGCCTTTGCTTCTCCTGCCTTTTCCAGCCTCCCACTCCTTATTTCAGAAGATTGAGATCATTCTTAATATTTACTGCTAAAATTCTTAATTCAAAATTATGCTAACTAGAGAGAAAAATCTGTGCCAACCAATTCACCAGTACATCTGCACATTTTGGTTTATTCATTGTGCATTTTCATTTTATGGACTTCTTAACCTAATGGGGAAGAAAAGCCATGAGCAAAAAGGTAAAACTGACAAATATTAGGACTTATAGTTGGAGGCTGCCCCTAAACCTTTGTGCTAGGAATTTTGCAGGCAAGCCAGGCAGGATCCTGAGGGAGCAATTGCAGGGCAGAGAGAGGCAAAATAAATCCTATCAGGTGAATAGAGAAACATTTATTCATTAAGACATAAGTTGAAGGAAAGAGGAAGTGTAAGGGGCTACAGACCTCTGAAGGAAAGAAATAGTTACAGACTCCTAGGAAGAGATATTGTTGGAAATCTTAAAAGTCTAAAGTACCAACTGAGAGTACTGTACTGCTTCCTCTTGGGAAAAAGAGGCCTAAGGGTTCAATTCATTTGTTTCGGAGTAATAACAAAAAAAAGTTTCTGGCTCTACCCTGTGATTTTAAATATGAACAAAACATATTCAAGAAAGGAAAAGCAGTCTACAGTATGTGACCACACTGTACTAAAGAACATTAAATTATAAATCAATGAGTGACTTGAAAGGAGATTAAAATTTGTGTTTGTTAGTCTATTTTTAAGCTTTTCTTTTATAAGGCTAGGAAAGAAGGTTATATAAAGTTTAGCCAGCTTTTGGTAAGATAATTTAAATCCACCTTTTCCACCTTCTGTTCTCATTTGGCAGCAAAAAATTGTTCCGATCACAGTTTCTTGAAGTATCATTACTTTGTCAAAAGAAACTATAATTAGAACTGATATTTTAAAATGTACCATAATTGTATTTAGAGATTTGGTAATTTGCTCATGTATGAAATATTCTGTTAATTTAGCAACAACCTACAGTCCTGGAAATGATCTGACAGTTCGGAATTGGGAACACGTGTACACTTGTGGAGGATTCATGTTGATGTGTGGCAAAACCAATACAATATTGTAAAGTAGAAAAAAAATAATAAATAAAAAATTGAAAAAAAAAGGTATCAGTATATCATGTACCATTATATCATTGAGAAAGAAAAAACATCCTTCCAATTAAACTCTGACATAATGCTTTTGAGAAAAAATAATAAAAATACCATCTCTTCTACCTTTTTGTCTATTCAAAGAGATATAGTCAGTTTCAGCAGTGCATAGGATTAAATGCTTGACATAGCTTTATGGGCATCAGGACCATTTATTTCCTCTCTTCTATTGTACTTTTTCACACGTCTTGTACCATTACTGCAGCAGCATGGCAACAAAAGTACCTCTAGATTCTAACACAGCCTTTCCAGTTTCTTCATTCGTAACCCCAATCAGCATAAATCTGTTTCTTATTCCTCATTCCTGCTCTGAAAACTGTGCAAATCCCCTTCTTTCTGCTATTTTCATTTTTCTCTTAAAAGGAGTTTTTTTTTTTTTTTTTTCTATTTGGCAACAGTTTGGTCATTTGAATTCTCCCCCGAATGGTGAATTCTTGTCCTGTTGCCTACATGCTGATTCAGATCAATGAATCAGAGCTTGCTGGGATGTAATATTTCTCATAAAGAAAGGGGCTCCTTTCCCACAAACTATAAAACCGCACACAGGCATACCTTAGAGATATTGTAGGTTTACTTTGAGACCACAACAGTAAAGCAAATATCACAATAAAGTCAGTCACATGCATTTTTTTCATTTCCTAGTGCATATGAAAGTTATGTTTACACTACACTGTAGCCTAAGTGTGCAATAGCATTATGTCTAAAAAACTAATGTACATACTTTAATTAAAAAATACTTGATTGCTAAAATATGATAACCATCTTCTGAGGTTTCAGTAAGTAGTAGTAGTAGTAACATAGAAGATCAGTGGTTGCAGATCACCATAACAAATATAATACCAATGGAAAGGCTTGTAATGTTGTGAGCATGACCAAAATGTGACAGACACAAAGTGAGCAAATGCTGTTGGCAAAAAGTGGCAGTAGACTTGCTCAACACAGGGTTGCCACATATGTTCAAAAGGTAAAAAAAAAAAAAAACCAGTATCTATGAAGTGCAGAAAAGCAAAGTGCCATAAAAGGACGTATGCCTGTAACATATTGAGACATCAAGTATTAAGCTGTGTAGAAAACAAATTAAGTGAATCTACCATTCTTCATTCACATCATCTAAGGTTAGAATCAAAGTCAAAAGGAATAGATGACTTTCTCCCTTTTTTCTACTGAGAGCACTCTTCCTACAGCCAACTTTCCTAGTTTCTGGAAACTTGGCATTGAGATGTGAGGCTACATCTGTTTGGGCATAATTTAGAGGGCTGTAAAGCACCGAGGCCCTCGAGTCAGACACCTTGACGTCGAATTTCAGCTACTCCACAGAACTTTCAGCAAGTTATTTACCCTACCTAAAATTCTTATTCTTACCTGAAAAATAAGAGTAATGGTGGTACCTGCCTTTTTCGGTTATTATGAGGCATTTGGAGTGATAAGTTACATGACTATTATGCTGGATTAAATACTATCTAGCCAAATACTTTAAACAAAGTATGAGCTGAGGTGGCTCCTATAGGATTGGAATATTTTCTCCTAGTATTTAACTTCTAATTAATTGACAATGACCCCTAATTAGAATCACAAAAATTTCTAGTTAATTTCTTTCCTCTTCCTTCTCAACCAATTTCTAATTGAAGTGACTCCTGCAATGATCTTGTCCCAGTATTACATTTAAAGTAAAAATATGTGTAGAAATTATATGAATTCTGAAAATCAATGAACAGAAACCTCAATTAAAATAAATTCAGAATGTTAGAGAGGTTACTCTTATACCTTGAAATGATAGAAGAGCCCAACAAGAAAAAGAAAGACTTATTATCTAGTAAGAGCTCAGCCAATGAGAGACTGTCACCACTCAGCCAGAAAGAAAAAAGCCACTATACTTCAAGCTCTTAACTTCCTCAATGAACTCTTTGTTTATTATAGCCTTCCCAACTTTCTTTCCCCTCTTTAACGTGTTCTCCTCTCCTGTGGTATGGGGATTTACAAGTGACTTGATATAGTTACAGACCCCAAATTGCAATTTTTTTCTCATTTCTGAGTTTTGTTGTTTGATCTGATTTTTTAGTTGAAGAGAGAATAGCTTGAAGGCACAAAATTATATTTGAGAAATGTAAATTTCAGTATCTCACTCTGGCTAGGCCTTTCTTTCTCTGATATTGATTTGCAGAAGTAAAATGCATGGGAAAAAAGAATTAAGATCAATTTAGATAACTAAAAAATTGAACAGAAGAAGGAAATTTAATGTTTGCTCCAGCTGCAATACAGTAATGAATTCTCATTTGTGACATACACTGTTTAGCATGAAATTGATAAAGAACAGAGTTTTATTCTTATAATACTTTATTTTATCTGAAACATTGGTATTTAAGCCATTTATTAACCATATTCCTCATGTCTTTCCAGTTAAAAATTGTTTTAATTGCCTAAATTTTTTTTCTATCAAGTTATAATGACATAGATAAATTTATAAATATTTGATTTTTAAGGACTATGCGATGATACTAGGGACTTAAAAGTCTGTTTGGATTATCATTTGATATTCTAAATAGAAATATTCTAACTAGGTAAAACTATAGAAACTGGGCTTTTTAGGTGAATGCAACATCCTTCAGTTCAGTTCAGTTCAGTTCAGTTGCTCAGTCGTGTCCGACACTTTGCAACCCCATGAACTGCAGCATGCCAAGCCTCCCTGTCCATCACCAACTCCCAGAGTTCACTCAGACTCATGTCCATTGAGTCAGTGATGCCATCCAGCCATCTCATCTTCTGTCGTCCCCTCTTCCTCCTTCCCCCAATCCTTCCCAGCATCAGAGTCTTTTTCAATGAGTCAACTCTTTGCATGAGGTGGCCAAAGTACTGGAGTTTCAGCTTTAGCATCATTCTTTCCAAAGAAATCCCAGGGCTGATCTTCAGAATGGACTGGTTGGATCTCCTTGCAGTCCAAGGGACTCTCAAGAGTCTTCTCCAACACCACAGTTTAAAAGCATCAATTCTTTGGTGCTCAGCCTTCTTCACAGTCCAACTCTCGCATCCTTACATGTCCACTGGAAAAACCATAGCCTTGACTAGACGGACTTTTGTTGGCAAAGTAATGTCTCTGCTTTTGAATTGTTATCTAGGTTGGTCATAACTTTTCTTCCAAGGAGTAAGTGTGTTTTAATTTCATGGCTGCAGTCACCATCTGCAGTGATTTTGGAGCCCCCCCAAATATAGTCTGACACTGTTTCCACTGTTTCCCCATCTATTTCCCATGAAGTGATGGGACTGGATGCCATAATCTTCATTTTCTGAATGTTGAGCTTTAAGCCAACTTTTTCACTCTCCTCTTTCACTTTCATCAAGAGGCTTTTTAGCTCCTCTTCACTTTCTGCCATAAGGGTGGTATCATCTGCATATCTGAGGTTACTGATATTTCTCCAGGCAATCTTGATTCCAGCTTGTGCTTCTTCCAGCCCAGCGTTTCTCATGATGTACTCTGCATAGAAGTTAAATAAGCAGAGTGGCAATATCCTTACCTGGAGTTAAAAGATTAATCCCTCAAAAATGTGTGAAAATGCTTTCCTGTAAAACTGTTAGTTTTCAAATAATACAGACGATTGAACTGGCTATGTGGATGGCCTTGAAAAAGAACAGCATAAAGATGAGTAGATGTAATCTTTTTTTGAAAAGTTGAAAAATGTTCTTTTAGCATATTCTTAGAGAATTACTTTTTCGAAAGGTTAAGGAATGTTTATAGAAGTGAGTTTGGCCTAGTACTTTAAATTTTGGCTAAAGGTACAGTGATTTTAGTCATAAGAGTATACAAGCTAGAATCACAAAGTATTAAAAAGAAAAAATTCAAAGAAGTGAAGGATGGCTCTCTATATTACCATTCTGACCATCAATAGAACTATATGGACTCTGTCATTTTTGTAGGACTAGCTAAATCTTCATTGTTGACTAAAGGCAAGTGGCACATCAGTAAACATTCTAGGACCAAAAGGCTATTAATAATAACCCTTGGTTTGAATTCCCAGAGGAAACAGGAACCTGATTTTCTTTATTTGAATCTGAAGCCTTAAGCTGGAGAGATGTGGCCTGCTACAGTATATGTGTTTACCATGCTATGTCTTGCTTTAGGTCACAATATGAAGTCATTGAAAACTAACTATATGCTACATCTCCTTGGGAAAAGGAGTTGTATAATTCCTTAAGGAGTCTGTAAAAGCAGTGCATTTGATGCCTGAGATGATGGAGTAGAAAGACTCCGAGCTTACCTCCTCTCATGAGTATACCAAAATTACAAGTATTCACAGAGCAACCATCAATGAGGATGACCCAAAGACTAGCAGAAAAGATTTTCCACAAGTAAAGATGTATACATAAGGAACCACAATGAAATGGGTAGGCAGGGGAGAGATGTGGGATAATTAAGATCCACATACCCAGGAAGGTAACCCACAAATGGAAGGATAATCACAATTATAGAGGTTCTCCCTATGGGATGAGGAGTTCAAGCCCCAGATTAGGCTCCCCAGTGTGGGAATCCTTCAACAGGAAGACAAACTTCCAGAATGTCTCTGCTTTCAAGGCTAGCAACAGAGCTTGTGTATGGGAGAGCTGGAGGTCTATAGAAAACAGCCTCCACTCTTAAGGGCTCACACAAAGTCTCACATGGTCTGAGCCCAAGTCCAGAGGAAGTAATTTGGAAGGAACTTGTTTCAGACCCACTTGCCGATCTTGGAGAGCTTTCTAGAGAGGCAGGAGGTGAGTACATTCCTCCCAGGGACCTAGATGCTGGTAGCAACCATTTTGGAAGTTTGTTCTATCATGAAGACACTGGTATGGGCAAGCATCATCTTAAAGTCTTCCCTCTAGAGAATTAGTGCCAGGGCCTTACCTTCCCACCATCTGGTCATCACAAGTCCCAAGGTCCCCCGGTGATGCAGCCAGCTGCCCTTGGATATAGTGCCATTCACCAGAGAGGTGTACCAGCCCTGATACCTCTGGGTCCCATATCCACCTGTGCTGGGACCTGCCTTACCAAGCAGCAGGCCCATGCAATTTGTCTACTACCAGGCATCATAACCAGCCATGCTTGATGCTGCCCTACCTACAAGCATACCTAAGTAACCTTTGAGGGAGGGTCTGGCAGCTGACTGGGCCAGGGGCCACATGCTGACTGGTGCACCGGCACTAAGTGGCTTTGCCATAGCAAAAGGGCCCACACAACCCACATGGGAGCATCCCTCAATCATATAGCACTGCGACCAGTGGATACCCTGCTGCTGGGCCTACAGGACACCTTCTGCATGTGGCCACTTCTCCAAGACTGGGACACAAAACTGACATAGCTAACAATAGAAATAAAAACAGAGCATTAGGGAAAAAGAGGAGACAGAAGAATGTGTTACACATGAAGGAACAAGAACTAAGTGAACTGGAGTTTCAAAATCCTAGAAGAACTAAGTGAAGTGGAGATAAGCAACCTACCTGACAATGAATTCAAACTTGGGAGAAGAATGGATGAACACAGTGAGAAATTTAGCAAGAAGTTAGAAGATATAAAGAAGTAACAAATCGAGGTGAAGACTGTAATAACTAAAAAATGCACTAGATGGAATCAACAGATTACATGATACAGAGGAATAGATCAGTGAACTTGAAGACAGAGTAGTGCAAATTACCCAAGCTGTGGAGGAAAAGAAAATAGCATAAGTAGGCCAGAAGGGAGTGGCATGATATATTTAAAGTGATGAAAGTAAAAACCTATAACCAAGAATAGTCCAGCCAGTAAGGCTATCATTCAGTTTTGAAGGATAGACTAAAAAGTGTTGCAAAAAAGCAAAAGCTGAAAGAGTTCTGCAACACTAAACTGGCTTTACAAAAAATGTTAAAAGGGCTCTTTAAGTGGAAAAGAGAAAAGAATACACTGGAAATATGAAAATTATAAAAGTAAAAGTATCATTGGTAAAAGCAAATATACAGAAGGGTAATAAATCAACCACTTAAAAAGCTAGTAGGAAGGATAAAACAAAAAAGTAATAAAATCACCTATATTCACAAAAGGTGGGTAAGGGATACACACACAAAAAAGATGTAAAACATGAGGCCAAAGAGAATCAAAATGCAGAGTTGTTAGAATGCATTTGAACTTAAGATGTCATCAAATTAAAATAATTATCTATCTGTCATTTATATAACCCTCCTGGTAACTATAAACCAAAAATCCATAATAATACACATAAGAAAGAGAATGGAATTCAAACATAATACTAAAGATAGTCATCAAATCACAAAGGAAGAAAGCAAAAGAATGAGAAAGTAACACAAAAGAACTACAAAACCAATGAGGAAACAATGAACAAAATGACAATAAGTGCATAAGTGTTAGTAATTTAAATGTAAATAGATTAAATGCTCAAATTAAAAGACACAGGGTGACTGCATGGATTTTAAAATAAGTCTTAAATATGCTGCCCACACTTCTGAGCTAAAGACATACACAGACTGAAAATAAGAGGGTGGAAAAAGATATTCCATGTACAAGTTAGTGAAAATAAAGCTGGGGTTGCAATGCTTGCATCAGACAAAATATATTTTAAAGTCAAGATAGTTATAAGGGACAAAGACATTACATAGTGATAAAGGGGTCAGTGTAAAAATATACAACAATGTTAAATATACAGTTGATCCTTAAATAATGTGATTGTCAGGGGCACCAACCCCCAGGCAGTCAAAAGTTTTTATATAACTTTAAAGTCTTCCCTCTGTATCTGTGTTTCTGAAACTAAAGATGATGGGATCATATAGTATTGTATTATGTATTATTTTTAAAAACCTTCCTATAAGTGAACCCACAAAATTCAACCCTGTGTTGTTCAAGGGTAAATTGCATATGGATCCAACACGGGAGCACTGAAACACATGCAGTGAATATTGACATGATAATAGTAGGAGAATATCACACCTCACTTACATTCATGGAGAGATCATCCAAACAGAAACCAATAGGAAATGCTGCTCCTACATAAAACAAACAGTACTCTCTCTATATAGATGTGTGTGTGTATATGTGTGTGTGTAACATTTCATTCAAAAGCAGCAGAATATGCATTCTTTTCAAATGCACATGGAACATTTTCCAGGATAGATCACATTTTAGGCCACAAAACAAATCTCAGTTTAAGAATACTGAAATCATATGAAGCATCTTTTCAACCAGAATGCTGTGAGATTAGAAATCAAATATAAGAAGAAAATGCTGTGAAACCCACAGGCATATAGAGGCTAAAAAATATGCTATTAAATAGAAATGAGTTACTGAAGAAATCAAAGTGGAAGTAAAAACAAACAAACAAACAAAAAAAAAACCAGTCTATGGGATTCAACAAAAGCATTTCTAGAAGTCTTCTATAGTGATACAAGTCTACCTCAGGAAACAAGAAAGATCTCAAATAAACAACCTAATCTTACACTTAAAGGATCTATAAAGGAACAAAGAAAAACCAAAAGTTAGAAAAAAGAAATAAATCATAAAGTCAGAGCAGAAATAAATGAAATAGAGACTTAAAAAAAATAGAAAAGATCAACAAAATGGAGAACTGAGTCTTGAAAAAGATAAACACAACTGGTCAACCATTAGCCACATTCATCACGAAAAGAGGGAAAGGGCCAAAATAAATAAAATTAGAAATGAAAGAGAGAAGTTACAACCAACACAAGAGAAATACAAAGGATCCTACATGAGTCCTCTGAGCAATTATGCAACAGTAAACTGCACAACCTATAAGACATGGATAAATTCTTAGAAATCTCTTGAGACGGAGCCAGGAAGATATAGAAAACATGAACAAACTAATTACCAGTACTGAAACTGAATTGGTAATGAAAAATCTCCCAACAAAAGAAAGTCCAGGACTAAATGGTTTCGTAGGTGAATTCTACCAAATATTTAAAGAAAAGTTAACTCTGTTCTTCTCAAACTATTCCAAAAGACTGAGTATAAAAACTCTTCTGAATTCATTCTATTAAGCTAGCATAACTCTGATACCAAACTCACACAAAGATACCTAAAAAAACAAAATTAAAAAAATATAATTCAATATCACTAATGAACATGGATGCACAGATCCTCAAAAAATATTAGAAAATTAATTCAACCATATGTTGAAATAATTATGCACATTTATTGAGGGGGATTTATCTTATGGATAGGAGGATGGTTCATATCCACAAATAATCAATATGATAAATCATATTAACAAATTGAAGACTAAAGATTATATGACCATCAAAATTCATAAAAAGCTTAAAAATTCAGCATCCCATTTATGATAAAAATATGTTACAAAGTGGATTTGGAGAGAACATTTATTCAAATAGTTAAAGGATATATATAACAGGCCCATAAGCTAATATTGTATTCAATGGTGAAAAGCTGAAAGCATTTCCTCTAAGGTCAGCAATAAGACAAGGATGCCATAGTCCTAAAGGCAATCTACAATCACTATCGAGATATTAAATAGCATTTTTCACAGAACTATAAGAAATAATTATAAAATTTGTATGGCAACTTAAAAGACCCCACATAGCCAAAACAGTCTTGAGAAAGAACAAATGTGATGGTGTCATACTCCCTGACTATACTGCAGTGTCATGGTAATCAAAACTACACACCAAAAGCAAGATAATGGCAGAAAGCAGGCATAGAAATCAATGTAACAGAATAGAGAGTTTAGAAATAAACCCACACTTATATGTTCAATCAATCTACAATAAAGGAGTCAAGAATGTACAACAGAGAAAAGTCTCTTCAGTAAATAGTCTTGGGAAAACTGGACACCTACATTCAAAAGAATTAAACTGGACCACTTTCTCACACTATACACAGAAGTCAAAATGGATTAAAAAATCATATGTAAGACCTCAAATCACAAAACTTCTATAAGAAAACATAGGATGTATACTTTATAGACATTAATCTTAGCAATGATCTGTTCTCTCAAGCAAGGGAAACAAAAGCAAAAATAAACAAACCCCTTCCCTCTGGAAGTCATCTGTCTGTTCTCTGTATCTATGATTGAAATGGGTGAGGCAGATTAAGAGGAACAAACTTTTAGTTACAGAATAAATGAGCCACAAGGATGATGTACAGCATGGAGAGTATAGTCAATAATATTTTAATAACTTTGTATGGTGATAGATCATATATTTAGACTCATTGTAATAATAATTTTGTAGTATATAGAAATATTGAATAGCTATGTACCTGGAAATGATATAGTGTTGTAGTTGTTATACATCAATAAAATATTTGTTTACAAAAAATAACAAATTTATATAAATTAATGAAAGCAATGAGTTGTGCATCATAGTAATTCAAAATGATAGTATTCCTTTCGATTTGGTTCAAGTTTGTTTAATGTATTTTGGGGCTGTACACTGTGCCAAGCTCTTTACTAGGCAGTTGGGGCTATAAAAATATATCATTCTAGTCCTATAGGAATTAATAAAATAAGGGTGATACTGACTCCTAAAAGACAAAACCAAACAATCAAAACTACAAACAAAAAATACTAAATATAATGTGTATTACCAGATTGAGGTGAAACAAATAAGGCTTCACTTTTGCGGGGATTGATTGTTTTTCAGGAGGAGAAAGGAAAAGGGATTCCCAGTTGAGAAATATGATGTGTCAAGGCAGAGAGCTATGACAAGTTCACACAGCAATTAGTTAACCATGTGTGGTCCAACTTATGGTAAAATACAACATAGTTTGTTTCTACTTCTGATAAATGCCAAGAGCTTGGTCATCTTCTTTAACTGTCTTTCTACTTTATTTCTTATGAGTCCTGTAGTGATCCAGTGGTTAAGAATCTACCATCCAATGCAGGGGACTTGAGTTCAGCCCCTGGTCAGGGAATTAAGACCCCAGCTTCCTTGAGGTAAAGAATCCAGTTGCAATGCAGGAGACACAAGTTCAAATCCTGGGTCAGGAAGATCCCCTGGAGAAGGAAATGGCAACCCACTCCAGTATTCTTGCCTGAAAAAGCCCATGAACAGAGGAGCCTGACGGACGAGAGTCCATGAGGTTGCAGAGAGTTGGACACAACTAAGCAACTGAGCTATGCCAAGGGTCAATGAAGCTCAATCCCTGAATATTAAAAGATACAGAATATAATCACTGAATACTGAATTAAAAACTTATCCATGGTATTACCTAATTTCTTTGCTGAATGTACCATTTGACTTTATAAATGTTAAAACATTTATTAAAGATCTGGAGTTGAATGGAGGTGCTGTTTATTGTCTAGTTAAAGAACTTCACTTGAGGATTGATTATATTGTTGAATTAGAGATTAAATCACAACTTTACTTTCAACCATTAAATAAAATGTGGGTCTAACTATACTCATAGATGGCTTTAGCTTAGAGGTCAAATTTTAATCTGTGTAATTTTAAAATACTGAGATTCTCAGATCATAGAAATATTGTATTTTTCAGAGTATGAATTGACAAATTTTTGTGGAAAGAAAGAAGAGATGTATGAAGACACCACATCGCCCTTGGATCAGATAAAGTCCCATATATCTACTTACACTATTTACATTTTACACTGGAGATAGTGTCGTGATAGTTAGGGTCTCTACTGCAGAATAGTAACCTCTCTGACAAAATGCAAAATCCAACACTATTAGAGTGTGGCGTAGAGAGAGTTAACTGGATAGGACCATTTTTAAAAGAATTGTTAGAAGTAGTTTGTGGTAGAGTCCAGTGATTGTTGATTATAAAAGTTACCAACTTTAGTTTCTGCTTATGGTTTTAATTAGTTTTGATAAATGTAAATCATGTGGTCTTCTTTTGCCCTACTGAAGTGCATTACTATGTTGTCTGCAGCTGGTTGTTTCAGAACTATCTATCATGCTTAGGAAGAAGGACTCTTGTCACTCATACAGCTTCAAGGAAGGACAGTTATCTGGGGAATGAAATTTACACAGAGCATTTGACTTCAAATATTTAGTTTGTATGTGTGACCCCATAGAAGGCATGAGAGGAAGACTCACAGATGCCAGGTGGACAAAAACTGAGGATTTCATGTATAAAGTGGACCCCAGAAATTCCTTTTGTGATATTTGCCTTATTGGTATGTCAGTATTTATTACTGATTATAATGATGATGAAATTTTATTTCATTACAAAAGCCGAGGGGAAGATTTGGGGCATAAATTTAATGTACCATATCATGGAACCATTTTGCAGATGAGAGTATGTCCTTTCAGTTGCATGATTCTCAAGTCTGGTTGACTTTTGAATCACTAGGAGAGCTTTAAAAATCCTAAATCTAGATTTTACCCTGAATCAGTTAAATAAGAACTTTTAGGGTTAATGATTCTACAGTTGTGGGGTTAGGAAATCTTTCTCTAGTTTTTGTTTGGAAATAAATTAAATCTTACAGAAAAGTTGAAAGAACTCAATTATACTCTTTACACTTAATAATTCTTAACATTTTCCCACGTTTGCTTTATTGTTTCCTCTATATAGCTTAATATTTTTCTGAATTGTTTGAAGTATATTTTGACAACAAGTTTATTTTTTAGCTTTTGAAAATTATAGATTTTACCAAGTTTATTGAAATACTGTTGATGTATAACATAGGTAAGTTTAGGTATACATCCTGATGATTTGATACATGTATATATGGTGAAATGATTAAAACAATAAAGTTTACTAACATCTCTAGCCCCTCACATCATTACCAGGTTTTTTGTGTGTGTGGGGGAGTCACATTTAAGATGTGATGCAATGTGATTACCACAAATTTCAAGCTTTCTTAACTTCTGAATATATAATACAGTATTGTTGGTGACAGTCATCATGTTGTACACTAGATTCTTAGAGTTTATTAATCTTATAGCTGGAAGTTTGTGTACTTTAGCCAATATGTCCCATTTCTCCCACCACCCAGCTTCAGGCAACCACTATTCTACTCTCTATTTCTATGAATTTGGCTTTTTTCAGATTCCACATATAAGTGAGAACATACAGTATTTGTCCTTCTCTGACTTATTTAGCATAATGCCCTGAAACTCCACCTAAGTAGTTGCAAAAGTCAGAATGTGCTTCTTTTTATGGCCGAATAATATTCCTTTGTGTATATATGAATACATATCTTTATCCACTCATCCACTGGCCAACACCGAGGTTGCATCCACGTCTTTGCTATTGTGAATAACGCTGCAGTGAATATGGAGGTGCAGACCTTTCCAAGGTATTGATTCTATTTTTTTCAGATACATACTCAGAAGTGGGGTGACAGATCATACAGTCTATTTTTAATTTTCTGAGGATCCTTCATGTTGTTTTCCATAGTGGCAGCACCAATTTATGTTGCCATCAGTAATGCATGAAGATTTCCTTTTCTCTACATTCTGACCAATGTTTTTTATATCTTTTTTTTTTTTGGTACTAACCATTCTAACAGGTGTGAGGTGATACCATATTGTAATTTTGATTTGTGTTTTCCTGATGACTAGTGATTTTGAACATCTTTTCATATGCTTGTTAGCTATCTGTATGTCTCTTTGGAAATATGTTTGCTCAAATCTTCTGCCTATTTTAAATTAGGTTATTTGCTCTTGCTATGAATTTGTATGAGATCTTTGTATATTTTGGATATTAATCCTTTGTAAGATAAATTGTTTATAAATATTTTCTCCAATTTGGTAGGTTGCCTTTTTATTTTGTTGAGTTTCTTTCTCTGTTAAAAAGCTTTTTAGTTTCATGTGTCCCACTGTTTTATTTTTGCCTTTGTTGCATCTGCTTTGGTGTCAAATCCAAAAAATTGTCACAAACCCCAGCGTTTAGGGGATTTTACCTTATATTTTCTTCTAGGAGTTTTATGTTTTCAGGACTTATATTCAAAATTTTAATCCATTTTAAGTTGATTTTTGTGTATGGTGTGAGATAGTAGTCCAGTTTTATTCTTTTGCATGTGGCTGTCCAGTTTCCTAGCACCATTTACTGAAGAGACTGTCCTTTTGTCACTGTATATTCTTGGGTATTTTGCCATAATTTAATTGACCATATATATGTGGTCAATTTCTGGGCTCTGTATTTTGTTCCATTCATCTATATGTCTGTTTTTATGTCAATACCATACTATTATGCTTACTATTAGATTTGAAGTCAGGGAATGAGATACTTCCAGCTTTGTTCTTCTCTCTCAAGATTGCTTTGGCTATTTGAGATCTTTTGTCATTCTGTACAAAACTCTGTACAATTTTATCATTGTTTGTTTTATTTCTCTGGTAAATATCATTGGAATTTTGATAGGAATTAATTTAATCTTAGATAGCTTTGGGACAAACTAGACAATTTATCAACATGCTTATTTATTTTGAGTGCTGAGTAATATTACATTGGGCTTTCCAAGTAGCTCAGTGTTAAAAGAATCCACCTACCAATTCAGGAGATGCAAAAGTTGGAGGTTTGATCCCTAGGTCAAGAATAGATTCCCTGGAGAAAGAAATGTCGATGCACTCTGGTATTCTTGCCTGGGAAATCCCAGACAGAGGAGTCTGGTGGGCTATAGTCCATGGGGTCACAAAGAGTCAGACACAATTGAACACCACCATGCCAATGTTATATTGTCTGGATGGTCCACAATTTATTTATCCATTTACTTACTGAAAAACATCTTGATTGCTTCCAAGTTCTAATAGTTATGAATAAAGCTGCTATAAACATCTGTGTGCAGGTTTCTGTTGTATCTATTTTGATGTTAAATTATCCTAGATTTGACCAGTCTCATCAAAGCTGACTCTAAATTCTGTAAATATAATTTTTTGAGTACTTTTTCTCTGGCACATGATGATGTTCCAGATGCATTTTTTGATGGCAGTCTTGGGATTCAGCCATTTCTCCAAGGACTCATGGTTCTTTTTAGTGGGAACAGGTATTTGGAAACCAAGACATGGGTGATTTTATACCCTTTAACTAAGTCAAGCATTAGAATGAGCTTGGTGATATGTGATCATGGAAGCACATATTCTGAAAATTAGATTGTTTATTTTGAAGTAAAATTTGCTCACCAATTCCTGAAACCAAGAAGGATATATTTCATTAAGGAAATAAATAGATCTTATAGTTTATTTTTAATTTTAAAAGAAAGCATTATTAGAGTCAAGAAAAGGAAAGTGCAATTTCACAATCTATGATTTTCTTGCCAGTAAGCAGTGCTATTTTTGTTGTAAGAAACTGTCATAGCCCCATGCTTCTACAAAATGAATGACACCATTTAGGTCTAAATCAGTTGCAAAATGACCAAGTCTTGGCAGTGGTGAAATTGACTTGACATATAACTGTGTTGTGATAAATATTTGAGAAATGGAATATTGATGCAATTGAAAAGTTTCAGAAACAGCAGTTGCTTCAGAATGGAGGACATGAAAAATGGACAGGTTGGTTCGGTGCTATAGCTTAATTCTGGGGAAGTAGCAAAATAGGATGGGGGAGCCTGGTGCCTGCAGTCTATGGGGTCGCACAGAGTCAGAAACGACTGAAGCAACTTAGCAGCAGCAGCAGCAAAATAGTACACCCCAATGGGGGAAGAAACTAAAAAGAATTAGATACCAAAGAGTGAAATACAGAAATGAAAAGCTCTGTCTAGAAAAACCAAGAGTTTATTAAAACATATAAAAAGCAAAAGCAAGTCCTTAACTAAGAATGAAAACATGTTGTGAGAACACAAGATTGTAGGAAAAAAGATTAAAATGAATTTTTAATTTTTAAAGTTTGAGATAAATAAAATATATTAACATTCATATATTAATGAAATTTATTAAATATGACTCATGTTGGGAAGTGTGGGATGGTGGTGGGTATTGTGGGTGGAGTATTGGTTAATGATATCACTTTTAAAACCTAGGGACTCACCATGGGAAGAATGCATTTTCAGTCTTGACATCATACAGGAAGTAACTTTCCTGCGAAAAGGGAGAAAATACGTTGGTCCCATCAACATTTGAAGGACAGTAATGCTGATCCTTCAAGACAGAACAAAGACCCAATATAGTCACTGATCCATTCAGTCTTTTAGCAAGCAGAAGAGGAAGACCATATTTTGCAGAACATGTTAAGGAAAAGTGAAAGTGAAAGTGAAGTTGCTCAGTCATGTCCGACTCTTTGCGACCCCATGGACACCAGGCTCCTCCGTCCATGGGATTTTCTAGGCAAGAGTACTGGAATGGGTTGCCTTTTCCTTCTCCAGGGAACTTCCCAGCCCAGGGATCAAACTCAGGTCTCTTGCATTGTATATAGACGCTTTACCGTCTGAGCCACCAGGGAAGTCTCCATGTTAAGGAAGTAAGTAAAGTCACTCAGTCGTGTCCGATCTTTGTGACCCCATGGGGTGCAGCCCACCAGGCTCCTCAGTCCATGAGATTCTCCAAGCAAGAATACTGGAGTGGGTTGCCATTTCCTTCTCCAAGGGATCTTCCCAATCCAGGGATCGAACCCGAGTCTCCCGCATTGGAGGCAGACGCTTTAACCTCTGAGCCACCAGGGAAGTGGTGTGTAAATCAGTGGATAATTCCTGGTGCTTAATGATTTTACTGTAACCAGTACAAGAGCAACAATAAAACATTTTGTGCAATTTGTTAGAAAACTTAGAATTGGACTAGCACGTGGCACACAGTAAAGATCACTGGATCTGAAAGTAGAGGACTGTAGGCCCAGACAGAGAATACAATATTCTTTGATCATTGTATCTTGAGGGGCTACATGCACTTCTTAGTGAATGGAAGTTGGAAATTGCTCTCATAACTTCATCTGTCCTATTTGCATTTATACATAAGGAAATGTGTATGATTCTTTTTCTTCTTTTTTTATGGGTGGGTGCTATGAGTTAGGAGAAACCTTTGTGTAGCCTTGCACTTGTCACTTTGTCTCTGTGCCTATTTCCTCACTTATAAAAGTAACTTTCTAGCCATGGTACAGGTGACCTCAGAGGATGCAGGTGACACCTTGGCATGTCACAGCCCACACTTATAGCAGCAGTAGGACTAGCAATGATCAGACTATTTCTGAAGCCCTCCCTCAGCTCAAGTCTTTCTAAGAGCTTGGTAAATGAATGGACCCAACTGACAGAGGAGAAAACTGAGGTGTAAGAATTCCACTGACCTGGAGTTACTGTGTGGCAGAGCTTTCTCCATAGTTTTCCTCCTGACCTCAACTCCAACTTGCTGTCCCACCTGCCTGGCACTTCACCAAGTCCCTTGAGAGTCAAATGGTACTAGCCAGTCAACATGCCCACTCTGTGCCCCAGCTCCACCTGAGGAAATGTGTATAGTTCATGTTATACAAAGAGGTTGAAGGTCTCTGCAGAGTTTAGTTGATGGATTTCACTCTGGAGACATGATTATTATTGTGGGAAGCTGCTTGTAAATAAGTTAACCCTCACTTAGTATTGTTTGGGTGCCAAATTTCAGGATTTTGCTAGCACTGTGAAGCCAGAGATGTGCTTTTTGCAGGACAAGAATGATAAGGCCACATAACTCTTGTTATGTGTTCAATGCAGATGAGAATACAAAATCTGTATAATATAGTTGGTACTAGAGACAATTATGGCCATATGGGAACACGCACAATTCCCCATGCTGTGGATTGAATTGTAGTCTCCTAAATTTTATCTGTGGAAGCCCCAAATCCCAATATGATGGTATTTGGAGAAGGGACATTAGGAAGGTAATAACCATTAGATGAGGTCACAAGGGATGAGGCCCTCATGATGGAATAGTAGCTGTATAAGAAGGGGAAGGGAGCAATTGCTTTCTCTTCATTATGTGAGGATACAGAAAAGAAGCTGCAAGTGAGCAAGAGAGCTCCTGTCAGGAACTGCTCTAGAACTTTGAGAAATAAATGTCTGTTGCTTAAGCCACCAAGATTATGATATTTTGTTATAGCAGCTCAAGCAGACTAATACATTTTGGAGAAGGGACATTAGGAAGGTAATAACCATTAGATGAGGTCACAAGGGATGAGGCCCTCATGATGGAATAGTAGCTGTATAAGAAGGGGAAGGGAGCAATTGCTTTCTCTTCATTATGTGAGGATACAGAAAAGAAGCTGCAAGTGAGCAAGAGAGCTCCTGTCAGGAACTGCTCTAGAACTTTGAGAAATAAATGTCTGTTGCTTAAGCCACCAAGATTATGATATTTTGTTATAGCAGCTCAAGCAGACTAATACACTCTTGTAGTCACATATGGAATGCAAACTCATTCAGAAACTGATAGTATATTCAAAAGCAGAGACATTACTTTGCCGACTAAGGTCCGTCTAGTCAAGGCTATGGTTTTTCCTGTGGTCATGTATGGATGTGAGAGTTGGACTGTGAAGAAAGCTGAGTGCCGAAGAATTGATGCTTTTGAACTGTGGTTTTGGAGAAGACTCTTGAGAGTCCCTTGGACTGCAAGGAGATCCAACCATTCCATTCTGAAGGAGATCAGCCCTGGGATTTCTTTGGAAGGAATGATGCTAAAGCTGAAACTCCAGTACTTTGGCCACCTCATGTGAAAAGTTGCCTCATTGGAAAAGACTCTGATGCTGGGAGGGATTGGGGGCAGGAGGAGAAGGAGACGGCAGGGGATGAGATGGCTGGATGGCATCACTGACTCAATGGACGTGAATGTGAGTGAACTCCGGGAGTTGGTGATGGAGAGGGAGGCCTGGCGAGCTGCGATTCATGGGGTCGCAGAGAGTCAGACACGACTGAGCGACTGAACTGAACTGAACTGAAGGCCCACTTAAGAAGTGATAACTTTTTCCAGTGATAGAATGCCTGTGTGCCTTATCCAGATCATGTTTTCCCGGTATTGAGGTACCTAGAAAGTTCAATTTATTATCAAATGGATATTTGAGATCATGGCTTCAGAGAAAAAAGGAAGTATTTATTCCAGGCCACTGTGGCTGGATAAATCAGTTCCTACCACTCAGGTAACTGGCTGTGCTCCTCTTGGTCACATGCAGAGTATTGCTCACCTGCAAAGTGCTGGTAAACACTGTCAGCTTAAGGTCTTAGAGTTTCTTCAAGTTTCATTTTTATCCTTTCATGTTTGTCTTGACTACCTTGTATGCAGTCTTTTTCCTGAAAGGCTAGAATGCAATTAGTTTACTTCAGTAAAATGCAATCACAGTGTTCTTTATCCCCAAGGGGATAACTATTTCTCTGCATTTGAGTTTGTGATATTTCTAATCTTTCAGATGAGGTTAGACTTTATTTTTAGAATGCTTTTAACCATTGGCAATGCAAGGCCTACCTGTTTTGTGGAAGGGACACATGTGCTGGTACCTTGGGCCTGAGCAAATGTTCTGTCAAGGGTACAGTTTTCCTTCTACCCCAGAGCTCTATTTCCCATTCAACCTTTTCAGGAAGTTCTAAAAGATGACATGGAGAAAACAGAGGCAGTTGGAGAGAAAGAGTAAAGAAGATAGATTTTAAATAGTTACAAAGAACAGGACCAGGGTGGTAAGTGAGCTACTGCTTTTCAGTTATCGGATTTCAGGGAGGAAAAAAAAAGGATAACCCCTCCTCCCAAATTTACTTATTTAATTTTTTGATAACATTTTCCAAATAGTTCTATTTTCAAGGAAATAACCTTTTTTTCCCCTCTGAGAAAATGAGGGAGTCTCTATCTCTTGTGTCCAAATCATTCCTGATGCTGCTTTATGAAAATAACAGAACAAACTATTACACATGAATTTTATGGACTGCTCTTGACAATAACTTATTAACAAGTTTTGGGAAACAATTTCACTGTTTCTTCATGAGTGATTTACAAGGATTATGGGATGTAAAGAATAAGACTCTTGGGGTGAGGAAATTGGGTCACTGTTATAGAAGTCCCCAAAATGCTCTTGATAAGTCATCAAGACCTGGGAACCTTCATACTTCTATTGGCTGACCAAGAAGTCCTGCCCTGGGAGAAGGGAGAGGGAAAGACTATTTATGGTATGACCTGGGATGTGCTAAAAGGGCTGTCAGAAAATATCTTCCTCATTGGCTCGACCTGGAGCTGCCCATTTCCACTGTTAGAGGACTCTCACCGTGCTCTCCAGAAAAGCCTCTATTAAAAATAAATGTTACCTTTGAGGCTGTGGCACATCAGTAAATGTCATCTTGAGGATGTGTGCCTGTAGCTGTGAGTTGGAAGGGACCAGTGTCCCTTCAGCAAGGTCAGTACGTTTTGTAGGAAGGTTTGGAAGATGAAGTGAGCAGAAGTAGTAACTTCTCATGGGTCCCAGCTCAGCAAAGGACCTTAGATTCTGAGCAGTTGATGAAGGTGGGGTTGCAACTCTGTGTCAGGTAGGGCAACTCTTTTCTCTATAGCCATTGACTTTGCCTGTATTAAAATGATATTGCAAATGAGCTATTCAAATCCTGATATCTGTGCAGAACAATCATTGAGCGTCAAAATGAATTTTTTTTTTTAAGTTTTCCAAATCCCGCTTGGCAGTTGTTTTCACCTACCGGGAAGAAGGTATAATTTATAGCATAGCTACATTAAACTAACTACACTTGGATGGCATACTAAGTCAATTAGGGTGCTTCATTTTAACAAGGACTTTTTCCAGTTCTGAGGTGTTATCACACAATCAGGTGTACATATTTTTATGATCCATGCCTCATGCCTTGACAGAGCCTGAGTATTTTTCTTTAGTTCCCCCCCAGAATAGAAGAGGTTCTCATGAAGACATCGCAAGTAATCTGGTCTGCCATCTTGTAAATTGGAATGGAGCCTACCAATTTCAAAATAAGCCATATGGTTCTCTCTCTTTCGGAAGAGATGTCTTTCTTCTTCTTAAAATTGATCATTTTATGAGTATGTGCATTATCGAAGTATCTATAAATTTGTAGGAGTTTTTGTTTTTGTTTTATTTTTAACTGTATAATATCCAGCCATTATCAGGTGATTTGTTAGGTTTTTTCCCTTTCTGTGACTCCAGGATTTAGTTCCTGCAGGATTGATAGTATTATTTTTACAGTGATATACTGTGTCCAAAAAGTAATATATCTCCACATGACTTAAGGGAGTTGATATTTGGCATAAAATTATGATCATGTACAGCTCTGAAGCTATGTACAAAAAAGATGAAACAATAATTTCATTGAATACAGTACATTTTCTTCTGAAATTGATTTTAGATGAATTCCCTTCATCTCTTCCTCCCTGCTGGGCCCGGCTGCTTGCTGTGAGACACAGCTAAATAGGAAGGAGGCTGTTGTTATTTGATGGCAAATAATTCAACAATTTCAACAAACATTTATCGAATGCATAGTATATGCCAAATATAATGCTACATGCTAGGCATACAAAGAGGGATCAGATATAGTCCTTGCTTCCAAGAAGTTCACTGTTGAGTGAGGCCAGAGAAATGTTTATAATGAAACACAGTGTAAAGTGGTAAGCACTGTCTTAGTGATGATGCACAGGACACATAGGGAAGGAAACGATATTTTCTTGGGTGAAATTTGCATATGACTTTGACTCCTAACAGGTGGAAATCACAGAATGGATGTTGCAGGCAAAGGCAAAAAGTAAAAACAGCATTCTGTAAACTCTAGGACCTGTTGTATATCTAGTTACAAGATGAGCCTTTGAATCTGGGATCGGAATAGAGATGAGACTTCAAACTTCCCTTAAATTTATATAAAACTAAAATTTATATAATGTTTTCTGCTTCTTTGGTGGCTCAGATGGTAAAGAATCTACCCACAATGTGGGAGACCCACGTTCAATCCTTGAGTTGGAAAGAGCTCCTGAAGGAGAAAATGGCAACCCACTCCAGTATTCTTGCCTAGAACATTTCATGGATGGAGTAGCCTGATGAGTTACATTCCATGGAGTCACAAAGAGTTGGACACAACTGAGCGACTAACATTTTCATTTTCATAATAGACAAAGTGCCTTCCCATGAATTAGATCATTTATGCCTCATAGGAAGCCTGTAAGATGAGAATTTCCAGACGTTCCTCTGCTTACAAACTTTCAGTTATGAACTTTTCCTAATCCAAATGGATCTACCCTGCAGAGTAAAGGCAGAACAATTTATTTGCTGCTAACAGTTGGTGATAGCAGTTGTTCACTATCTTTGTAGCTACTCCGGGTCTCTCTAGTGCTCATGGTCACTTGTAGAAGTAGTCTTTGCACTTAGTTTTGAGTATTTTATGAGTATTATTAACTACAATATGTAGATTAAGTGCATGTAGCATATACAGCATGGATATGCTAGACAAAGTGTTGATTCACGTCCTGGGTGAGAAGAGCAGGATGGTGTGAGATTTCATCAGTACTCAGGATGGTGCCTATGATCCCTGGTGGCTCAGAGGTTAAATCGTCTGCCTCCAATGTGGGAGACCTGGGTTTGATCCCTGGGTCAGGAAGATCCCCTGGAGAAGGAAATGGCAACCCACTCCAGTATTCTTGCCTGGAGAATCCCATGGACAGAGGAGCCTGGTAGGCTACAGTCCATGGGGTCGCAAAGAGTCAGACATGACTGAGCGACTTCACCTTACCTCACCTTACCAGGATGGTGCACAGTTTAAAATTTATGAATTGTTTATATTTCATTTATTATTTTTGGACTCTGAGTTGACCACGGATAACTGAAATTGTGGAAAGTGAAATTTTGGATAAAGGGGATCTACTGTGTATGTAATTCTAGAAAAGGGAAAACTAATCTACAGCAATAGTGGATTAGTGATAACGTGTGGGGTTGGGGGATTGAATGCGAAGATGTATGAGGGAATTTTGGTGGGGTGAAAATGTTCCAAATCTGGGTTAGAGTGTTGATTAGTTGATTACATGGTTGTGCACACTTGCCAAAACTTATAAACCTTGTACATGTAAAATAGATGCATGTTATTGAATGTAAATTATACCTTAATAAAGTTAATCTAAGGAAGAAAACAAAAAGATCTTTTGTATCCCTTTTGACATGAATTTTCTTTCTAAATGATATTGTGTGGAAGCTCAAATATTTAATGTTATGAAGTACTATTGCCTTATATGTTGTGAGTTATTGGTATAATAACATAAAATGTCAGAACACAGTAACAATAGATTTAACAATGTTCCCAAAATGAAAAAAAAAAACACAAACCTTTGTACATGTAAATTCTAAGTTTGAATTGTCATCTAAAAAATTCTTAAAAATATAGATTGTTATAGGCTTAAAAAACCCATAATTTGTGGAATATAAATAATGGCACATTTATGTAATTTTAAAGGCACTTCTTGTCATTTTACCCGAAGGAGAGATGGGTACACAGATTTCCAAATGTTTTTTCATGTGTCTTAACTTCTAATGTGGTTTGTTGTAATAAGGGAAAAAACAGTGGCTCTCAAGCTATTCATCTCTCACATCCAGTGTGTTCTTAATAGCAGGTAAAATGAGTGCAGATCATTCTAAAGCAAAGGAAGTCCACAAGTTAGGTGCAGGATGTTTCTCCTGTTACATATAAAACTGTCAACTCAATTCAAGTAACTATGAGGCACAAAATGTGACCTGTCATAAAAACTATTGAAACCCAGGAACTCAGTAGACATTTTTATTTCAGATAAAACTTCAGCATCTTGAAATAAATGTATAATTTGATGAGTTCAAGCCATTTCACTACTAATCCAAATTACTTCCCCTGTCTTCTTCCCTTCCTTCTCTAGCCCCATTGCCATGACATCTGGTGGAATGATGCTGTTTGTGTCATTAGGACAAGTCAGAAGTTTCTCATTTACATAGGCGTCCCCAGTGACAAGAAACATATGTGACACATAACGCTCATGAAATATACATATGTTAATTGAATGAGTGTTGAAAACTACAAATGAACAAGTGTTTCTACTTTCAAATAATGACAAATGGCTCCAAGGTAACTCACACCATAGGAAAGAGTCTGGACAGGTAGGAGAGTGGGCAGTGGCAGAGGTGAGGACAATGTGGAGAAGTTGGGGAGCCTAAACTAGACATAAGACTAGACTAGTTGAGAGGAAAAAGAGTAGAAAGCAGGTAATAGAGAGATAGACACATCAGGGCTGATTGACTAAACACAGCACAGACACATTACATTTTAAATTCCTAAACTTCTGTCATAGAGGAATGCTACCATGAGAAGTCTTTTTTTTCCCCCCTTTTCTGAATGGACAACTTGCCTGAGAGAATAAACAATAACTATGTGCAACTATTGTTTCCCCATATACACACCCTACTTACAGAAGCATTTATTTTCATGGAAGGTAGAGTTTGAAGTTCTCAAGGAATGGTTAATCAAAGTATCCTGCTGTCCATCACCACAGAATAACATAAAATAGAATATTTACTTCAGGATTTATCACTAAAATTTGTCAGTAAGTTGTTACTGTTCAGTGGCTAATTCATGTCCAACTCTGCAACCCCATGGACTGTAGCATGCCAAGCTTCCCTGTCCTTCACCATCTCCTGGAGCTTGCTCAAACTCATGTCCATTGAGTTGGTGATGCCATCCAACCATCTCATCCTCTGTTGTCCCTTCTCCTCCTGCCTTCGATCTTTCCCAGTGTCAGGGTCTTTTGCAATGAGTCAGCTCTTCCCATCACGTGGCCAAAATATTGAAGCTTCAGCTTCAGCATCAGTCCTTCCAAAGAATATTCAGGGTTGATTTCCTTTATGATTGACTGGTTTGATCTCCTTGCATCCCAAGGGACTCTCAAGAGTTTTCTTCAACATCACAGTTCAAAAGCATCAATTCTTTGGTGCTTAGCCTTCTTTATGGTCTAGCTCTCACATCAGTACATGACTAATGGAAAAACCGTAGCTTGTCAGCCTACATTTCACTGGTGTTACTTCCATTAATAACCTAATGTGAAGAAAGCAATTATACTACAATTCTTTTGATATCTTTTATGTAGAAGCTGGTGATTTATATTCTGTCTATTCTGTGAATCTTTGTTTTAATAGAGCATCCATGAAGCCACTCTGGTCAGTGACATTGACAGGAAGCTCTGGTTCTATGAGTACATACACTGAGTATACAGATATGGTCCATTTGTTTCATCAATTAGTCTTTGTCTAACTAAAAGTGACCTGCCATTATGGAGTTTCAGGTGCATAGACTTGATGTATCTATTTTAATATGGATGAATTATTTCTTTTAGTGTAGACTGAGACATTAGGTATATTTCCACTAGTGTTGTACACAGTCAGTACCTAGTTCCTTATTTTGAAGTTGTGTGATGAAAATCACATTTATGGAAATAAAGCTGTGTTTTTAAATTGAACAATAAGGTAATACAAATTATAGATGATGTATAAGAAATAACTCACTGTAATTGAATGTGTTATATGCATAAATATTGGTACATTATGCACCAATCAATTGACAATACAGCCAACTAGTACATCATATAGGACATAAATACCACATTTAGACCAGACAATAACAATGTGGGAGTGCAGTGAAATGTAGTACGCTTTCATTAACGTGTAAAATGAAACAATCTTTCTATTATGCTCTCTCTCACTGAAATCAACACAAAACAGTAGTTTTTTTCCCCCCAGTTTTTATCTAGCTAATCTGTTTAAGGCTATTTAGTATTTGAAATTTTAATATTTCTTAAAATCCAACTGTATTAACCAGTCAGATAAATATGATCACACAGCTATAAATAATTGAGATAATTGATCAGTGGCTTAAAAATATTTTTTCTTCTGAAATACTCCTTTTGTCTATTAGTTATCCTTTCTTCTCAATGTGTACTCTTACAAGTTCACTTTACTCAGCTGACACTGTTTCGTTCTTGTTCTGGTAAAATGACCAGCTTCTCTTTAAGGCAGAGTAGAACAATTCAAACTTGCTCATTTCCTTATCTTTAAATTCTCTGATTTTCTATTTATGAAAAGCCTCAGCGAGCTCTTCTTTGTGTAGAATTTCTTCAAGTATGAAGATCCTTTCAGAGTGAGATATTTGCACTTGGAAGCCTAGATTATTCCTTAGAATACAGTTAAATTAATATAGCACACATATACACATTTTCTTGTTTAAGATCCCAGGGTAGGAATTAAATGTGTGTGAATATTAAAAGGTTGAACAGAATGCAGTGGTAGAATGATATATGTGTTAGAAAGGGAACAAATTGGTTTCAAAATAAACTAGGAATTTATTCTTTACTCCCTTCAGTCCTCTCACCCATTACATAAAGCCCATTGGACTACAAGTAGCACATAAAAGAGGAGCATCAGGTATCTGATAAACCTGGCTACCTCATCTACTTTTAAGAGTCGGACCTTTCAGAGCCTGGGTATATCAGAATCTGTGAAGAACAAAGGCAATAGCATTTTATAGGTGCTAGGATCAAAAGCTTTCTCCTTCAGGGAGAATTGCTCTATTATTTTCCATTTCTAGCCTTGGAGTTAGAATTCAGATTGATTCTCCCATGAGTATAGTCTGGCTAGAGCCTTCTGCAGAAAGAATTTCACTTACCTAGTTTCTTTATGTAACTCTGGGTCTCTAGCAGTGGCATAGAGCAATTGAAGAAACATCTCTGGGATGTACAATTGTTTTTTAGAGTATTTTATTTTTCACCCCCCTGAACATATAGATTTGTGGGCTATTATGGAAAATTCTCTAAATGAAAAGTGTGTCTGTGTGGGAGGGGGTAATGAGGCAAAAATATCAATAAATAATCACCTACTTTGTTGGTAAGACATGAAATTATTCAGCATTTAATTCTACTTTTGTCTGTTTCTTCACTTATACTGAGTCACTGATAAAAATCATGACTAATACTTTGCCTATAAACACTATATGTTTACTCGCTACAAAAAGTACATTTGTATTCTGTATCATACCTTTGTGCATGTGGCTTCAAGTGTGTGTGTGTTTAGTTGCTACGTCATGTTTGACTCTTTGTGACCCCATGGACCGTAGCCTTCCAGGCTCCTCTGTGTGTGGGATTTGCCAAGTAAGAATACTGGAATGGGTTGTCATTCCCTTCTCTGGGGATTTTGCCAACCCAGGGATCAAACCCACATCTCTTGAACTGGCAGGTGGATTCTCTACCACTGAGCCCCTGGGAAGGCCCATGATTTCAAATATGTTTTCTATGGAAGGAAAAACTTCCATAGAATATTTTAGCCTTTTCTTAATTACAAGGTATGAGACCATAAAGGAAAGAATCTTTTCTATTTACAATCTTCTGAATATACAATGCAAAGGATGATGATATGGAGCACATAGTACACTTTTCATCTGACTGTTTAGAGGAGGGTCCTATAATCAATAAGATTTGAACCAAGCTCATGTAATTGAAGAGGAACTTAAAATGAATATCACTCAATTCCAGGTCCAAAAGTGGAAACATATTCTATAACTCAGAAACGGAGGAACTGACCAAGTAAGTGTTCCAGTTACAACCTTTGTAGACCTGGTCAGAATATATCCGGTGGGTACGTAGGCAAACCTTTCAATATCACAGTAATACAAGTCTATGCCCCAACCAGTAATGCTGAAGAAGCTGAATTTGAATGGTCCTATGAAGACCTACAAGACCTTCTAGAATTAACAGCCAAAAAAGATGTCCTTTTCATTATAGGGGACTGAAATGCAAAGCTAGGAAGTCGAGAAATACCTGCAATAGCAGGCAAGTCTGGCCTTGGAGTACAACATAAAGCAGGGCAAAGGCTAACAGAGTTTTGTTAAGAGAATGCACGGTCATGGCAAACACCCTCTTTTAACAACACAAGAGATGACTCTACACATGGACATCACCAGATGGTCAATACTGGAATCAGATTGATTATATTCTTTGCAGCCAAAGATGGAGAAGCTCTATACAGTCAGCAAAAACAAGACTTGAACTGACTGTGGCTCACATCCCTATTGCAAAATTCAGACTTAAATTCAAGAAAGTAGAGAAAACCACTAGGCCATTCATTACCAAAATAGAATCCCTTATGATTTTACAATGGAAGTGATAGATAGATTCGAGGGATTAGATCTGGTGCACAGAATGCCTGAAGAACTATGGACAGAGGTTTGTAACATTGTACGGGAGGCAGTGGTCTAAAGGACAGAAACTGTATGGACTTAACAGAAGCAGAAGATATTAATAAGAGGTGGCAAGAATACACAGAAAAACTCTACAAAAAAGATCTTAATGAATGACCCAGATAACCATAATGGTGTGATCACTCACCTGGAGTCAGACATCTTGCAGTGTGAAGTCAAGTGGGCCTTAGGAAGCATCACTATGAACAAAGCTAGTGGAGGTGATGGAATTCCAGTTGAGCTGTTTCAAATCCTAAAAGATGAGGCTGTGAAAGTGCTGCACTCAATATGCCATCAAACTTGGAAAACTCAGCAGTGGCCACAGGACTGGAAAAGGTCAGTTTTCATTCCAATCCCAAAGAAAGGAAATGCCGAGAATGCTCAAACTACCGCACAGTTGCACTCATCTCACACACTAACAAAGTAATGCTCAAGATTCTCCAAGCTAGGCTTCAACAGTACCTGAGCTGAGAGCTTCCAGATGTACAAACTCGATTTAGAAAAAAGAGTAGAGGTGGCAAGAATACACAGAAAAACTCTACAAAAAAGATCTTAATGAATGACCCAGATAACCATAATGGTGTGATCACTCACCTGGAGTCAGACATCTTGCAGTGTGAAGTCAAGTGGGCCTTAGGAAGCATCACTATGAACAAAGCTAGTGGAGGTGATGGAATTCCAGTTGAGCTGTTTCAAATCCTAAAAGATGAGGCTGTGAAAGTGCTGCACTCAATATGCCATCAAACTTGGAAAACTCAGCAGTGGCCACAGGACTGGAAAAGGTCAGTTTTCATTCCAATCCCAAAGAAAGGAAATGCCGAAGAATGCTCAAACTACCGCACAGTTGCACTCATCTCACACACTAACAAAGTAATGCTCAAGATTCTCCAAGCTAGGCTTCAACAGTACCTGAGCTGAGAGCTTCCAGATGTACAAACTCGATTTAGAAAAAAGAGAGGAACCAGGGATCAAATTGCCAACATCTGTTGGATCATAGAAAAAACTAAAGCGTTCCAGAAAAATATCCAGTTCTGTTTCATTAACTACACTAAAGCCTTTGACTCCGTGGATCACAACAAATTGGAAAATTCTCAAAGAGATGGAGATACCAGACCACCTTACCTGTCTCCTGCAAAACCTCTATGCAGGTCAACAATCAACAATTAGAACCAAACAGAACAATGGAGGGATTAGTTCCAAGTTGGGAAAGGAGTATGTCAGGGCTGTATATTGTCACTCTGCTTATTTAACTTATATGCAGAGTTCAGTTCAGTTCAGTCGCACAGTCGTGTCCGACTCTTTGCGACCCCATGAATCGCAGTACGCCAGGCCTCCCTGTCCATCACCAACTCCCGGAGTTCACTCAGACTCACGTCCATTGAGTCCGTGATGCCATCCAGCCATCTCATCCT
>SJXQ01011804.1:10477-52027 GCA_006408695.1 Aepyceros melampus | reverse complement strand
AGATGCTTATATCTTTCCTTTTCTCCTTTGCTTTTTGCTTCTCTTCTTTTCACAGCTATTTGTAAGGCCTCCCCAGACAGCCATTTTGCCTTTTTGCATTTCTTTTCCATGGGGATGGTCTTGATCCCTATCTCCTGTACAATGTCATGAACCTCATTCCATAATTCATCAGGCACTCTATCTATCAGATCTAGACCCTTAAATCTATTTCTGACTTCCACTGTATAATCATAAGGGATTTGATTTAGGTCATACCTGAATGGCCTAGTGGTGTTGCCCACTTTCTTCAATTTAAGTCTGAATTTGGCAATCAGGAGTTCATGATCTGAGCCACAATCAGCTCCTGGTCTTGTCTTTGTTGACTGTATAGGGCTGGGCTGGATGTAGCACAAGGTGGAATCAAGATTGCCAAGAGATATCAGTAACCTTATATATGCAGATGACACCACCCTAATGGCAGAATGCGAAGAGGAACTGAAGAGCCTCTTGATGAATATGAAACAGGAGTGAAAAAGCTGGCGTAAAACTCAACATTCAAAAAGTTAAGATCATGGCATGTGACCCAATCACTTCATGGGAAAAAGATGGAGAAACAATGGAAACAGTGATAGACTTTATTTACTTGGGTGCCAAAATCACTGCAGATGGTGACTGCAGTCATGAAATTAAAAGACACTTGCTCCTCAGAAGAAAATCTATGACCAATCTAGACAGCATATTAAAAAGCAGAGACATTACTGTGTTGACAAAGGTCTGTATAGTGAAAGCTATGGTTTTTCCAGTTGTCATGTATGGATGTGAGAGTTGGACCATAAAGAAGGCTGAGCGCTGAAGAATTGATGCTTTTGTCTGTTATGTTAGAGAAGATTCTTGAGAGTCCCTTGAACTGCAAGGATATCCAACCAGTCCATCCTAAAGGAAATCAGTCCTAAATATTCATTGGAAGGACTGATGCTGAAGCTGAAGCTCCAATACTTTGGCTACCTGATGCAAAGAGCTGACTCCTTGGAAAAGACCCTGATGCTGGGAAAGACTGAAGGCAGGAGAAGGGGATGACAGAGGATGAGATGGTTGGATGGCATCACTGACTCAATAGACATGAATTTGAGCAAGCTCCAGGAGATGGTACAGGACAGGGAAACCTTGTGTGCTACAGTCCATAGGGTGGCACATGTTGAACACAACTGAGTGACTGAATAACAAAAAAAAAATATAGAGATGTGCCATTTAGTTAGTTTTTCACACATGACAGGCACTATGCTATATCCTGTGAAGTAGATATGGTGACCTCCACTTTATTTATTTTTTAATATAAATTTATTTATTTTAATTGGAGGTTAATTACTTTACAATATTGTATTGGTTTTGCCATACATCAACATGTATCTGCCACTGGTATACATGTGTTCCCCATCCTGAACCCCCCACCCTCATCCCTCCCTGTACCATCCCTCTGGGTCGTCCCAGTGCAGCAGCCCCAGGATAATGAAGGAAATAATCCTAGAGGTCTGAAGTGATTTGTCCAATAACCAATAGCTTATAAATGCAGACAAGTAAGTTTCAGTCTTGATCTGCATGATTCCAGACTTGTGCTTGTAAGTACTTTAAAGTTAAGTTAGTATTGCTGATCCAGAGATATCCTCACCTGTCTGAAGAAATGATTGGGGTCTATTATTTGGAAGGCAAAAATAGACATGAATAATCTATCCAGTTATTTTTACAGGCTCTATAATAACTTTAGTTTGACTTATTAAGTTGATTTTATCAATATAGTCTCTTGAGTAACAGCAAAATAAACTTCTCAGCTAGGTTTCTTGCAACGTTGCAAAATATAAACTTAAAAAGAAGACCTTAAAGATTATATGTCTTGTCCTCTCATTTTATAGGGCTTTTGTTTGTTCATAATGTATGTGAGATTGCCTGAGAGAATGCTGTTTCATGTTTGTATGTCTGGGTTGGAGATGTGGATTAGACTGTCATATTCATTTGGAGAAAGTATAATCATATTGTTGCATCTGAGAGACTCCCATCCAAAGGAAATAGAAATCTATAGTCTGTGAGAAGGATTAACATGAGTCTGACTCACCTTCTATGTTGAGTCAATTAAAATTATGACTGAATTAATTTTCTGTATACTTCATATGCTTACTTAATGGAGCCAGTATATTTGCAGCCTGTATTATACCTTTTTGTATGTGAATTTAATTTCATCATCTTATTCTAGCTCACTATTTTCTACCTTATTCAAGTATGAGAATATTTTTTTTTAAATTAAAACATTATTTGAATTCCTATAACAGTAATATTTTTAGCATTACTAATTGAGAAAGGACACAATTTTAAATAGTTACTCTTAATTCAATAACTCTTTTGAATACTCTTGTATTTCATGAATGACAAATGCATCTCCTCACATTTGAATGATAGTAGTAAATATATTCAAGGAAACTATTTATTCAATGTGTAGATATATCTGATGTACACATGGATTTTTTTTGGTTGCCATAATACCACTTCATTCATTCATTCACTCTTTGTATTAACTTTTCATTTAAAAGGTATTGACAATCCCGCTGTTCGGCATACACACCGAGGAAACCAGACTTGAAAGAGACACATGTACCCCAATGTTCATCGCAGCACTATTTATAATAGCCAGGACGTGGAAGCAACCTAGATGCCCATCAGCAGATGAATGGATAAGAAAGCTGTGGTACATATACAAATGGAGTATTACTCAGCCATTAAAAAGAATGCATTTGAATCAGTTCTAATGAGGTGGATGAAGCTGGAGCCGATTATACAGAGTGAAGTAAGCCAGAAAGAAAAACACCAATACAGTATACTTACACACACACATATATATATATATATATATATATGGAATTTAGAAGATGGTAATGATAAACCTGTATGCGAGACAGCAAAAGAAACACAGATGTATAAAACAGCCTTTTGGACTCTGTGGGAGAGGGAGCGGGTGGGATGATTTGGGAGAGTGGCAGTGTAACATGTATGATATCATAAGTGAAATGAATTGCTGGTCTAGGTTTGATGCAGGATGCAGGATGCTTGGGACTGATGCATGGGGATAATCCAGAGAGATGGTGTGGGGCTGGAGGTGGTGGGTAGGGATTGGGAGTTCATGCGCACTCGTGGCTGATTCATGTCAATGTATAGCAAAACGAATACAGTATTGTAAAGCAAAACAAACTAAAAAATAAAAATTAATTAAAAAAAAAAAGGTATTGACAGAGCATGCACTGCGTGCTAGGCACTCTGTAAGGCCGTAGGCATACAGAGGTGGTCATATAGGCTGGTTCCTGACATCTCAGAGTCCTGACTATGAAGTGGGTAATGGAGGAAGTTTTCATGGTACCAGAAGGGCATTAGTCATGGCACTCTGCCTAGCTTGGGGGTCAGAGAAGACTTCTTGAGTCAGTGTCTCATCTGAAACTTCAGGGATGTGCAGCTTTGGGGATGTTGTAGAATGGCTACAGTCCTAAAACCCATTGGCTGCAGACTCAGCTCTAGCCCAGAGCTGTTTCCTATGGAATAATTGAAGCACATATGACAACCTCATAGTATTCTCCATTGAATGAATGCTGTGGAATAGAGACCATGTCAGAATGTCTGGCAAGGCTTTAGTGAAGGCATGGGTTATCAGTGCAAAGGACTTACATGAGGGATTCCCACAATGGGAGCCTCAGTATGGATTTATCAGAGGCACATCATGTGTGCTTCCTCCAAAGCACAAAGGTCTGGCCGAATCTCTCCTGCAAGGAAAGGCTAGTCTTCCCTCCACACACATGATGGAACTCTCCTGTAGTCTAGTCATTTATTTATTGAACAAATATTTAATAAATGCCTCTTATGTGCTAGGCACTCTTTTAGGCACTGGGGTCATATACAAGCCCTGCCTCAAAGCTTCTATTCTAGTGGGTAGGAAGACAGAGAAATACGAGACACATAAGATGGTGATAGCCTTCCCAGGTGATGCTAGGGGTAAAGAACTCTCTTGCCAATGCAGAAGATGTAAGAGATGTGTGTTCCTACCCTGGGTTGGGAAGACCCCCTGGAGGGAGGGCATGACAACCCACTCCAGTATTCTTGCCTGGAGAACCCATGGATAGAGGAGCCTGGCTGCTGTAGTCCATAGGATCACAAAGAGTCGGATATGACTGAAGCAACTTAGCACGCAAGATGGTGATAAGTGTTATGAAGAGAAAGCATATGAGGCAGAAGGGAAAGATCGAGGTGAGGGTGGGAAGGATGCTATTGAGTAGAAAGTGTGCAGATTAAGTGTTTCTGACCAAATGACATTTCAACTGAGACCTGGAGAGAATAAGAAAGCCCCTCTACTGCCTGGGGGCAGAGTCCACACTTTCCACTTCTATCAAGTCAGAGAGAATAATATGACCCTTCTGTTTCTATTCTAAAGCCTAACCTCTAAGGTCACGCTTTCTTCCCATGATTTTATTGCCTCCCATGATGACTGACAATGTTAATATTTATTGCATTCTAGAGAAATCTGAAGGGAGAAACTAGTTTGTGAAGGTCTTCTGACCCTGTCTAGCTTCTAACAAATCTCTCAGCTTGGTCCACTAGTTTCAAATGGTTGCTGATGCCTATAATAAATTATTATAACCTTTGCAACTTTAAGAACAGTTTTTGTACCTCACATTGTGACTTTGTCTTTTTCAATGTTACAGTCCCCTAAGAATAAGGCGCAACAAATAGAGCATACATGTTAGTCATTAGGATTGGCTTAAAAACGAAATTTCTCTAACCCTGAGCATATAGTAGAACTGCTTTTCTCTGCCAGTTTGAACTTAGCTTTGGTCATGTAGCTTCATTTGGACAGTAAAATGTGAGCTGAAGTGATCTATGTGTGTAACTTCCATGAATAAACTTTAAGAGCTGTTAAATAATTCAATACGTTGTTCTCTGCCTCTAAAATCATGAAAATGATTCGATTTGAACTTAGCTTTGGTCATGTAGCTTCATTTGGACAGTAAAATGTGAGCTGAAGTGATCTATGTGTGTAACTTCCACGAATAAACTTTAAGAGCTGTTATATAATTCACTACGTTGTTCTCTGCCTCTAAAATCATGAAAATGATTCGTTGACAAAAAAGTTTTCTGTTATCTAGGCTCCTAAATGATAAGGTTGAGTGATCCATGGCTTATATATGGTGTAGTGGGGAGTTAATAAATGTTGTTTTTTTTAAAGCCACTAGATTTTGGGTTTTTCTGTTGGCCTAATTTGACTTAGCTTATCCTGGCTTATTCAATAGGAGAGAGAGGGAGTGTTTTATTCTTGCTCACATGGCTAGGAGTAGTCAGTTGGAATTTACCTGTAATAGGTTCCAACTGAGCTAGGAGCAATATTATCCATGGAAAAGGAAAGATGAAAGCATAGCTAAGAAAGAACTGGAGGTGAAGTTCAGGAGTAACTGGATCTTACATCAAGCTGTCTTACAAGACACTAAAATAGAATCAGTGATTTTTACTGCAAAGAGAGGGAAACAAATGGGGTGACTATTAGGATGTTAGTAAGGGCAGACATTTAAGAAAAAATAGGCATGTGGCAGAATATTTCTTTTTATGGTACTCCCCATATCCTGCTAGAATTAGGGTGGCAACTAATATCACTGCTGAGGAATGGACAAGTACATTCGTCTCCAACACAACCCACACCCTGATGTGCGATAGTTTGAGTATTTTACATTTGCTCTTGCAGAAGCATTCTATATCTTTCTCTGTGCTACTCCTTTCACAGGGAATATGACTTCTATGAGTTGCCTTGATTTCTGGTTTTTAACTAAGTTTGGGCAATGGGAGGAACCATCAGATGCTCAAAGATAAGGGAGACCGATGTCATCGGTGTCCTGGCTGTATCCATGCCAAGTTTCTGTGGGTTGGTTGTAACCCTCCACTCAGAGTCACAGCTCCTGGGAGTGACTCTCTCCAGACAGACAGTTTCTCAGGGTGCTGAAACAGCTCCCTTTTGTCATTGCTCTGACTGAGATGTAATAACAGCAGACTGCTGTTTCTGGCCTGGGATACTGCTGGTATCCCCCTGGTATTTCCTTGCTGATCCCCCTAAACTTGCCCAGTTCAGTACATTCAGTTGCTCAGTCATGTCTGACTCTTTGTGACTCCATGGACTGCAGCACACCAGGCCTCCCTGTCCCATCACCAACTCTCAGAGTTTACTCAAACTCATGTCCATCGAGTCGGTGATGCAATCCAACCATCTGATCCTCTGTCATCCCCTTCTCTTACCGACTTCAATCTTTCCCAGCATCAGGGTCTTTTCAAATGAATCAATTCTTCACATCAGGTGGCCAAAGTATTGGAGCTTCAGCTTCAGCATCAGTCCTTCCAATGAACACCCAGGACTGATCTCCTTTAGGATGGACTGGTTGGATCTCCTTGCCGTCCAAGGGACTCTCAAGAGTCTTCTCCAATACCACAGTTCAAAAGCATCAATTCTTCAGTGTTCAGCTTTCTTTATAGTCCAACTCTCACATCCATACATGACTACTGGAAAAACCATAGCTTTGACTCGATGGACCTTTCTGGCAAAGTAATGTCTGGGATTTTTAATATGCTGTCTAGGTTGGTCATAACTTTCCTTCCAAGGAGTAAGCATTTTTTAATTTCATGGTTGCAGTCACCATCTGCATTGATTTTGGAACCCCCCAAAATAAACTCTGTCACTGTTTCCATTGCTTCCCCATCTATTTGCCATGAAGTGATGGGACTGCATGCCATGGTCTTAGTTTTCTGCATGTTGAATTTTAAATCAATTTTAAGTCTCCTCTTTCACTTTCATCAAGAGGCTCTTTAGTTCTTCATTTTCTGCCATAATGGTGGTGTCATTGCATTGGTATTTCTCCTGGCAGTCTTGATACCAGCTTGTGCTTCCTCCAGCCCAGTGTTTCTCCTGATGTGCTCTGCATATAAGTTAAATAAGCATGGTGACAATATACATCCTTAACATACTCCTTTCTTGATTTGGAACCAGTCTGTTGTTCCATGTCCAGTTCTAACTGTTGTTTCCTGACCTGCATACAGATTTCTCAGGAGGCAGGTCAGGTGGTCTGGTCTTCCCATCTCTTGAAGAATTTTCCACAGCTTATTGTGATCCACACAGTCAAAGGCTTTAGCATAGTAAATCAAGCAGAAGTAGATGCTTTTGTGGAGCTCTCTTGCTTTTTAGATGAACCAATGGATGTTGGCAATTTGATCTCTGGTTCCTTTGCCATTTTAAAATCCAGCTTGGACATCTGGAAGTTCATGATTCATGTGCTCCTGAAGCCTGGCTTGGAGAATTTTCAGAATTACTTTGCTAGCGGGTGGAAAATTCTGAAAGAGATGGGAATATCAGACCACCGGACCACCTGACCTACCTCTTGAGAAATCTGTATGCAGGTCAGGAAGCAACAGTTAGAACTGGACATGTAATAACAGACTGGTTCCAAATAGGAAAAGGAGTACATCAAGGCTGTATGTTGTCACCCTGCTTGCTTAACTTATATGCAGAGTACATCATGAGAAATGCTGGGCTGGATGAAGCACAATCTGGAATCAAAATTGCCAGGGGAAATATCAATAACCTCAGATATGCAAATAATACCACCTTTATGGGAGAAAATGAAGAACTAAAGAGCTTCTTGATGAAAGTAAAAGAGGAGAGTGGAAAAGTTGGCTTAAAGCTCAACATTCAGAAAACCAAGATCATGGCATCCAGTCACATCACTTCATGGCAAATATATGGGGGAAACAGTGGAAACAGCGGCTGACTTTATTTTGGGGGGCTCCCAAATCACTGCAGATGGTGACTGCAGCCATGAAATTAAAAGATGCTTGCTCCTTGGAAGGAAAGTTATGACCAACCTAGAAGCATATTCAAAAGCAGAGACATTACTTTGTCAACAAAGGTCCATCTAGTCAAGGCTATGGTTTTTCCAGTGGTCATGCATGGATGCGAGAGTTGGACTGTGAAGAAAGCTGAGTGCTGAAGAATAGATGCTTTTGAACTGTGGTGTTGGAGAAGACTTTTGAGAGTCCCTTGGATGCAAGGAGATCCAACCAGTCCATCCTAAAGGAGATCAGTCCTGAGTGTTCATTGGAAGGACTGATGTTGAGGCTGAAACCCCAATACTTTGACCACCCGATGTGAAGAGCTGACTAATTTGAAAAGATCCTGATGCTGAGAAAGACTGAGGGCAGGAGAAGAGTATGACAGAGGCTGAGATAGTTAGATGGCATCACCGACTCAATGGACACGGGTTTGGGTGGACTCTGGGAGTTGGTGATGGACAGGGAGGCTTGGCATTCTGCAGTTCATGCGGTCGCACAGATTCAGAAATGACTGCATGACTGAACTGAACTAAACTGAGATGAGTGCCATTTTGCAGTAGCTTGAGCATTCTTTGGCATTGCCTTTCTTGGGGATTTGAATGAAAATTGACTTTTCCAGTTCTGTGGCCACTGCTGAGTTTTCCAAATTTGCTAGCATATTGACTTGCCCACACTTTTGTAAATGGTTGCTTTAATGAACTGCCCTTCACAACTCCGTTAGAGAATGTCATTGGTTGCCCACCAGGGTTCTGACTAGTAGATCACCTATTTCTTATTCTCCTCTGCTAAAGTCTGTTTCTCCACTTTATTCAGTGCTATCATCAGGTAGTCCTTGACTTCATTTTGAGAGACACATGATTCTCGAGGTCATCATTTATGCTGCGGACTGTCATGGTCTTCATAGGACTCCCAGGATTCTGTGTGAATTTCATAAAATTTGTGAGGTGGGAATGCCAATTATACCCTTGCTGAGATCCTTGCTATTTTTAAAATTTCCATTTACAGTTTTAAATGCCTAAGTAAAAAGTAGTCATTGTAGAAAAATTTTCTAATTTTTCTAGGATAAAAATTGCTAGTCATTACCAACCTTTATGGGTAGTGCATATTATATCTTGGGTACTATTTTAGGAATTATGCACATATTTACTAAAAAAATAAACCTGACAAACTGTGTTCAGAGGCACAAAGAATTTTTTTGCACATCCTTTGATTTTTCTTATGCAATATTGCACATTTATTTTTAATCAAAAGAGATCCTATTATATATATTACTTTGTAATCTACTTTTTTACCTAAAATTTGTGTGAACATTTTTCATTTTATATTATATTTATGTATTCTGTGATTGTTGGACATGTGAAATTATTTCCAATTTTTTTGCTATTTTGTGAACAAAGTGGTGATAACCATACTTGTAGATAAATTTTTGCCACATTTCTTATTTCTTTAGGATAAATTCCAGTGCCTGTAATTATTGGGTGAACGAATATGGACAATCCAAGACTTTCGTAAATATTGGTAAAGATTTCTATTGAGGGCTGTACCAATTTCTTCTTACATCGATAGTATAATAGTGTTTTTACATATCCTAGGTTCTCACCCTTAACATTGATCTTTCTCAATACAAGTTTGATAGTATCTCATTGCATTTCTTTAATTGCTAGTGAGACTGAGACTACTTTAAAATGGCAATTGTTATTTGCATGTTATTTCTCATTTTGTGAAATGTCTCCATGCCCTTTGCCTAATTTCTACTAGAGTGTTTGGCCTTTTATTACTGAATTTTAATGTATTTATTTTTAATCAACATTACAAATGCACATAGTTTAAGGAGTCACTTAAATGCATAATTTAAGAAGACGGTAGTCCTGAGAATTTCCTGGTGGTCCAGTGGTTAGGACTTGACACTTTCTCTGCCTTGACTCAGGTTTAACTCCGGGTTGATCCTATAAATTGTATGGCCAAGAAAAAAGAGAAAAAAGACAATAGTCTCATTTCTCCTGCTCTCCATTCATTTCCTCTTCCGCAGAGGCAACCCCTTTCAATACTTTGAATTGATTGTTCTGGCATCTCTTTATCTGTAAACAAGCTGGCAAATTGATTTTCCACTATAGAATATGAACATACAGCTCTTTTCCCCCACTACTTCCCCAGCATGCCTATACTCATCTCTCAATTCACATACTATATTTATACCATCATTTTGATTAACTAATTATTCACTGTTTGTATTATTATGAGTATGCATTTTTAAAGATGAATTGTGTTAAACTAAGCTTAATTTCCCTTCTGGCACAATATTTTTGTTTGTCGTTTGTCTACTTTGTTTCTCCATGGTTAAAAGTCTTAAAAAAAAAAAAGAAACTTGTCTATTTTCTGTATTTGCTTAGTTTTCTATCTATTTATGAATAGCTTAACTTCAAATTGTCGTCCAAGTTCCTAATGTCTTTTCTGATAGATTTTCTATCAAATTCCTTCTCCTTTCTTTGCCAGAGAGTTGTAATTACTCCGGTATAGACTGGTGGTCTTCTATACCTGGGACACAGATGGTGTCCTGCGAGCTCCCTTTATTTTCAGCTATATGATTTCTTTCCTGTTTCTTTAGTGTTGCATTTCCGGTGTCCTGCACCTCAGACATTCCTTTTTTGGTGTTGACTCCCTCTTATTCTTTGCACCTTCCAAGTTCATAGGGTTAAATTTTAGATTTTAAAGTCAGATAATGTCTATTTCCAGGTATACACTTTACTGGATTCTAGGTTGTAAATAACTTTTCCTCAAGATTTTTGAAGCTTTGCTTCCATTTTCAGATCTGAAGCTATCCTCTTTCCTGATCATTTGACTATGATCTGCTTTTCCTCTCTGGACACTTAGGGTAATTTCCTTCCAGTTTTCGGTGTTTTGAAATTTTACCATGATATGCCTTGGTGAAAACCAATTTTCATGTAGTGCTGAAAACTTGATGGATCCTTCTAATTTGGACACACATTCTTCAGTTCTGAGCACTCTGAACAGTTTCTTTAATAATCTTTCCCTTCTCTGTTCTTTATTATTTTTATTTTTGGTTCTCCTACTATTCAATTGTTGAACTCTGAACTTTATTGTTTATTTGTTTTTTCTGTTTCTCAAAGTTATCTGTATGTTTTTATAAAGCTCTTCCAGTTGAATTCTTCAAATTAATCTTCCAACTCTTCTAATGAGTTTTAAAGTGTTATTACATTTTAAATATAAGCTTCTTTTTTTTTTGTTGTTGTTAGTCCCCAAACTTTTCTATGTGTATGGCATCCTGTTCTCATGTATAGTCCTGGGTATTGGGTAATACAGTTACTGGCCCTTGCCAGTGAGACTTGGGTGTTCTTTGGCAGTGTGGTTCCCTCGGAAACCTGGCAGGCTTCTCATCTAGTTGCTTCCAGTAGATTTAAATGTGAGGAACTACGATGTTGTTTAACTTTGAAGCTTGAGAATTTTGGGCTTTTGGCTTCTGTGTTTTGAACACCCTCATTAGCTTAAAGTCTACTGCTTTTCAGAAATCTGAAATAACCTCTTGGGTGGAATGACTACTCTTCCTGTGGACTGAGCCCTTTTTTTCTTTCCTGCCAAGAAACTTTTAATGGAATGTGCTTAAGACAGCCCAGGGTCACCGACTTAATTTTCTGTCAAGGTTGCTACTTAACAACTTGTTAAGAGTTTCAATATGGGGTAGAGAAGTAATTGTTTTTTTCACCCTGTAAGAATCCTTGCTATGGGCTCCCAGTCAATCTAGATTGCTTGCTGGAGGCAGAGTGTACCTCAGTAACAATGTATTACTTTCCACTTGTGCAAGCAGAATGGCTTGCTCTAGTCTGAGTTTATCCTTTATACTGTTGTTGTTGTGGTAACTGGCTGAAGATTGCAAGAACTAGCCATCATATTCCCAGATTCTGAAAAGCCCCATTTTAAAACTGCATTCTGTGCTGAACTCTTGGTTTGTGTTCCAGAATGAGTTCTGCCCTAGAGTGAGAAAGGTTACTACTATGCAGCCTGGAATGTACGGGTATTTGATATCTGGTTGTTATCACCTCTACTCAGGCGGCTCTATATTTTAGGTTCTGTTGCTTGCAGAACCCTGCTTTGGGGCTCCAAATTCTAGTGAATCAGTTATTAATTTATTTAGCTGTTGGTATCAAAAAACAAAATTAATTATGGTTTAAACTGGTAAGGGTTTTTTCTTTGTTTATGTTTTGTTTTCTATTTTCACTTAATATGTCTGGATACTCATAGTCCAGCTGCTCAAAGACATTCTCTGTCTTCTGGCTTTGCAAACCTTAATGTGTGTTTTTCACTTTTGTGGTTGCCTGCTTTTTCACCTTTGATAAAGTTTTCCTTAAATCCCACCTAGCAACCTCTGCTTATAGCTAATTGGCTTGCCATAGGTCACGTGATCTGCACTCACTCAATCCCTGGATAGGACAGGTGTGCTTTAGGTAGAAGCTGCTTAGTCAACCCACAGTGTCAGCACAGATGCTGTGCCTGAGTTATTGGGTCATTTTTTCCTAGCTCTTGGCCTGTCTGTGATGACCTTTTATTTCAGCTCTCTTGGACATGATCTCTCTCCTGACCAAGATCCAATCTGAGTCTATGCAGACTAGTGGGCTTTTCAAACTTCTAGTTCAATTACGCAGAGCTGTCTGGCTTTCTACCTTCCATAATGTACTGCTGCTCCTTTCTGCCCTGAATCAGCCTCATTTTCTCTTTATCCATTTTCTTCTGCCTCTGCTTTGTTCAGTCAAACCCTATTTATTGGAAGTTTCTTATTCAGTGCTTTAAACTACAGTGCATTCATATAAATGAACTCTATAAAGATTTTAAGGTGTGATGAAGTTTCTCACCCTTAGGCAAAATATTCAATGCAGATTTCGAATATATTTAAAAATACTTCAAGGCATGTGAATAGATCTATGTTTAATTTCTGGTTCTATTAGAGGAAATATGGAGGGTAAGAAAATCCCTTATCAGTTTACCTAATCATATGTAAATTTGGTTCTAATGAGAATGTGTTGATCTCTATTTTCATATTATCATTGTCATTCTCATGTTGATCCTTCTTTGTCCTCTAATTTCTGTCTCTGTTAGAGCCCAAAGTCAATTAGACACAGAATTCAGAACTTCTTCAGTTTCTTTGAAAGAAAGCTTGAATAAGCATGGTAGATTTTACTGAAGGAGACAAAAGGAAGGAGGGGATTTATATCCTGCACCCCACAGAAAATGACTTAATCTCCATCTTAAACAATGACCTTTCTTAATGTTTCTTCTGTGGGAAGTCTCTCTTTGACCATTTCCCAGTAAGTGCTCTGCTTTTATGCCACCTCTTCTTTCCTGCTGGATTCTAACCTCTGCCCTCCTTCAGCTCCCTTCTATCATATGGAGCAATTCAGTTCTGACCTGACTCTCACATGAAAAGTTGTCCACACAAGTTCAGAAAGGGGCTTATTAAAGCAATAATACTTTAATTGCTCTCCTTAGAAGATATAAAACTGTTTTAGGGAATAAAAAGAGTTTTCTGTTACAATACAATCTCATAGTTTTCAAACCAGACTACAATCAAGAAAACTAGAAATGTATTTTAAGATTTTGATCATTTCAGCTGGGTTGTTATATTTTTGAGAGACATGCTGGCCCATAGATTGTTTTGGCTAGATAGTCTTTTAAGTTTTTATTCCAGATGGAACACAGAGGTAGAACAAGAAGATGATAGGAAGAGGATAGAACTCCTTTGTTTTTCTGTATATTTATTGGTACTTTTTTATGCATATGACTGAGTATCTTGGCTGTCCTCTTTTAGAATAGAATCCCTGATTCTTGAAGCTAGGTATAGCCTTTTGAATAATGTATCTGCAATGGGCTATTATTAACATGTTGGGTGGAATTTATACAAAGTGTGTTTCTTTGTCCATTTCTCTTTATTGCTGATTGAGATATAGATACGATTTCCAGACCCCAAGCTGTCATCTTGGATGTTGAAGGGGAAGCATGTGTGTAGGTGGCCCAGAGGAGGAAGACATAAGGAGCCTGACATCCTGTAGCACCAAGTTAGCTCTTGGATTCTTATCTACAAAAATTTGTTTACTTGAAAAAGAAACAAACTCTGTCTTGTTCAGTCCACTCTATTTTGTATATTCTGTAACATGCAACAAACTCATTTCTAATGACATGTATATTTTATTCCAAGGATTTGATACATAATCAAAGAGCTGTAACTTTGTAGTTTGCCTGTGTGCATGCTCAGTCTTGTACTACTCTTTGAGACCCATGGACTGTAGCCGGCCACGCTCTTCTGTTCACAGGATTATTCTGGCAAGAATACTGGAGTGGGTTGCCATTTCCTCCAGGGAATCTTCCTGACCTAGGGATCAAACTCACATCTCCTGTTGCTCCTGCATTAGCAGGTGGATTCTTTACTACTGGGCCACCTGGGAAGCTCCTTTGTAGCTAGACTGACCTCTAAAGACATGCTTTCTGAAAGGAGTAACTGTATACTGCAATATGTGCAAGAAACATTGGGATATAGGGTGAAAATATTAGAGCATTTCTTTAAAAAATCTAGCAATAATGTAATAATGAAATTAAGGGTTATTCACATTTAATTAGTGAATTGACTGCAATATCTTACTCTCTTTTAAATGCTGGACAATCATGCAGCTCAAAGGAAGCTCTACAGCTTGGAAAGACTGGTGGTATCAGTCTCAATTCATGGTTAATTTTTAGTATATTACAGAATTCAGTATTTTACTTGCCGTGGTTAAGAAGAGTTATAAATTGTATTCTCTGGTTTTAACTAAACTAATCCTCACAAGGTGGCTAAATGACTTAATAATATTTTAGGAAATAAACTGTAAAGTTAATGGTAACACAGATGAACAGCAAGAAAATAACACTTTCCTTGTTCGATTATTTTAGCTACCTTTTTGACTGTGTTATAGAATGATTATATCACCCTTACTTCACCTCACTAAGGTATTATTATTTTTTAGTGTGAGGAAAATACCTCAGTGCTGTTAGTAGATACAATAAACCTCTCAAAATATTATTTATTAATATTAATTTCATTCATAATTTCTATTTTTATATCTGAAAATAGTATACATAGTATGAGTAAAATTATATATATATATATGCATATATATATACATATATATATATGAGATTCTTTTTCCTGTGGGGCAAATTTTTCAAAAGTTCATTTTTTTTTTAAACCTGAAGGAATTGCAAAGCTAAAAAACTGTATTTCCAAGCCTTCTATGACTGAGATTTGAAAAGTTGAAATGAGGGATGGATTTCCTTCCTGCAGTTGTTAGGCTGTTTCTGAGCTAAAATTGTGATAATTCCATGCCCAGCTTGAAAAAAAGATTTTTGCAAACAAATTTTGTTTCTTCTCTCTTCTAGTGTCCCAGCAGGTCTGGCCTAAGGTCCAGAATGAAAAGAAATACGTAACTGAGGATAATAGTAGATATAATCAATGTCATCCAATGAAACTTACCATAATTCTTGGACATTTTTCCTGAATCAGGTTCACATGCTGACATTGGGCAATGAAGTCAGCTCATTTCACTTCATTGGATATGTGAGATCACTGTTTGTAGAGAAAATAATTCCTGATATTAAAAAGTGAGAAATTCTCAAAGTGTTGAAAAATATAGCGACTCTGTTAATCAAGAGCTAAGTTTGCAGGTAATACAGCAATACATCCACTGGTTTTGCTACTGGGACAAAAATTTCTTGGTATACATTTCTTTCAGTCTAAGGCTAGAAATATTCGTCAGTGGAATTTCAGGAGACATGCATCTGACCAGGATAAATGCCAGAAATGTGTATTGTTATTCTGAAACACAGCAAAACATCATTTTCCAGAAAGGTTGAGCACTCATTGTTTCTTTGCCTCTGAGAATGAGATTCAAAGTAGAATCCAAGGTGTAGGATATTTAGAATGATACACAGTGAAACACACGTGGATGGATTTTTCGTCAACCTGTCTTCTGTCCTATGTTACTGTGATACTGACTAAATGGTATGAGTGGATGGCACTTGATCCTTGCTAGGATTTTCTGAAGAACTTTATAAAATATGTGTCTGAACACTTCATCTATGGGCCAAAGAAGGGAATATTTAGCTACTGATTCCCATTCACCCACTTGTCAACAGTGATCTCAAGGGCATTGACTTCTGAGATGTGCATGGTGATGCCAAGCTGGTTTCTGCTGGTGTCTCATGATGCCTTGGAGAGGCTAGTCAAGAAGCAATAACAGGTATATCCCACAGATATCAGGTAAAGGACTGTCAGTCCTGCGCTAACCTGGTTGAACTTCCATTGAATCTGTCATTATAGGAGAGGCTGAAGTAAGAGGTGAATTAAAAGGATCTATAGTGGTGTACAAGTGATATTTATTCTAAAGGATAACAACAGACTTAATTTTTTGAGCTCCAATATCACTGCAGATGGTGATTGCAGCCATGAAATTAAAAGATGCTTACTCCTTGGAAGGAAAGTTATGACCAACCTAGACAGCATATTCAAAAGCAGAGACATTACTTTGTCAACAAAGGTCCATCTAGTCAAGGCTATGGTTTTTCCAGTGGTCATGTATGGCTGTGAGAGTTGGATTATAAAGAAAGCAGAGTGCAGAAGAATTCAAGATGCTTTTGAACTGTGGTGTTGGAGAAGACTCTTGAGAGTCCCTTGGACTGCCAGGAGATCCAACCAGTCCATCCTAAAGGAAATCAGTCCTGAATATTCACTGGAAGTACTGATGCTGAAGCTGAAACTCCAATATTTTGGCCACCTGATGCAAAGAGATGACTCATTTGAGAAGACTCTGATATTGGGAAAGATTGAAGGTGGGAGGAGAAGGGGATGACAGAAGCTGAGATGGTTGGATGGCATCACTGACTCAATGGACATGAGTTTGGGTGAACTCCACGAGTTGGTGATGGACAGGGAGGCCTGGCGAGCTGCAGTTCATGGGGTCAAAAAGAGTCAGACACAAATGAGCAACTGAACCAAACTGAATTAAACAGAAATGCTATCAATTCAGATCAGTTTTTCAGTCGTGTCCGAATCTTTGTGACCACATGGACTGCAGCACGCCAGGTCCCCCTGCCCATTACCAACTCCCCAAGCTTGCTCAAACTTGTGTCCATTCAGTTGGTGATACCATCCAACCATCTAGTCTTCTGATGACCCCTTCTCCTCCTGCCTTCAGTCTTCCCAACATCAGGGTCTTTTCCAATGAGTCAGTTGTTTGCATCAGGTGGCCAAAGTATTGGAGCTTCAGCTTCAACAGCAGTCCTTCCAATGAATATTCAGGACTGATTTCCTTTAGGATAGACTGGTTGGATCTCCTTGCAGTCCAAGGGACTCTCAAGAGTCTTCTCCAACATCACAGTTCAAAAGCATCAATTCTTTGGCACTCAGCTTTCTTTATGGTCTAACTCTCATGACTACTGGAAAAATCATAGCTTTGACTAGATGGACCTTTAATGGCAAAGCTGTATTGTCTCTGCTTTTTAATATGATGTCTAAGTTTGTCATAAATTTCCTTCCAAGGAGCAAGTGTCCTTTAATTTCATGGCTGCAGTCACAATGTGCAGTGATTTTGGAGCCCAAGAAAATAAACTCTGTCACTGTTTCCATTGCTTCCCCATCTATTTGCCATGAAGTGATGTGACCAGATGCCATGATCTTAGTTTTCTGAATGTTGAGCCTGAAGCCAACTTCTTCACTCTCCTCTTTCACTTTCATCAAGAGGCTCTTTAGTTCTTCTTCATTTTCTGCCATAAGGGTGGTGTCATTTGCATTGATATTTCTCCTGGCAGTCTTGATTCCAGCTTGTGCTTCATCCAGCCCAGTGTTTCTCCTGATGTACTCTGCATATAAGTTAAATAAGCAGGGTGACAATATACAGCCTTGACATACTCCTTTCATGCTTGGACTTAGTCTGTTGTCCCATGATGATTAAGACGAAGTAAACTAGCATTATGGATCATTTCTGGTATGGTTCAATTCAGTTCAGTTCAGTCACTCAGTCAAGTCCAACTCTTTGCGACCCCATGAACTGCAGCACGCCAGGCCTCCCTGTCCATCACCAACTCCCGGAGTTCACCAAAACCCATGTCCATCAACTCAGTGATGCCATCTAACCATCTCATCCTCTGTCATCCCCTTCTCCTCCTGCCCTCTATCTTTCCCAGCATCAGGGTCTTTTCAAATGAGTCAGCTCTTCACATCGGTGGCCAAAGTATTGGAGTTTCAGCTTCAACATCAGTCCTTCCAATGAACACCCAGGACTGATTTCCTTTAGGATGGACTGGTTGCATCTCCTTGCATCCAAGGGACTCTCAAGAGTCTTCTCCAACATCACAGTTTAAAAGCATCAATTCTTCAGCATTCATGTGATAGCAATTAGCAGTTCATTGTTTTTGGAAATGTCTCATTTAATCCTCAAACTCAGGGTGATGGTTATTATTAATTACTTTCTTAAGAGGAGGAAATGGAGACTCAGATAGAATTGAATCATTTGTTCAAGGCCACACATTGAATTTTGTTGCTGCTCTGTACTGAGTGGAAGCTTAGTGAGAGAAATACTGATGCTGTACTGTCTGAGGTAAATATACTCTAACTATTCCTCTAAGTGAGGAGTTTCAAATTTGTGTGAGTTACAGGGGCCAAGCAGGCAGAGGTAATGACTGAAGTGGGCCCAGAGGGGACAATGGATCCAGGGGAGCTGTTCTTCAGTTTCCCGTGACCTCCTCAGGTTAGAGTGGGCTTCCAGTGGGTCTAGGTTTGTGAAACAAAATCAAACACACAATGGAATTGACTCTTATTTTAAAATCTCAATTTAAATGTGGGAAATAATAATACAACCCCACTTGGGTCAATGAAAATACATCTTTGGGCTATATGTAGCCTATTTTTGTTCCATTCATTTCATTTCCTCTTCTCCAGAAACTTTAAGACCCCATCAAGGAACTGCACCTAACATCATTTATTCTTTCTAGAATGGGTTTTACAGCATTGTGATTTTGGGATGTGGGACTTTTGGCTTACACTGTGGTACATGTGATCCATGATAAGAAACTCATTCTTGTATTTATTGTAAGGTTACTTGGAGGACACTGCTCACTGTGTTGGTCCTCCTTATAAAAAACTAATGGGAAAAAATTCTCTCTGGACTCAGTGCTAGCACTAGTGCACTTCTCATGAATATCTTTTAAGTCTTCTGGATGCCAAATTATGGAACTTGGCATGTTTTTTTTCACTTGTCTTGCTTTCTAGAACGTTCAGAACAAGACTTGTGGCCCATAATAACGAAAGATTAAGGTAACAGTGACAGATGCTTTGCATGTTGATCTTGTAGGGAATTTTATTTCATTTCCTACTTTTATCTTCAGTCCACTTCACTTACTCTTGAAAATAATCTTGTATTTAATGAATGCAAGAGCTGCCACACACACACAACAGAGTATGAGTAATGTATCCAGTAAAAGTGAGAATCCAAATTTAAACTCAGAGCTTCAATTCTATGTCCAGCCTTCTCTCCTTCATGACACAATTTATTCTTGTTTTCAGACTCTGAAACTAAAAGTAGTTGAGTTGGAAGGGATGTACAGTTGATTGTTTCAGTACAGAGCAGTGATTTTCCTTTTTTTTTTTAAAAAATATATATACTTCTTAGTGTATGAATATGTGTGCATGAATACATACGCACACGTAAGATGCTGTGAGGTTTGAAGGGGACTTGAAATTAATAACCCTTTTACACATTCACAGCAGGGCTGCAAAGAATTTGACTCTGAGCTTAATGAAAAGTAGCATCTTCCTTCTCTCAATTTCAGTCATTTAGATTTACTTGGTTAGAAACTGTGTTCATAAGAAAGCTCTGAGTGTGTGTGTGTATGTGTGTGTGTGTGTGTGTGTGTGTTACATCTGCCTGTGTAGTCCCTGTTTGCTTGGAGCTAGAGGCAATGCTTAGGGGAAGACAAAATGACAGTGGCAAAGTCAGTTCATGCCACTGTCAGTTGTATGGCTAAAATAAAGCAAAGCATGTATTCTACTCACCTACTATCCCTTGGTGTGGGGAGGGGGTGGTCAATAAAGTTTAAGGTACCACATTTGGTCTCACATATTTCTTCAGTACTAAAGTGTTTGGAAACTCTCTGTGATACTTCAAAGGAACACCAAAATTTCCCTGGCTAGCCGATTATTGTATTATTAACTTAGCATCCAAAAATCTATTCAATTTCTTATTCTCCTTTACCTTTGGGCATTTAATTATCTAAAATCTTATAAGACTATGAAAGCTTTCCAGAAGTCATTAGTTTAGCCTTCTGCTGCCAAGCAAGTCTGCATTTTCCAGTGTTTCCAGAACAATAGATTTTATAACCTCATTTGGAAACACTTTGGGGCACTTAATCAGCTCTTGCCTTCTACTTAGCCTTCATCCCTCCAGCTATCTTGAGCAGAGTTCTTTCTAAGTGACAAAGAAAAAAAAAATGAATGACCTTTACCAGTGTTTCTAAAACTTTGTATCAGAATAACCCACAGTGCTTGCTAAAATGCAGATTCCCAGGGCACCAGAATAAGAGGGACTGATTAAAAGAATCTTGGGTAGCATTGAGGAATCTATAGTGTTCTGAAGCTCTGCAGACAGGTTGCTTGCTGTTCCATGCTTCAGGAAACATTATTCTATGCCTTCAACCAGTAAGCCTCAAACTTATTTAAATTATTAAATAAGTTTAAATTTATTGCATAGCCATCTTCCTAGAGAATGAGATTTTATGGATCACATATTGGACCTGGGAATTCAGAGAAACTCTTGGTGATGTTCACTGGTGTTTGGGATCTATAGTGTTGGGTCACTTCTAATTTTCTCCATAAATTTCAAGTTATTTAGTTTCTCTTTGCTTAAGGTCAATACTTCAATGTGTTAAGTATTATTTTTTATATTTTAGAGATATTATAAAATATTAAATAATATATAAATATTTACATGTCATAATTCTTGTCATCTTGGAGCAAAATTTCTTATTATACATAGTAAGTAGTATTGTTCACTTACAGTGGTAATTTTGTGTAACATTAAAAAAAAAACAAACCCAAAATCATACAGGAAAGTCAGGAGAATTACATAACAAATACCCAGATACCTATTACCTGTATTTAAAATGTCTTTCCATGTTACTATATTTAATTCATGTTTCTTTTACTTTCAATAAAATATAGATAAAAATGAAGACTTATTAGAATCCTGCTGCTGCTACTGCTGCTAAGTCGCTTCAGTCATGTCTGACTCTGGTGACCCAATAGACAGCCTCCCACCAGGCTCCTTTGTCCCTGGGATTCTCCAAGCAAGAACACTGGAGTGGTTTGCCATTTCCTTCTCCAATGCCTGAAAGTGAAAAGTGAAAGTGAAGTCGCTCAGTCGTGTCCGACTCTTAGCGACCTCATGGACTGCAGCTTACCAGGCTCCTCGCTCCATGGGATTTTCCAGGCAAGAGTACTGGAGTGGGGTGCCATTGCCTTCTCTGATTAGGATCCTACTCTCTTCAATTTTCATTCCCCCCATGTTCTTGTAAGTAAATCTTTATCCATATGTATATGTGTTTTTCTTAGTATACAATTTCAGAAATTTTACTGATGACTCAGACATATAAAGATTTAAAATCTCAACAAAATTGCTCCAAGAAAGAGTGTATTAGTTTGTATGATTGCTATTATATATATAAGCTTGCTCTTGTCTGGTAGACTATTGCCAAACTGGGGATTTGTTATTAACAGTAATTCCTAATTTTATTGGTATAGGTAGTATGTTACTATTTGCATTTTAATTTTTATTATTATCATTGAATTTAAACATTTGTGATACATTTTTCAATTTAGTTTTTTTTTTGAGTATAGTACAATAGAACAATTCACATTGTTCAAAACCCACAAAGTATTAAAAGGTATATAGTGAAAAGTCTTTCTTCCATCTTCGATAACAAATCCTCTCAAAAGTAACCATTATTTTTGGTAAATTTGTCTACTTCCAGAGTTTCTGTATGTATATTTAAATATAACATGGGTATTTCACTAGACTTTCATCTCCTTTTCTCCTTAACACACCAGAATTAGCATATTTATTCACTGTTCTGTATCTTCATGTTTTTACCACATAACAGTATAGCTTGGAGAAGTTTCTACAGTGGTACACAGAAAGGCCTCATTTATTTTTTTCTACTACTCAGTATTGCATTATATACCTGGCACATGCTTTATTTAACCAGCCCCTATTGGTAGGTATTTGGATTGTTTCCTTACTTTTCCTATTACACATACTTTGACATGAGTTACTTCAAATGTGTGTCAATCAATTGGTCAAGTCAAAGGGTATGTTTATTTGTAATTTGATAGATATTGTATTGTCCTCATTAAGTGTTGTAACAATTTACTTCACTCAGGAAATGCATGGAGTCCCTATTTCTTCACTGTCTTACTGAGGTGTGATCAAACTTTTGAAACTTTGCCAACCTGATAAATAAAAAGTTTTCTAAGTGTATTTCCATCCTAATTTTGTATTATTTTAAGTAAACTGAACATCTTTTTATATATTTGAGAACCATTTTCTTTTTTTAAATGTGTACATTCTTGTTCATATCTTTTGGTCATTTTTATATTCAATTGTTCATTTACTTATCAATTTCAAAGAATCCTTTATATATTAGGGACATTTTCTCTCTGATTTGAAAATTCTTTTTCTTTTTTTTCAGTTGTCTTTTGACTTTGCTTATCATTTTTATTACAAAAAATATTTAAAAAGATTTTTTTGAGTAGTTCAGTTTATCTGCGACTATATCCAGAATCTACGTGAAACTCTACCTTATCTCATGTAGATTTTGGATTTTGAGTCATACAGAAAGTGACCATACAATGTAATTCTTCCATGTTTCCTCTTGCTACTTTTATCACTTCATTTAAAAAATATTTAAACCTTTGTTCCATGTGTAATTTACCCTTGTGTAGGTAGGAATTACATTTATTTTTTCAAATGGTTACCGGATTGTCCCAGTACTTTCTTGATTAATCTGTTTTCACCACTGGCATGAGACTCACTCTATCTTTATCATAACTGAATCATAGATATTTGGGTTAATTCTGGATTTCCTTTTCTACACCAATGTGTCTATTCATGTCTCACTACAACACTGATTTGATTATTTGTATATAATATAATGTCTTAATATCTGATAATAGTAACCCCCCCTTTGATCTTTTATTACAGTTTCTTCCTGACTTGCTGGGGGCCAGCGTGAGGAACTCCGCCCATGGCAAAGGTCATGAGGAAGGAAGCTTGGCATACACAAAGGCGTGATCAAGCCTCAGGAAAGCCCCTGTTCCTGAGCATCTACCCCCAAAACCAGAGTCTTTTTTATGCTCTCACCTACACCTCTGACTTTACGGGGGCTCTCCCCCATAACAATTTCTCTCGGAGAAGGAGTTAACTTGCAGCTCCAGTTAATAAAAATTCCTGGGCGTGACAAGAGTGTTTCAGCTTACGAGCTCCTCTGAAGGTTATCTAGCCTGCCTGTATAGGTTCGCCCGGCCAAATGTGATTGTTTACAGCCTCCCAACAGTGAGAGGCACGAGATGTTTTAGACTCACTAAAGGCAGATTCTTTTGGGAAGTTAGAATTTATTAGTATAGTGGGTTGATTAGGAATTGTATTGGTGAAAGGATTTCACTTGTTGGGCTGATGTTTTGTTGCTAAATCTTCATATTCCCGGCCCTTATAATGGATATAACTAGCATATAAGAGAAATAAGTATTAACCTTTAAGATTAATCATGTTAACCTTGGGTTAAATAAATTCCTTTCTTGATTGTAACTCACTGCACCCTCACCCTATAGGAATGCAACTTTATTTGAGGGTGGTGCCTGGTTTAAGAAAAAACACCCTTGGAAAAAATAAGTTTTTTGGTTATCAGAAAGAGAGGGTCATAAAGTGTCAGCAGGCCTCATGGCCAGAAGATGATGTAAAACCCCTAAGACCTCTTTTTTATGTAAAGCACCTGATTTTGATAAAGGTCAGGACTGCTGACCCCTGCGTGACTTTGTATTCATCTCTGTGTGTAACAAAAGATATATAAGCAAACCTGAAAATAAAGAAAACGGATCAGTTTCCGAAAAGACTGATTCCCCCAAGTCGTTCTTTCTTGTCCTCTGTATTTCTGGCTGAATTCCCATCTGGAGCACGGGTGCCCGCCACGTCTGCTTACTTGCCCCGGCTTTCAAGTCCACGCGAAAAAGGTGCCCAAGGAGGGGCACCTTTCAATGTTCAAGTGGCGCCGGTGGCCCAACGTAGATGGTGCAAATTCCTTGTCTTGGAATTTCATTGGTATCCTGTGTAAACCAAGTTATTCAGCCTCTTTTTCTCCTCTAATACCTCTTACTATTTTCTGGCTGAATTCCCATCTGGCACTTGGGTCCTTACCAAGCCTACTAACTCTGCCTGGGCTTCTAAGATCGGACCGGGGAGGCCTTAGTGCCTCCTCTCCTTCGGGAGAATGGAAAGACGCCTGTGGCCTACGTAGGTGGTGATTGGCATTCCATGTAAGCCAAGTTATTCAGCTCCGTTTTTCTACTAATTTCCTAATCTCTCTATATCTGTAATTGAATAAGTTCTTTCCTAGTACGCCGACTCCGTCTCCACCTTCAAATCACCCTGGATCCACCAGGGCTGGACCCCAGCACTGACTGTTCTATTTGATTATTTTTCTATATGAACTTGAAGATCTACTCATCTAGTTAAGAAATTTTTTTTAAGGATTGTTAAATTTATACATTTCTTCAAGGAGAATTAAGATTATGATATTGAGTCTTCCTTCTCAAGAACGTGGTGTATCTTTCCATTTGGTCCTATCTTTTGTATCGTTTTGTACCATTTTAAGACTTTCTTCATACTGGTCTTGTGCATTTATTAATTTATTCATGGCATTTTATATTTTCCAATGTTATTCCATATGGAATTACTTATCCCATTCTGTTTCATATTTGGTTGTTATTTTCACTTATGAAAATATATATATTTCCTCATCTGCTGTGAAGATTATTGTCATATATTGAATTTTAAATTATAACAATTTTTATATTCACAGAAGTTCTATTTAGTTATTAAAGCTCAGCTGGAGCTTTTTTCATTTTATTTATTGTTTTAGTTTCTTAATAATTCTAAATAGTTCATTTTATAGTATTTTTCAGCTCTCAGGGGCCAACTTCACCTGTCGGAGGAATCTGTTTTGTCCCTCATGGAATTACCTTTCTTTAGGAGATTTAAAATTTTGCTCTGAGTTTCTCTTCAGCTCAGCTACTTTTCCCCATAGGAGTCTTTTGAGATTCTGTTTGTGAAAATATTCCTAGAGTGCTTCTCTGGATGCTTCTTCTGGAGTCTTAACAATTTTCAGTGGTTGTGGAGAAATCTGTATCTTAATTTCTTGTCAAGATACCTTACCTTCTGATTAGTGTAGATTGAGACTCCGCATTTCTGGGGTTTGATGTCTCATGAGTTTACTTTGATCCCCACTTAGAGTCCTGGACAGATGGCAAACTTTCTTGCTCTTTCCTCAGGCTTTTCAGTTTTGTTTGTTTGTTTGTTTGTTTTCCCATCGAAGTGACAGCTCTTCAACACTGTAATTTTGCAGAAGGTTCCATTTCAGCTTTTCTGCTTAACAGCAGGCAGAGGCCAACCTCTGTTCCAGGGGAAGTGTAAACACTCCATGCTCACATGTGCCCTGGGCCTATGTCTTCTCCAAAAAACCTTAGGATTGCTAAGGCAAGACTGTTCAAACAGAAATTTAAATGGGTAATTTTGTAACATTGAGAAATATTGGAAAAGAATAACAGTATAAACATGGAGAAATTTCTTCCCTTTCTTACAGGGAAACATTGGAGAGAAAGACTGTAGTGTTTTTTTTTTTTTTTTTCCAAATGAATGTCTTGGGGTTTTTGCCAATTTGTGCCTTGCTTTAAGTAAAAGTTGATAAGGTCTGCATTTTCTTCTCTCACCTTCATTCCTTTTTATGTCAGAAGTTAATTATCCAGTCTATGTAATTATTACCAGCACATGGAGTCTCAGGGCCTGCAAGAGGTTCAGAATTACATACAGACTTTTAGCAATTTACACAGTATGGGCTTTGAGCCAATTTGAGAAACATTGAAAGCCATTATCATCTATCTGTAAAATGTCTGGCCCTATGTTTGCTGCCTTCAGAAAAGTGGGTTACAAGAAAGCCACAAAATACCACTGAAATAATTGGGCATGCAGTTCTGGGCATTTTGTAGATACCCACTTGCTAGCTGTACATCCATTGTGTTCTTATTGGCTTTTTTATTTTGAGAAGTCAGGCAAGTTTTTCTTTTGTCCTAGACAATCACCATCCTACACCAGCTAATCATTTTCTTCAGAAGATTTCTTTGCCATAATCCAATCTTCCCTGAAGATAATTTGATTTTATTCTAGGTCCCTGAGTGTCACATCCTTGTTGGCTGGGTCAGTCATTTCAGAGTGATATGAAGTGTTTTTCTTTCTTTTCTTTGAGTTTAAGGATTAAAGAACTGGATTTCACCCAAAAATTGACATTCTTGACTATCTTTTCTCTTCTTCATATGCCTTACTCTACTTTTAGTAGTTTTCTCTCTACCTCTTACACTATAGTATTCATACTAGAAGTCACCAAAGCTTTTGGAAATACTGGGTGTTAATTATTTTTTTTCTTTGACCTTTTACAGTCTTTGGTAGAATGTTTCTGTCTTTTGTGTGAACTACTTTTTGTTCATGAAGAAAAGTCTTTTAAATTATTTAGCTCTCTTTAAATTATTTAAATTAAATTATTATTTAAATTTTTTAAGTCTCTTGGGAATACCAGATCGCCTGACCTGCCTCTTGAGAAATCTGTACACAGGTCAGGAAGCAACAGTTAGAACTGGACATGGAACAACAGACTGGTTCCAAATAGGAAGAGTACATCAAGGCTGTATATTGTCACCCTGCTTATTTAACTTATATGCAGAGTACATCATGAGAAACGCTGGGCTGGATGAAGCAGAGCTGGAATTAATATTGCCAGGGGAAATATCAATAATCTCAGATATGCAGATGATACCACCCTTGTGGCAGAAAGTGAAGAAGAATTAAAGAGCCTCTTGCTGAAAGTGAAAGAGGAGAGGGGAAAAGTTGGCTTAAAGCTCAACATTCAGAAAACAAAGATCTTGGCATCTGGTCCCATCACTTCATGGCAAATAGATGGAGAAACAGTGGAAACAGTGGCAGACTTTATCTTTGGGGGGCTCCAAAATCACTGCGGATGGTGATTGCAGCCATGAAATTAAAAGATGCTTACTCCTTGGGAGGAAAGTTATGACCAACCTAGACAGCATATTGAAAAGCAGAGACATTACTTTGCCAACAAAGGTCCATCTAGTCAAGGCTATGGTTTTTCCAGTGGTCATGTATGGATGTGAGAATTGGACTATAGAGAAAGCTGAGAACCAAAGAATTGATGCTTTTGAACTGTGGTGTTGGAGAAGACTTTTGCGAGTCCTTTGGACTGCAAAGAGATCTAACCAGTCCATCCTAAAGGAAATCAGTCCTGAATATTCATTGGAAGGACTGACATTGAAGCTGAAACTCCAATACTTTGGCTACCTGATGCGAAGAGCTGACTCATTTAAAAAGACCTGATGCTGGGAAAGATTGAAGGTGGGAGGAGAAGGGGACAATAGAGGATGAGATGGTTGGATGGCATCACTGACTCAATGGACATGAGTTTGAGTAAACTTCAGGAGTTGGTGATGGACAGGGAAGACTGGCGTGCTGCAATCCACAGGGTCGCAAAGAGTCACACATGACTGAGTGACTGAACTGAACTGAAGTCTCTTTACAGTTATATAAGATTATATCATCTTTTCACTAGGTAAAAAACAACAGCACTATGCATTCTTAGAAAATAAACAGTATTACAACAATCAGCAAGGCACCACAGGAAACCTCCAATACATGAATGAGTGGAATAATGAGAGGAGGCTGGAGTTTTGTTGCATTTGCGGACCTCATATATCCTATTGGACTCAACTGTACACTTGGCTGCAGATCCTAAGAGTAAACCATACACTTGTTTTGTTATATGGAAAGAAACATATCTTATAAAGGAAACACCTAAGCCTCAGGAATGTTTTGCCCAGAACATATGAGCCAATGCAGGTGGATTCTTTACCAGCTGAGCCACCAAGGAATCCCAAGAATACTGGAGTGGGTAGCCTATCCCTTCTCCAGAGGGTCTTCCCAACCCAGGAATTGAACCAGGGCCTCCTGCACTTCAGGCAGATTCTTCACCAGCTGAGCTACCAGGGAAGCCCAATTTTGTGGCCACAGTGTAAATTGAGATTTGCCAATTTGCCACCAGATCCAGAAATCTGCCTTTGGTATTCCTAAATTAATACCAGTTTCTCTCAAGACAACAGACATCCCACACAGAATGGGCCCTTGGATATGGAACTGGTTAGAAATGTGAACATCCTTCTCTCTAATGACAGGGATTCCATTTGTGCTGCATGCTGACTGCAAAGCTTTTATCCCAAGCCTCACTACAGATGTATTTGGAGGAGAATGTGATGAGGACAGCAAAGTGGTACCTCATGGCTCCCTGGGCTGCCTGCACTGATGTGCTGATCTAATTCAAGGGTGTGCTGAAAAAATGCTTTCTGCTTGAAGTACAGCTTCCAGAGAGAAGCACATTTGCAGTCAATAAGAATGACGAGATGATTTTTTGAACCAAGAGCATTTATTCCCAACTGGAATAAAGTATCTCAAGATTTGATAATTATAATTAATGTGGTTGGGTTGAAAGTAAGTTTCTCTCTTCCCAGGCTGACTGGGTAAAATGATCTGTTAGGTCGATATGAGCATTACAGTATCAGTTCACCGATATGGTTCGTCAATGTGGAATTTCAGGAGAGGTGGGCACTGTATCTAGCCTCTGGGATGGTAGATAATGGCTATGTGTCCGGGCAATAACATACTTTAAATAGCCATTTGCCCTATCCGTTCCTTTTTGCAGAGAATTATGGGATAATTTGCTCGAAAGTAACTTTTAACAGAAAATATATTTAGCATGGACAGGGCCTATAGTACCATCATGATTTTATATACTACTTTTCCTAAGGAAATCCTGGTTTTATTAAACAAACAACCTGGCAGTACAAAACTCTCCTAATTTTTCTCTTAATGCCCCTGTAAAAGGCATTCAAATAGCTTGAATGAACAGGTTTCATTTTATGCCAGGTTTTTTGCTTCATTCAAATAGAATCTACTTTCAGTGCACTTTGCTATGAAGCTATAATGCTATTATTTCTAGGGCACATTGTTTAGGAACTGGCCAGCATAAGAAAACTATATGAATTGTTCCACTAGGGGAAGTTTGTTGCTTCAGGATAGGAGTTTTGTTTTTCAAGAAATAGACACACTATTAAAATACCTGTAAAGTACTGTGAAATACTATATTTGGTTAGCTACCCTCTCACCAATCTGGTTTCATTCAGCGAGCTTTTTAGCAACTAACGCTTCACTGTTTGATTATGCTGTTTGGGAAACTTTCTGGCCCTGAGTGTGACATTATTTTGTCCTTATTTAATTGTCTCTGACACAGAACCCTTAAATTTAAGGACCTACAGCATCTTTTAGAAACAATGAAAACAAATCAAAGTGGAATTCAGTTTATGAAAGATTCCAAATCACTTATACAGGTTGAATCCATGTTTCCATTTATTTTTTTCACCAATACAACCCTTCCCTCTGGTCATTGAGCAGACCTTTTCTAAGCACTGAATGCTAAGCACTGACAAGAATATAGACTTTTACGAAAATCTGGCTTCCTTCCCTGAGTGTGGCCCTCCCACCAAATAATCCTATTGTGTCCCATTCTACAGGCTGTGAGAACCTTTTTGAATTTATTTTTAGCAGTACTTAATTTTTTCTTCCCATCTGTAAGTGATCCTCTTCGTCTGTTGTGGGGACATGGATTCATAGACGGTACAGTGGGCGTTAGGAGTGGGGGAAAGAGGCTGTCAGTTCATTCTATGTGGAAACTAACCAATTTAAGCTTCCCTGAGTGGTATAGCATAGATTCTCCATAATTCTTAGTTTCTCCACTTTTGGATTGTCATTTCTAAAGTGGAAACGCATTGGCTTTAATCCATTGGATTTTTAATCCATTTGGAGTTTTATTGAAATAAAATAGTATGTAAGGGTATGTAATTTGAAATCATGTATGACAGTGTTCAAATCTGGGCTCACCAGTCACAATCTATGTATTTCCACACAAATTCCATCATCTCTCTGAGCTCAGTTTTCTCAGTGTAAAATGAGGCTGATAATCATAACAAGCCCATGACATTGCTTTAAAGATTAAACTGAATATTAAATGTTTACTGTCTGTTACATAGTAGTTCCCTTTTTGTTGTTGTTTTTAAATGTAATAAATGCCAGGAAACTAGAATCTCTGTTCTAAATTCTGCACTCAGTTATTGACATCTCAACATCAGATGTTAAATTGGCAAAAAGGAAATTTAAAAGAAAGGGAGTTGAAACAATTAATGTCAATATAAGATTTATTTACACAAGTAATAAGGATAGATGTATTCTTGTATAAACCATATGGAGAACATACTTCTGCAAAAAATTCAAATATAAAAGCATTAAAATTTTTATTTTTAAGTTAATTTATCATAATGCTTATGCTTTCACTCAGGATTTTGAAATTTTCACCCATGTTTTCAGTAAGTTTTCAGAATCCCATGAGGAAGATGTGTGCATGTGCACAAGTGTCTGTCTGTCTGTCGGTCAGTTGCTCAGTCATGTCTGACTCTTCGTGACCCCATGGACTGTAGCCTGCCAGGCTCCTCTGTCCAAAATCTTCCAGGTAAGAATACGGGAATAGGTTGCCATTACCTTCTCCAATGAGGAAGGTATTATCTCTAAATTAAGGATGTGAGGAGAAAAAGATGCACAGAAGAGACAATATGATGTGAGCAAAGTCGCGCAATGAATGAGAAGTAGCGACTTGCCCTGGCTCTTTCTAGGCCTTCAGTGTTTTGGTCCAGGAGCCTGAATGTACAAGGTCACCAGTAACTACTCAGGAATGTAACACATGCCACCTCGAGTCTACTTCTCAGAATCTGTCAAATAGGAGGGATTAACCAACCAGTGACCAATCACTTTCACACCTCATGTCCAGCATAATGTCCATGCTCAGTGGCTATAATCTTTCTCTTGTCCCATTCCTTTCATTATACTCACTTCTCCAAACCAGCTCTCTGGTTAAATATAACTCTAATTTCTCTAGACCAGCACCCATATGGCTTAAGAAAAATACATACTGAGACTGACTAGTCTCCTTAAATCATGATCTTTAACCTCATTTGGACTCTGAATGCCCACCAACAATCATTCCGAACTTCGCTAATGCATTCACTCTTCTACTCTACTTGATAGCTCGTTTACTCTTTTCTTTTCTCAGGTTCAACACTTTCATCCCTGCCTTCATCTTCAGAGAAAACTGGGACATTGGAAAGGATTTCCCAAAATTCTCATGACATTTTACTTTCAAAAAGCCTTCCAGAGTCTGCCATCTCTATACTCTGCAGTCTTACCTGTAACCATAGTTGTGTGTCTGTATGCCAATCTCAGCCCCCAGGTCCTATCTTCTCTCACCTACTCAAGGACATTTCTCCAGAAGTTCTCCCCTTTCTCTCTGGTATCATTAGGTTACTATTTATTATATTTTTACTAGTCTACTTAATCATTACTATTAGCATTCAAACATTTTTATTCTACTAAAAACAAAAGAAAACCAAAGAGAAGTAAGAAAGCAACTCTTCATTGACTTCCACTTTCTCTAGCTCTTGTTGCTCACTTTCTTTTCAACAAAACTTTTTGAAGCCGAGTTGTCTAAACTCATTTTAGATGTCTTGCTTATTGCTAAATACAGTGGTCACTTCAGTGCTCCTTTTAGTTCTGTAGCAGTGGACACACTGATCTCTCTTCTCTTTAATAGCCTTTCTTCCACTGGCTTCCAGGACACCATGTCTTCTGTTTTCTTTCTGCATCACTGGCTGCTCCTTCTCTGATGCCTTTGCTTTTTCCTTCTCATCTCCTAGACCTCTTAATATTGGCACACTCAGGACAGAGTCCTTGGTTGTTCTATCTGTGATCACATACAACCTTGTGGCTTAAATGAACAAATAAAAAAATAACTCCTAAACTTACATCATTCAATCAGATATCTCTTACTACCTCCAAAGAGATATTTTTGATTATTTTCTGCACAGATATCTAACAAATATTTCAAATTCAATGTCCCAGATTCAACTGAGTATCTGATCTACCTCTTAAACCCTGTCCTTCTCATTATAGGTGATAGTAAATCCATCTTCCCTTCTGCTCGTGCACAGACCAGAGGAACCATCTTTCACTCTTCTTTCTCTCGTATCCCACATTCAGTTTAGCAGAAAATACTGTTAGTTTTTTCTGCAATGTATCTCCAGATATTTCGCCAGAATTTGGCCATTTCTCACCACCTTGACTACTCCCGCTTGTCCAAGGCACCATCACCTCCCATCTTACTTAATAGCCTTGTCATGTGGGCTTCCTGCTTCTGTCCATATCCCTCCGCCCATCTCCCACCACTGTATTGTTTACTCAAGACATAACACCCTGAGTGAAACTTTTTAATGTGTTTGTCTTGTCACTTTTCTGCTCAAACTCTAGCAGCAGATCCCATTTAGGATAAAACCAGTCCTCATGTTGTAGTACAGAGCCCTTCATTGTCAGAGCCCAACCCTCTCTCCCCCTTCATCTTGTTATTCTGCCTCATGTCCACTTCACCTGGGCAACATATCCCTCTTTGCTTCTTCAAACTTGCCAAGCATGCTTCTGTCCTAGGATTTTTGTACATCTCTCAGAAACCATCTTTCCCAGATGTGTGTATAGCTAATCACTTAACTTCATTTAAGCCTTTGCTCAAATGTCAGCTTCTCCATGGGGTCTAATCTGACTGTCCAATTTAAAATTACAACTTATACCATCTGCCTGGTGGCTCAAATGGTAAAGTGTCTGTCTGTAATGCAGGAGACCAAGGATCATCCCTGGATCAGGAAGATCCCCTGGAGAAGGGGACAGCAACTCACTCCAGTATTCTTGCCTGGAGAATCCCATGGACAAGGAGCCTGGTGGGCTACACTCCATGGGGGTAGTAGAGAGTCAGACACGACTGAGCAGCTTTCACTTTCACCATCTGCACATTCCCAAGTCTCCTTGCAATACTGGATATTTTTCTAAGGTCTTAGTCATTTCCTGATATATTTGCTTATTTATTTTATAAAAAATTTGCTTATTTATTTTATCTGTTGTTTCTTGTCTCTGTCTGCCAGAAAGTAAGCTCCCTGGGGGCTAGAATCGCCTGCTTTTTCCACTGATGTACCCTGAAAAAGTACACTTGTATTGTGCAAAAAGCAGATGCTTGAAACACATTTGTTTAGTGAATAATGATTTTAGGAATCCTGCTGCCCTAGAGTTGCAGTTATAGATAGAATTGGCACTGGAATATTTTGGGGTTTGTAGTTTTCTATTCCTGGGTCCAGATGATTCTTTGTTGGAGTCAAGATTTTCTGAGGCACTATTGGCCCAGGATGGATTTTTTTTGGAAGACATCAAAATTCTTTTTTCCTAAGGTTTTACAAAAGAATCCCACATGTTTAGCACATTATCTGGTATATTAACAAATAAAGGAGAAAAGCTCCAGACTTTATCTGGACTTGAATTCTTGTAAAGTGATATGAGTTCCAGAACATACTGGAGAGCAGAGATCCCTCTGGGTCCCCTTCATGGCCAGTTCCTTGGACCTCATGGCCACTTGGCATACAATGTGTCATTGTGGATCTATTGGGTTGTTGAACCCAGGTCTCCAGCATTGCAGGCAGATTCTTCACCAGCTGAGCCACAAGGGAAGCCCTTGGATTGTGCAATGGTTGTTAAATATTTCAGTTGAGGTAGAAACAATAGAAGTCTGAAGTCAGATGTAGAATCGTATTGGATCCTGGATTTAATGCTCCAAGCCTCTTTACTATAAAGTCATTGCAAGTTTCATATGAAATAGTGTGTGTAATGTTGCCAGCTCAGGACAGGCACAGAGCAGGACCATTAAGGGTGAATTTTCTTTTCCTGGAAAAGAACTCTGCATTATCTCCTGTTATTTTCTGAGCATCACAAAAGAATTTACCTTGCCTCAATATATGAACATACACCAAAGAGATTAATTTATGAACTGAAAGAAACAGAACAAAGGACTTCTTGCTTCTCTTTTATTAACTCTGAATGCCTCAGATTTACAATGGAAATTACAAGCTCTAGCAGTTTTCTAGGGAATACCAATGAAAAGACTACAAATCATCATTTCTGGAGATAAAAGAACTAAGTAGCCATTTAAATTTTCACTAAGAATGTGATTGTGAATATTTATTGAGAACCTACTGTGAGCAGTATTAGATGTCTTATAGAACTGAGTAAAGAAGAGATGGGACTTGTGAATTCCAAAACTACTAAACGTTAAAGTGCTTTAATAGCACTGGGCAAAATATTTTTATCAAGACTATTGAAGAGCTTCTAAGGGACTTTCTCAGAGATTGTTAGGCACACTTCAGAGGATGCTGTTAGGAAGCTTTTAGGAGAGTTGTGCAAATGCATAGTCAGCTTAAAGCTGCTACACACATTAATTAAAGCCAATTATTCTCATGTGGTGGCCATAGCTTCAACTGAGAATGACTGCACCACATTTGTTCCTTCAGGCACAACTTTAGTCTTCTTTGAGAGAGTGTGTTGGAGATTGAGGATGAAAGAAAAAAAGAAAAACCCTTAAGAATGTTAAGAAATTCAATTCTCAGAGATTGTTAGGCACACTTCAGAGGATGCTGTTAGGAAGCTTTTAGGAGAGTTGTGCAAATGCATAGTCAGCTTAAAGCTGCTACACACATTAATTAAAGCCAATTATTCTCATGTGGTGGCCATAGCTTCAACTGAGAATGACTGCACCACATTTGTTTCCTTCAGGCACAACTTTAGTCTTCTTTGAGAGAGTGTGTTGGAGATTGAGGATGAAAGAAAAAAAGAAAAACCCTTAAGAATGTTAAGAAATTCAATTCCTATATAGTCCTCTAAAAATCACCTACCCATTTAGTGCTACAATTAATTCACCTGTGAAATAGAAATAGTAACAATGCAAATAAGAATTATTTTTTGGAAACCTCTAATGGAAGTTCTCCAAAATTGAAGTGAGCTGAAATTGACTATGGAAATTATAATGCAATGTGATGACTGAGGAAGCTCAATTTCATTAGAAGGCTAAGTATAGATTGAATTAGTGCTTGTTCCCTTTTCCCTGAAGTTGCTGCTGCTTACACCAGGAAGGTAACACTTTGGTAGCCAATGTGAGTAGTAACAACTTTGAATTGAATTTGTCTAGTCTTCCATCTGGGAGTTGAACTCTTGATCTATGGAGCCTAGCCTGCCTGCGTACCTACCCGCCTAACCGCTAACTTATATGCAGAGTACATCATGAGAAACGCTGGGCTGGAAGAAGCACAAGCTGGAATCAAGATTGCTGGGAGAAATATCAATAACCTCAGATATGCAGATGACACCACCCTTATGGCAGAAAGTGAAGAGGAGCTAAAAAGCCTCTTGTTGAAAGTGAAAGAGGAGAGTGAAAAAGTTGGCTTAAAGCTCAACATTCAGAAAACGAAGATCATGGCATCTGGCCCCATCACTTCATGGGAAATAGATGGGGAAACAGTAGAAACAGTGTCAGACTTTGTTTTTTTGGGCTCCAAAATCACTGCAGATGGTGACTGCAGCCATGAAATTAAAAGGCGCTTACTCCTTGGAAGAAAAGTTATGACCAACCTAGATAGTATATTCAAAAGCAGAGACATTACTTTGCCGACTAAGGTCCGTCTAGTCAAGGCTATGGTTTTTCCTGTGGTCATGTATGGATGTGAGAGTTGGACTGTGAAGAAGGCTGAGCGCCGAAGAATTGATGCTTTTGAACTGTGGTGTTGGAGAAGACTCTTGAGAGTCCCTTGGACTGCAAGGAGATCCAACCAGTCCATTCTGAAGGAGATCAACCCTGGGATTTCTTTGGAAGGAATGATGCTAAAACTGAAGCTCCAGTACTTTGGNTTACTGACAAAAGTCCATCTAGTCAAGGCTATGGTTTTCCCAGTAGTCATGTATGGATGTGAGAGCTGGACCATGAAGAAAGTTGAGTGCCGAAGAATTGATGCTTTTGAACTGTGGTGTTGGAGAAGACTCTTGAGAGTCCCTTGGACTGCAAGGAGATCCAACCAGTCCATTCTGAAGGAGATCAGCCCTGGGATTTCTTTGGAAGGAATGATGCTAAAACTGAAGCTCCAGCACTTTGGCCACCTTATGCGAAGAGTTGACTCATTGGAAAAGATCCTGATGCTGGGAGGGATTGGGGGCAGGAGGAGAAGGGGACGACCGAGGATGAGATGGCTGGATGGCATCACGGACTCAATGGACTTGGGTCTGGGTGAACTCCGGGAGTTGGTGATGGACAGGGAGGCCTGGCATACTGTGATTCATGGGGTCGCAAAGAGTCTGACACGACTGAGCGACTGAACTGAACTGAACTGATGGCAAAACCAACACAATATTGTAGTTATCCTCCAATTTTAAAAAAATTGAGTGAAAAAAAAAAAGGTGAGATGAGATTAGAGGAGAGAGTTCTACAGAATTCATTCAGAATGGGCAGAAGAGCAGGCAAAAAGCAGGAATCTCAGTTTGCCGGAATTTGCTCCAGGAAAAGGAGAAAAGTTTAGCAATTTTAGAATTTCTAAATGAGCTTGGAGTCATGTTTTTGAGCAGCAGTCATTTTGGCACCAGGGACCTGTTTAACGGAAGACAGTTCTTCCACAAACCAGGGCGCCTGGGATGGTTTTGGGATGATTCAAGCACATTAGGTTTATTGTGTGCTCTGTTTCTATTATCATTACTTCAGCTCCACCTCGATCATCAGGCATTAGCTCTCAGAGTCGGAGGGCCCCTGCTTTAGAGGATCTTGAATGTCACGTGGACAGTTTGCGTTCAATTCTGAAAGTGATAAGGAGATACACAGGATGTTTGGCCAGAAGGGAAGCCCCAGTGCCCTAATCAGAAGTGAGCTCATGGAGGAGAGAGCTGTGGGCCGGTTCGGGTGTGGAAAGGATGACCTGAGAGCTGGTCTCTGTGATGATCCAGGCAAGAAGGGGTGGTGACAGTGGAGGAGACACACCAGCCTGTAGGGGATTTCCCGACGATCTCCAGTCATGAGGACAGACAGAAGGATCAGTGATGTAGAGTTAGGGCCAGCTCCCCCGACACCACAAGATGGCATTTACGAGCATGTCCCAAATTTTCTTCCCTTTGTCACTATCCCCTGGAGTCCAGCTGCAAAGGTTTAGGAACAAGCATTTAAACAGACAGGGTCTCCTCTTTCTGAATGGTCCCCTAAGATCCCTCTGCAGTCTATGAGCTTGGTCTGCTCTTCTTTAAAAAATGGAACCCAGACTTGTAGGGAAACTAGCTACCCCATCAAAGTTTAAGATCAACTAGAGGGCTCCCACTCGCCAGTCTGGGGAGAGAGCACTGCGGTAGGTAAGTCTACTCGGGAGCAGGCAGAGCTGGAGATGTCCAGGCCTGGGAGGTGGGAGGTGGTGGTGCTGATCACAAAAGCAGCACTGACTGCCTGTGCACTTGGGCATATCAGCTTCTCTTTCTGGGCCTCCACTTCCCTCTCCATTCAGTGGAGATGTACTGTACCACAGGTAGGAAGTAGGCAGGGTCTGGTAAGGGACGTCACCGTTTCCCTCAGTCCGAGGAGTCATGTCTTGGGAGGAGCTGGAAGGCATCGTGTTTCAAATCTGCACTCAGGGCTCATCAGGGGCCTGGGTTACTATAAACCCACTCCTGGCTCAGTCATTGCCTGCCTAGACACAAACGTGTTTCACCAAAGCCTCCAAGAAGGCCCCCAAATTCTGGAAGCAGTTAGCATCTTCATTCATCCTCAGGCTGGGTCCAGTAGTCCTGTTGGTCTCTTCTACCACCAAGATCCCATCCCAAACGGCCACCGAGAGTGACCCCTAGGGACTTCTCTGGTGGTCCAGTGGTTAAGAATCTGCCTGGCAATGCTGGGGACTCGGGTACAATCCCTGGTCGGGGAACTAAGTTCCCACATGCCTCAGCACAACTACTGAGCCAGAGGGCCACTAGTGTTCATGTGCTGCAGTGAAAGATTCCCCAAGAGGCAGTGAAGACCCTGTGTGCTGCAGCTAAAACTTGATGCAACCGAATAAGTAAATCATTTTTTTTTTTTTCAAAGAGAGGACCTTTAAACCTGGTGGCTCAGATGGTGAAAGCATCTGCCTACAGTGTGGGAGACCCAGGTTCAATCTCTGGGTTGGAAAGATCCCCTGGAGAAGGAAATGGCAACCCACTACAGTACTCTTGCCTAGAAAATCCCATGGATGGAGGAGCCTGGTAGGCTACAGTCCATGGGGTCACAGAGTCAGACACGACTGAACGACTTCAGTTTAAACCTCCAGTGGAGTGGAGGTGCACACAGTGAGTCAGAGTCCAGATGACTAAGATGCTACCATATGGGTTCATACTCAGAAGTCCCTCTGGAGCTGGGCAAGTCTTGGGTAGAAGGTGGGGAATGATAAGAGGCAGGGAGCAGTGAGTTAGGCTCTCTGTGTACAAATAGAATCTGCTAGCACTCCGTTTGTAAAGCTATAGCTTTTCATTTTTAAACAGTCCTCAGCCTATCTGTCCTCCCACTCCTGTCCGTGAACTTGTAAACTCTAAGCCCTGGAGACTCTGGGGTCTTTGATAGAGAAGAGTTCCCATCAGGGACCGGGGACCAAACAGATGCATGGATGTGCATGCATCTTCCTTAGGCTGTGCCCCTGCATGAAATTGTCAACTGAGTCATTGATAAATCATTTTCCTTCCATGAGACCCAGTGTACCCACCCATGAATGTGCTTCTGCCCTAGATCCATGTCTTCCAAACTGGCTGTGAATGGAAATCAGCAGGGTTCCTTCTAAAAACGCGGGTTTCCAGAACTTATCCCAAGATGCTGAGTCAGCCCTTTGGCTTATGGCCGCGTATCCCTTCCGAGGTTTTGGTCAGTTTCCTTAGGAGCCTGAGGCCCAGCCGAGATGCTTGCTGAAGTTCCTTTGTGCTGTTACCGCTTGGATTCTGCCCCCTTCTGTCTTGAATTTGGACTTGCATGGTAGTCTCGGCAAGGACCTAACACTCACACATGGCCACTGCTCACATCTAGCCGGGGCTCATCACAGACTAGCCGCATCACCTGTTGGAAAGCTCTTTATGTCTTTCTTCCATACCTCTCTCCATTGTTTCTGTGATTCTGTGATCTCTGAATAAACCTGGGAGCAATGCTGTAAAATGTAGCCCAGGCTTGAGATTCCCAGGCTATTCGTCCACCGGAACCTGATGTATGTCTTGAGAGTCATTTAAGAAGGTGGACACCAGCTTCCACTGTAGCAGCCTCATTTCTTTCCCAATGTTAACTTATCCCCGCCCACTACCAGCTTATTGTCTAGACCATAGGTTTGCCATCCACCTGCTCCTAAATGACCAGCACAGCTGTTGTTGTCTATGCTTTAGTTAACAGCTAACTAGGAAGCCCCCAGGAAAGGAGAGAGAGAGAAAAAACAACAGCAACATAAGGATCCTGTGCTAGGGAGGGTAGGCTGGCAGCTGGCCAAAACAGCTGCAGAACTTGAGACGTCTCCGAGTTTCATTTTGGCTTTCACATGAAGGTTTCCCAAATCCCGACGGAAACCAAAACCAAAGGAGGGAAATTGCGCAATCAATGGAATTTGCTGATGGCAATCTTTGAACTTCCCACAGAACCTGAGCGAGGGGCCTCTCGGTGTCTGTCCCCACTGGGATCTGTTTCCTGTTCCTGCTGGGGGTCCAGAGCCTCCTGCACCTCTGGTTCAAGTGAGGATCTGAGGAGCCCAGTCTCCACTGTTCCCAGGAGACTCTATTTCCCCATCTATAGCACAGGTCTTCCGGAAGGCCCATCTCTACTACCTCTTTACCAAGAAACATGAAGACAGTTACAGGAACACTTCGATGGTCCACATCTTTGGTACCTCCCTAGCATCCTCCAGTCACTGCGTCCCCCTCATGATGAATATTCATAGCTGCTGACTTAGTAAATACTTCGTTGGTGTTGTTGTTTAGTTGCTAAGTCCTATCCGACTCCTTTGCGACCTGGTGGATGATAGCCTGCCACGCTCCCCTTTCCATTGGATTTTCTAGACAAGAATACTGGCTGCCATTTCCTTCTCCAAGGGATCTTCCCAACCCAGGGATCAAACCCGCATCTCCTACTTGACAGGCAGCTTCTTTATCACTGAGCTGCCTGGGAAGCCCCAGGAAATACTTGTCTATGCTTATGACACACTGTTCTATGCCCCCCGTGTCAACTCTTTTTATGCCTTCATTTTACTGGTAGGTAAACTGAGGTGCTAAGATCTGAAATAAGCATCTGGGTGACCAAATCCTGGCAGTCTGACTCCAGAGTTCATGATCTTAACCACTCTCCTGTTTTTGAGATGGAGCTACACAGGAATGAACACCTCCCAGCTAATTCCTAATGTCCTAAATGTCCAATCTTGGACTGGACCCATTTCAAGATGATCTTGGGAGAATAAAATTGATGGAACATAGGTATCTCCTGGTTCAGAAATGCCTGACATGTCACAAAACTGGAGTCCTCCTTAACACTGTGTCCTTGGAGGACATCAGTTAAGAACCTCATTACTATTTCTCAGAGGTCAGCACAAGACCTTGTTATCCTTACTATCATCCTTTTGGGCTGATGTTTGCACTGAAACTAACTCGCCATCACTGACCATGAGCATCCCCATGTTTCATAGATGAGGCAGGTGGGCCTAATGGCATCTGGTCAGGTCACACAGCTACTTAGCAGGCAAGCTAGGATTATGCCTGCTTGCCCTTAATCCCTTGCATTTTGATGAACCCACTTGTCCTGATAAAAAGAGTTTTAATCATATTTCTAGCTCTTGCTTCCAGATGCACCTCAGTGTCATGCCATCTCACTGGAGAATAAAAATTTCCTGCCTTCCTTAGTGGTGTTGCGTGTGGACTGCGACTAAATATAAACTGGATCCCCAAACCATGCTTTAGTATGTGTATCTGACATGATGCAATCGATGGGGACAGTCCCAGAGTTTAAAAAACCTTCCATTCTGGAAAGGGTTAAGTTCCTTCTTCTAAGGGGAAATCCTGAGGTCCAGACTGTTTCGTGTTGTGTAACTTTTGTATTAAGAGGTGATATACTGTGTTTTCAAAATATGAAATGTACAAGAGATAGATTTGTTTTTTTTTTTTAATTTTTATTTTTACTTTATTTTACTTTACAATACTGTATTGGTTTTGCCATACATTGACATAAATCTGCCATGGGTATACATGAGTTCCCAATCCTGAACCCCCCTCCCACATC
>SJXQ01011804.1:0-10338 GCA_006408695.1 Aepyceros melampus | reverse complement strand
ATGAGTTCCCAATCCTGAACCCCCTCCCACCTCCCACCCCATATCATCTCTCTGGATCATCCCCGTGCACCAGTCCCAAGCATCCTGTATCCTGTATCGAACATAGACTGGTGATTCATTTCTTACATGATAGTATACATGTTTCAGTGCCATTCTCCCAAATCATCCCACCCTCTCCCTCTCCCTCAGAGTCCAAAAGTCCGTTCTATACATCTCTGTCTCTTTTGCTGTCTTGCATACAGGGTTATCATTACCATGTTTCTAAATTCCATATATATGTGTTAGTATGCTGTATTGGTGCTTTTCTTTCTGGCTTACTTCACTCTGTATAATCGGCTCCAGTTTCATCCACCTCATTAGAACTGATTCAAATGTATTCTTTTTAATGGCTGAGTAATACTCCATTGTGTATATGTGCCACAGCTTTCTTATCCATTCATCTGCTGATGGACATGGACTGTAACCCACCAGGGTGCTCTGTTCACCGGATTGTCCAGGCAAGAATATTAGAGTGGCCCAAAAAATGGGCCCCCAAAATGGGCCACTCTAGTATTCTTGCCTGGACAATCCGGTGAACAGAGCACCCTGGTGGGTTACAGTCCATGACCTTGCAAAGAGTTGGACATGACTTAGTGACTGAGTATGCATGTCATATTCAGAAGTTAATTATTTTACTGAAGGAGATTTTTGTCCTATTAAAAAAAAACGGTTTGCTTGAATACATTCACACAACACATGTATAAGTAAAGAATACTATATATATATATATATATATATATATATAGTATTAAACTTGCTGCTAATAATATAGTTTTTCCCATGGTCTACTAGTATTGACCATGGATAGGTGTCACTATCCTTTTGTTTAAGGCTAAACCTGGTTTATTTACTGTATTAGTTTCCTGTGACTATAACACAAAATTCATAACTTAAACAACAGAAATTTCCTTTCTCCTAGATCTCAAGGGCCAAAGCCCAGTACAATATCGCTGAACCAAAATCCAAAGCATATCTGCAGGGTCACGCTTCATTTGGAGGGTCTAAAGGAAAATCCATTCCTTGCCTCTTCCAGCTTCTGATGGCTTCTGACATTCCTTGGCTTATGGACACATCCAGGTACCAAAGCCAGCATCCTCAAATCTGTTCTGTGTCTCCACATTGCCTTCTTTTTGTATGTCATATCTCCTTCCTCTCTTTTACAAGGATGCTTGTGATTGCCTTTAGGGCCCACTCAGATAATCCAGGATAATCTCCTTGTCTTGAGATACTTAACTTAAACACATTTGCAGAGACCCTTTCCCCAAACAGGGATTCCCTGGTGGCTCAGAGGTAAAGCGTCTGACTGCAGTGTGGGAGACCCAGATTTGATCCCTGGGTCAGAAAGATCCCCTGGAGAAGGAAATGGTAACCCACTCCAGTACTCTTGCCTATAAAATTCCATGGACTACAATCCATGGGGTCGCAAAGGGTTGGACACGACTGAGCGACTTCATTTTTCCACTTTTCCCCAAATAAGGTAACACTTATGAGTTTCTATGGATTAGAATCTTCTGTCTTTGGGGGTAATTATTCAGCCTGCTACATTTGCTGTTTACTCTTGTATTAATGACTATGTAGTGTGATGCTGGCTGATGTAAAACGGTGTACTTTTCTCTATGCTCACTGACACAAGAATGAGGATGCTGTATAGAGAATTATAAACTAAATAACACTTTAAGGAAAAATGCTGCCTAAAGAAGTAGCTTTGGGAAGTAAAGCTCAGAGAGGGAGCTCATAACTTCATGATAATACCTCCCATAAATTAAAGTAATGTTAATTATCTCCCCCACAGCAAGGCCATTAAGCAGTTTATTGCTCCTACCTTTAGAATTTATTCTAGTATTTCTTGTGGTCCTACCTTTTCAATGGTATTTTACTTTTTACCCAGAAGGGATATAAACACTTCCTTGACAGTCCTTTCTGGTATATTTCATCTCTAAATATAACAAGAGGAGGAAATAAATGACCAAATAGGTGCTGATAAGCTCTGCAGCAATCAAAGATAAAAGGCTCCAGAAAGACATCAGGATGTGGAGTTTCATTCTGAAACACAGTTCCTAACAACTGGAGAGAATAAGTGTGTCTACATTCCCTAGTTATGAACAGCTAAACTGTCAGTGACCTTGTCACTAACCAGGGAGGAATTTTCTGTTTCATTTTCCCTCTGTATTGAGGTAAGACTATCAGCACCAGGAAAAAGGAGGTTGTATTCCTTCACTACATTTTATTCATCTCCTACTATGTGTCAGATATTATGTATGAAGCTCTGGCTCATACAACTCCCTTCATTCTCTCTGTTGATAGCTTTCCGCATAATTTTCAAGTCTTCAGAAGTTTGCCAGATTCTATGCTTGGACATTTACAATTGGACCAAGGTCACAAAAGGACAGCTTAGTTGGAAAGGGGGAAAAGGAAGAAAAAAAAAGTGCTAAGAAGTTACATAAATGTCCTCTAGCACATTCCCTGTTCTGAGGGCTAATGTACTGTAGCAATTCATCAGTCATTCTAATAGTCTTTTAACTTCTGTCTGAAAGCCTACTAAATGCTAACATCTTAAATGTTTAATATTCTAAAACATATTTTCATTAATCATGCAAATTATCTAGGCATCTATATTTTACAATAACTCTCTTCGGAGATTGCAGCCTAAGGCTTTGTGTATGAGAGACCCACATTGGTGAATGATACTGTAGATGAAATATAACATATAGAATTTTAGAAATGAAAGTTGCTAGTAAAGTTTCAGTAGCTATGTGTTGTCACAGTTATTTTTTTAAAAAATGATATTAAAGTCATATACTTCTGATTAAGTAGCAAGCAACTAAAATATGCACTAGCTTCATTCTATTCGATTACTTAGTTGGTGGATGGGTATTAATGGGGTAGATTTTTTAAAATTTTTTGATGAAGTTGTAAGTCATGTCCAACTCTTTGTGATCCCTGGACTGTAGCCTACCAGGCTCCTCCATCCATGGAATTTTCCAGGCAAGAGTACTGGAGTAGGTTGCCATTTCCTTCTCCAGGGGATCTTCCTGACCCAGGGATCGAACCCAGGTCTCCCACATTGCAGGCAGGTGCTTTACCATCTGAGCCACCAGATTAGATGGTATATTGTCCTAACAGAAATAACCCTATGTTTCCTCACAAAATGAACTGTGGACTCCATTGTTATAAAAGGATAGAATATGAGTTCCTTGCAGTTAGGTTGGCCTGAACTGCACCATGAAAACTTCCATTTATATACTGCCAGTCACCCCAATAACAAGGATTCTTAGTTGCTTGGGAAAAGGAGAAATATAATGGTGGGCTCCCTGAAACAGATGAATGAGGAATTGAAAGAATAAAGGCCATGAATTTTGGTAGTGTTAATGGAAATGCTTTACCCTGAAACAACTTGATTTCAGCAAGGATGGAGGTTGGTAGTGACATAGAAATGACCTTGTGACCATGGAAATGTAGAGCCACGGAGCAGGGCTCACTGGACTCAAGAACATGACCTAAGTAACTGGAACTGAGAGCGATGGCAGTGGATCAGGGCACTTGCCCATCTCCCAAGAGGAAACAGATGGCACAGTAGCATTAGGACAATTCAAAAAAGTCTTCTTTATAAAGGGACCAATTACAAATATGTGGGCAGAGTAGAGAGTAGGGGAACCATTTGTGGCCATGCAGGTAGTGAAAGCTAACAGCTGTTGTTAAATACAGGCCTTAGGAGATGAGAGAAAGGAGCAACTACCAGAATTTGAAGAAAGGGAGTCATTATAAAAAGTCACCTCTGAGGGTTTATTGACCTTTGATTAAGGGAAACGGCCAGCACAAGGTGATCTCATGCAGAGAAAAAACACCCTGACTTTGCTCCCTTCTCTCCCTTCAGTCTTCTTGATGGGACTTTCCATTCATTGAGCCAAACAAGAACCTGAAAACACAGATTAAGAATATGGTCCCCACAGATTAGCTTCCCTGAGTGGATACCAGGGCTTCACATATGGAGAGTGGGGGTGATACAGGGAGTCAGAAACATCTCATTTCAGTATGAATACCACTTCTTTAGTTATGTGACCAAAATCATAACCTCTCTTTGAATGCTTTCCTTGTTTCTTTTCCTAAAGCATTTCTTGTATGGTTAGTTTCTTTCACAGTATCAACTGATTCTATATATTTATTATCTTAACAAAATTTCTAGTAGCAGTGCTGCTTCCCCAGTACATAAGCATGAACTACCTTAGCCTCTGAGTAATCAGATATTTTAAGAAAACACATAGCTACTTGCCATCCAGACAGTTCTGAACTTTATTCTGCACATTCCTATACCGTTTGGTATGACAGTGTGCTTCTAAATACTGTTGTCTGTACCACTAAAGGAACTCCAAAGTCTTCACTTTTTTACACTGTTGGCCTTCTCTGTTTTTTTTTCTTTTTTTTCAGAAGTTTGGAAAGGCTTTCTTGAGGCTACTCTGAGCCCCTCACAGTGTTCCAGGAACCTATTGGTTTTGCCGTTGCCTTTGCTCTTTGGATATTTGGGAGGGAAGACAGGAGGACCATCTTTCTCTTTTTGGGGACTGAAATGAGGTGTGGGAAAAGTAAAAAGTTCAACAGGAGCAGAGTCTGGGGGGGGCCTGGAAAAGGCCAGGGCTTCCTTAGAGAGAATGGAGGTCAGGAGTGTTGGCTTCATGAGAGAGAAGGTGGCAGTAAGAGGTCTGGAGTCAGGAAGAGCAGCTGGGCGGCGCTCTGGGCACTGAATGTGTGCACCAGTCAGGCACGGGGCCATGACCAGGTGTGGCCAGCAGTGTGCTTGTGGATGTAGCGAAGGCTGATCCGATGAGGGTAGCCCAGCCAGTCCAGGGACCCAGCAGCCCCGTGGCCAGTTAAATGAGGTGTGGGAAAAGTAAAAAGTTCAACAGGAGCAGAGTCTGGGGGGGGCCTGGAAAAGGCCAGGGCTTCCTTAGAGAGAATGGAGGTCAGGAGTGTTGGCTTCATGAGAGAGAAGGTGGCAGTAAGAGGTCTGGAGTCAGGAAGAGCAGCTGGGCGGCGCTCTGGGCACTGAATGTGTGCACCAGTCAGGCACGGGGCCATGACCAGGTGTGGCCAGCAGTGTGCTTGTGGATGTAGCGAAGGCTGATCCGATGAGGGTAGCCCAGCCAGTCCAGGGACCCAGCAGCCCCGTGGCCAGTGCAAGGCAAGCTAGCTTCTGGCCACGTCCCAGGTGTACCCACCATACCTGGGCATGGCAGGGAGAGTTCAGGGTGATGCCCAGACCCAGGTTCAGGGAGACAAAGGGCTGGCTGTCCAAGTGTACTCACTTGGGCCGTTTATACCACTTAGAGACTAGGTTGATGGACCAAGAAAGATCCAGGCCCAGTGTAAAGAGACCCAGCAAGAAAGCCAGTGAGGGCAACCCATAGGAGCTTAGCTTCCATGCTATGGGCATGCAGGGGGCAACAGCCAGCCCAGGACAGCACCAGTGATTAGGCCAGTCAAGCCCTGGTGAGGGAAATATGCTAAGAGGAAAACCCAGGACAAGCCAATTGCCAGCAGGAAGGTCAATAAGCCAAGCTAGGTATCATCCTCACCCAATGACTGTGGATCCAAGTGGCCGCCTGGGAAGAGATAGCCATCATTATGGACCAGAGGGCTGTTCCCACAGGAACAGTGTGGGAAGAGCTGCCGGGACCAGTTTCATAAGAAGAGGGGAACAAGTCAATCTGGGCTGGAGTCTAGCTGTAATGCCCAGACTCATTGACCTACCAAAAGGACCTGTCTCCAAAAAGAAACCACTTGAAGAGGAGGTTGAGCCACTTGGTAAAGAGGCTATCCATACCACCATGATGCCCACGTGGTGAGAGGAATAGTAGGCCATGGGACAGAGAACAGAAAGAGACTCTTGGAGTGTCCCAGAAAGGTGATCCAGAGCCACACGTTTTCCAATCAGGGCAGCTGGTTCAAAGCACCTCAACTATCATGATCCCTGTGCCTGGCAAGGACTCCATGGCCACCAAAGAGCTGGCCTGACCAGGGCTTGGTCTGAGGTCGTGCATCCCTCCTTTGCTGCTGTGAAGATGGATATGTAATAACCAGGGCAAGATTCCTTCCAGACCAGATCTTTCTCCTCCGGTGCTGCTACCCTCCAAAGATATTTTGAGATCTCTTGGAGAGAAGGCTAGGGGCTACTCCTATTCTGGGGAGCCAGGCATACCCAGCAAGTGCTGAAGTGGGACCCTAAGTTAGCACACACACAACTGGTTAATTGGTCACTGCTTTCCTCCCCCCAGCTCAAGACTCTTATGCTTGAGTTCATTCACTATTGATTTGGAAGCTGACAGATTTGGAAGCCTCTTAATTTTGAGGGGTTATCCTTAAAGTCTTGAGAGTTCTTATATATAGCACGGAAGAGTCACACTTCTTCCCAGTTCTAAGCTTGTTTGCTTTGCCCCTCTCCTTTCCATAGTTTGCTTCTAATTATATTTCTCTAGTAAAATATTTAACCATTTCTTCCTGAATCATGGATTCTAAGGTGCAATAAAAGTCCAAAGGGAAATGTGTATGTTGTTATACATAAAGACAGATTTTTTTCCCCCCAGAGCATTTTCAGTGATTTCTGCAGGAATGAATGAGTAAAGGTTTCAAGATGAATAGTGGCAGAAAACCAACTTACTATTGTATACAAGTCTCTGCAGCCCCTGGGTGCAAGTACTTCTGTATCTCCTTTTGTTGAGTTCTCTATTTTTTTGTGAATATGCATATTGGGGAAAAAACTTCCATCTGCTCCCTTTTAGCTGATTCTATCATTTTTTTGAGCTGTGCATCATTATGATGCTTCAGAGAAAAATGATCATTACATTACATATAGATGTAAAAGAGAGGAGTTGATGAATTGCAAACAAGTATAATCTATATGGACAAATTGTGCCGGAAGTGATTTCACCCCATTTTACTCTGCAAATGGAATGATTCCTGCCCAATCATTTGGCCAAGTGCCCAAGAACTCAGAGAAGAAAATCATCCTGTCAGCCTGTGCAGCAGGATTTCACCTCTCCCTATGAAGAAACAGGGACTTCCCTGGTGGCTCAGACAGTAAGGAATCCGCCTGCAATGCAGGAGACCCAGGTTTGATCCCAGGGTTGAGAAGATGCCCTGGAGAAGGAAATGGCAGCCCACTCTAGTACTCTTGCCTGGGGAATTCCATGGACAGAGGAGCATGGCAGGCTACAGTTCATGGGCTCATGAAGAGTCAGACATGACTGAGCAACTAGCACTATATGAAGAAACAGTGCTTTGCTCTAGGGCTCACCAGGGACTCCAGAGGTCAAAAGACATCTCTGAACATTCTAATGTTATTCTTTATAGGTTCTTCTGTCATGGTTTCATAATTTATAATATTGTGTGGACACATTGCTACACTGTGTGTGTGAGAAATTTTCATGATGGAGTAAGAAATGTGAAATACTGAAAATGTTTTCCAGGTAGCCTCTCCCTCTGCACTTTGTTTCCCAGGGTAGATCATTTGCCTAAATGTCCAGGTAGCGCTAGAAGTAAAGAGCCTGCCTGCCAATGCGGGAGACATAAGAGATGTGAATTCTATCCCTGGATTGGGAAGATCCCCTGGAAGAGGGTATGGCAGCCCACTCCAGCATCACTGCCTGGAGAAATCCCATGGACAGAGGAGTCTGGCAGGCTACAGTCCATGGGGTCACAAAGAGTCAGACACAACTGAAGCAACTTAGCACACGTGCATGCACCATAAAAATTTAAAAATGGATGCCTTACTTTCAGCATGTCTTTTTACAAGGGCTTTTCCTGGCTATATCACACTCAGCTGTGACCCTATACTGTGTATACCAAGGCCTGAGGTGCAGCATAATCCCAAATCTTTTATTTATTTAATATAGACATTCATTTCTATATTTAGTCATTTATCCTTAAATGATTATTCCTATCATGTGACAAGAGTGAAGAATCAGAGCTAAATGCAGTAAAACTTCTTCCTTAACTAACAGGAGTAAACAAAGAAATATTCTGTCATGACAGAATGGTCTTTGACTGTGAAGGTCTGTTAAATCAGCTGACTCTCTCCTTGATGCTGGAGAACACAGCCATCTTAGCCCTCAGGCATTTGTGTCTGAAGGGTTTCAGATCACTACAAGACCATGCCAGTGTTATAGGAGCATGCACACTGCTTTGATTTGATGTTCAGGCATCAGTTTTTATGCACATACTGCATGCCTTATGCTGAGTGTTTTGCACACATTATCTCATTTAATCGACAAAATGCTATGGAATATTAATACAACAATTATGTATATTTTGCAATGGGAACAAAACAAAGCTCAGAGGATAAGTGACCTGCCCAAAGTCACACAGTCCTCAAACCAGGATCTCCAGTTAATGTGTTGAGGTCAACACTGGGTGTGATGAGATGAATTCATTGTTAGGACAGGACGTAGCATAAAGTGAAGGTTACTTCTATCTTATTTCCATAGCCACAAAACCTGGTCAAATTTAGAAACTGCTGTTCTTTTACCTATATTTAGTCCCTATTCATTTTGCTTTCAACCTTTACATAATTTTAGCATGACTTCCTACTTTATGAAGGAGTGCTTGAAGTCTGCCTGCTGAATAGTTATACAATTTTCTTTATCAGCGGTGGCGGGGTGGGTGGGAATGGAAGTGCATGTGTGGGGTGATGGAGTATCTAAAATTTCATCATGTTATTTTCTCAGAACTTATGCTTGTAACGGAAGTTTCTCAACATGAAGTGTCATCAGTTTGGCCTCACTCAGGAAGTTGCAAGGCACTTGACTAACCTCAGTGCGTTGGACGTTATCTAAGACCTGAAAATCTTTAGCTGCCTGGCATTTTACGACTTTCAAAAGTTATCTATTTCTTAATGAATTATTTTCTTAGTTTAATTGATTTAAAAAATTATGATAAAATACTTCATGATGAAGGTATATTCCTGTTTATGTAAGCAATAGAATGGGTGTGTGTGTGTGTGTGTGTGTTGGGGGTAGAGGAGGAGGGACCAGGATTTAAATAATCTATTTTTTGCTCTTTTCAAAACAGTATTGTAAAGATTTTATCCATTTATCTGAAATAAAATTTCTCTGACTATGCACTGTGTCACAACAAACTTGAGTCTGTAAACCATAGGCTCTCCCTGGGACCAGAATAATCATTGAATTCCAGAACGTGAAAAAGTTTTACGGCCTTTCTATACTGAAAGATTCTAGTGGAGAGGTTCTAGTGGAGAGGCTATGGTGAGATGATGGTGTGCTTAGTCGTGTCCAGCTCTTTTGCAACCTCATGAACTATAGCCCTCCAGGCTCCTCTGTCCATGGAATTTTCCAGCCAAGATATTCAAATAGGTTGCCATTTCCTTCTTCAGGGGATCTTCCCTATTGAGGGAATGAACCCACGTCTCTTGCATCTCCTGCAATGGCAAGAAGATTCTTTACCACTGTGCCATCTGGGAAGCTCATAGATTGAACAGATTGATTTAAATATAGATATGGAATGTATATGGGAATAAAAATTGTATTTAATGCACTCCAGCAAACAACTCCTAAATGTCCACTCTGTACCTGGTTTTATACCAGCAATTAAAAAGACTAAAGAAAATAATCTCTGTCACAAGAAGATCACCGTGTCATGGAAGGGCAAGTGTCATAATACATGAAGTATAATACGATAAGTGTTTTAACCAACAGAGACACAAATTGCTATGGAAAAACAAAGAGGAGAACAACAAAGGAATCATTGAAGGCTTCACAGAATAAGAGATTTTGGTGGTGAGTCTCAAGACAGAAAACAGAGGGAGGCTTCTGGATATGGAAAATAGCAGGAGCTGCTCCAGGAAAATAAATAATGTAAGAAAAGTCAAAAAGGGAATAGTGAATTCAGGCACTGCGAGTGTATTGCTTTGGCTGGAGAGTATAAAGTGACAGGTGGGGAAAGATATGACTCATAGGGTAGGTTAAAAATTGCTGGGGAGGATTTTATATATCCTGGAAGGTTTAAATACTATACTAGAGACAATGAAAAGCCATCACACATTTATAAGCTGAGAGTATGTGATTTAATTTTTGTGTTAAATCACAAACTGAATTGTGCCTTCCCCATCCCCTCAACCCCATCATATGGTATTTAAAGATGGGGTCTTTGGGAGATAGCTTTAGATTACATCATGAGGGTGAGGACATCATTATGGGATAATGAGAGCCTGCTGTCTCTCTTGCTTTTTTCCATGATCCAGTGGATGTTGGCAATTTGATCTCTGGTTCCTCTGCCTTTTCTAAAACCAGA
>SJXQ01011803.1:788962-935578 GCA_006408695.1 Aepyceros melampus | reverse complement strand
TCAGAATTTTCCACAGTTTACTGTGATCCACACAGTCAAAGGCTTTGGCATAATCAATAAAGCAGAAATAGATGTTTTTCTGGAACTCTCTTGCTTTTTCCATGATCCAGCGGATGTTGGCAATTTGATCTCTGGTTCCTCTGCCTTTTCTAAAACCAGCTTGAACATCAGGGAGTTCACGGTTCACGTATTGCTGAAGTCTGGCTTGGAGAATTTTGAGCATTACTTTACTAGCATGTGAGATGAGTGCAATTGTGTGGTAGTTTGAGGATTCTTTGGCAATGCCTTTCTTTGGAATTGGAATGAAAACTGACCTTTTCCAGTCCTGTGGCCACTGCTGAGTAGATTTAAGTAATTTATTCAAAGTATTGTTTCTGCATATGCAAAGTACTGTTCATGTACATATGAAATGTAAATAAGCATTTCATGGATTTCAGTTGGAATGTAACCTTCTGGCTACTTTGAAGTGAAGTTGCTCAGTCGTGCCCGACTCTTTGCTGCCCCATAGACTAAGTAGCCTGCACCAAGCTCCTCCATCCATGAGTTTTCTAGACAAGAGTACTGGAGTAGGTTGCCATTTCCTTCTCCAGGGAATCTTCCTGACCCAAGGATCGAACACAGGTCTCCCACATCGTAGAGAGACACTTTATCATTTGAGCCACCAGGGAAGTCTCTGGCTACTTTAGTATATAGCATACTGTACATGCTATATTTAACTTATATGCAGAGTACATCATGAGAAACGCTGGACTGGAAGAAACACAAGCTGGGATCAAGATTGCTGGGAGAAATATCAATAACCTCAGATATGCAGATGACACCACCCTTATGGCAGAAAGTGAGGAGGAGCTAAAAAGCCTCTTGTTGAAAGTGAGAGAGGAGAGTGAAGAAGTTGGCTTAAATCTCAACATTCAGAAAACGAAGATGATGGCATCTGGCCCCATCACTTCATGGGAAATAGATGGGGAAACAGTAGAAACAGTGTCAGACTTTGTTTTTTTGGGCTCCAAAATCACTGCAGATGGTGACTGCAGCCATGAAATTAAAAGGCGCTTACCCCTTGGAAGAAAAGTTATGAGCAACCTAGATAGTATATTCAAAAGCAGAGACATTACTTTGCCGACTAAGGTCCATCTAGTCAAGGCTATGGTTTTTCCTGTGGTCATGTATGGATGTGAGAGTTGGACTGTGAAGAAGGCTGAGCGCAGAAGAATTGCTGCTTTTGAACTGTGGTGTTGGAGAAGACTCTTGAGAGTCCCTTGGACTGCAAGGAGATCCAACCAGTCCATTCTGAGGGAGATCAACCCTGGGATTTCTTTGGAAGGAATGATGCTAAAGCTGAAGCTCCAGTACTTTGGCCACCTTATGCGAAGAGTTGACTCATTGGAAAAGACCCTGATGCTGGGAGGGATTGGGGGCAGGAGGAGAAGGGGACGACCGAGGATGAGATGGCTGGATGGCATCACGGACTCAATGGACGTGAGTCTGAGTGAACTCCGGGAGTTGGTGATGGACAGGGAGGCCTGGCGTGCTGCGATTCATGGGGTCGTAAAGAGTCGGACACGACTGATTGAACTGTGGTGTTGGAGAAGACTCTTGAGAGTCCCTTGGACTGCAAGGAGATCCAACCAGTCCATTCTGAGGGAGATCAACCCTGGGATTTCTTTGGAAGGAATGATGCTAAAGCTGAAGCCCCAGTACTTTGGCCACCTTATGCGAAGAGTTGACTCATTGAAAAAGACCCTGATGCTGGGAGGGATTGGGGGCAGGAGGAGAAAGGGACGACCAAGGATGAGATGGCTGGATGGCATCATGGACTCAATGGACGTGAGTCTGAGTGAACTCTGGGAGTTGGTGATGGACAGGGAGGCCTGGCGTACTGCGATTCATGGGGTCACGAAGAGTCGGACATGACTGCGCGACTGAACTGAACTGAACTGAACTGACATGTGGGATATATTAATAGTATCCATTATTTTTAAATGATATGTATCTTTTTCAGTTTGATTACATGGGCTCTGATATAAACACCGTAACACAGAAGATTATTCAGATCATTGGCCTTGTTAACACCGTAAGTTATTTAAACTATTTTTAAAATTTATTTTGTAAAAATATAGATAATATGAATTGATGTATGTAATATTTCAGAGAAGGCAATGACACCCCGCTCCAGTACTCTTGCCTGGAAAATCCCATGGGTGGAGGAGCCTGGTAGGCTGCGGCCCATGGTTTCGCAAAGAGTCGGACACAACTGAGCAACTTGACTTTGACTTTTCACTTTCATACGTTGGAGAAGAAAATGGCAACCCACTCCAGTGTTCTTGCCTGGAGAAGCCCAGGGACGGAGGAGCCTGGTGGGCTGCCATCTATGGGGTCACACAGAGTCGGACAGGACTGAAGCCACTTAGCAGCAGCATGTCATATTTTGCCATACTTTTGAAGAGTTTCCACATTCAAAATACTGAATTAAATGTCTTAAATATACCTTTACAAAAATTTAATACAATGTTCAAATTTATATAAAAAATTTCATTTATTTTCTTCATTTAGATGTTTATCCAGTTAAAACTTACTATTAGAATATCTTCCATAGAGATTTGGTCACATAAAAATAAAATTTCTACTGAAGGACCTCCTCATAATGTTTTACATCAATTTTTAAACTGGAAGTATGAATTTGTCTCCCAACCTCATCATACTGCATACTTACTTGCGTGAGTATGGTATCTCATATTTCTATAAATAAATAACCTCAAACGATTTTACATATTAATTATGAAAAATAAAGATTTATTTAATGTATACTGAGTTCTGTAAACTTGGTAGACACCATAGGCTACAGTCCATGGAGTCACAAAGAGTCGGACACGACTGAGTGACTTCACTTTCTTTCATAGGATGAGGACAAAATATAGGTTAAAATCTTTATCCTCAAGTAGCTAATATGAAATAATGCTTAAAAACTTGCATCATCTGACATAAAATTACCTGAAAAAAGTAAAGTTACTAAAAGTTTTGAAATGACCAAAGGAGGTTAATTATGAGTGACATAATACTTTTTTAATTTCTCTTGGCTTATAAACTTTTACTACCTGTTATCTCTACATTCTTTTCTCTCATCTGATTAATTTGTGATTTTATTTTCTAATCACACGAATACCTAGATTCTAATGCAGAGAAAACTTATTTTTACTTAGTAATATATTTAGTGAAAAGGTAAATGGTGAGGTCACAAAAAATTGAATTTTTAGGGTCATAAATGTAGAGGGAACCTGCATAAAATTATAAGCATTAGTCAATGGTGTTTTGCATAAATTATCATGCTTCATACTTCTTATTATTCTGGATAGTTATCACATTGAGAGATTACAGATATATACTGAAACATTCTCATCATTGAAATTTTGAGAAAAATATATTCAAATAGTAAAATTCAGTGTAGCGGGGTACTTAGGATATCATATTTGTTAAATAATGCTGTAAAAATTATTAATAATACTATTGAAAGGTAATTATAAAGAAAATTGTTATTTTTTAGCTTCAAGGAAAATCCTACTTTTATAGGAGTCACAGTTCCTGGAGAAATATGTGGTAAGATTGCTGTTGGAGGAGTTGCTCTGGTATGTAATTACTAACAAGTTGGCTCTGATTATTCTCATGTTCCAAAATTTCCTAAATATTTCAATGCATGAGTATATATATTGCTGTTTGTTCATCCTTTAATAGTATTATTATTACTAATTAGGATAATAATTAAAATTAAATAATTATAACTAAATTATTGAAATAATTAAAATTAAATAGTATATAATTTCTTTAAAAATAAGAATATTTACAAACTGAAAAGATTATAATTTATTGTTTTAAAAAGCATTTGGCCTTTGTAAGTCTGTTTGTTTTGAGTAGTAGTATGCTTGCATCAATATTTATTATAGAATCAATGCTATTTTAATGTTATTAAACATATTTTCTTCAAAATTAATGACCAGAAATATCAATAAGAGAAAATATCAAACAAAATAATTTTTTCAAAATTAATAATTTGTATACATTCACGTGCTTTTAAAAATTAAGTGACATTGATTATTTTTCTATTTTAGGGTAATTTTATTACTGTATTCAATTCTTTGTTATATGTTTAGAGGAAGCAGGCTGTTGCTGGAGGGAACAGTCATCAGATATTCATAATCTGTTGTTTTCTGTTGAGTTTTATCCCTTTTACAGCAAGCTATATAAAAAGTAGCAAAGGGAGCTAATTACAGTGCTCCAGAAAAGTAAGGCTACACTGTGATTTTTATGCTTATATATTTAGTTGACTTTTAGTAGCATGTACAGTGATTCAAACTGCCATCCACAGAACAAATTTAAAATCTGTACTGGTATGTACTTGCTACCACAATTATAAAAGACATATTGATTGATTAGATAAATCTAAAGCCAGTTCTGGAGCTTACTTATTAACATAGCTAAAGAAGAATCAGGTATTTCCTAGGAATTTGTTTTTATTCTCAGTCCTTGCTCTTGGTCCCCTTTCACTCAAAGCCTGAGGAAAGGCCAATATTTCTGTTTTTGTGCCAGTGCCATGCAATTTTGACTACTATAGCTTTTTTTTTTTTTTCCTATAGTATGAAGTCAGGGAGCCTGATCCTGCAACTCCATTTTTTCTTTCTCAAGATTGCTATTCAGGGTCTTTTGTACTTCCATAGAAATTGTATAATTTATTATTATAGTTCTGTGGAAAATGCTGTTGGTAATTTGATAACAATTGTATCAAATCTGTAGACTGCCTTGGGTATTATAATCATTTGACAATATTGAGTATTCCAATCTAAGAGCATGTTATATCTTTTTATCTGTTTATGTCATCTTTGATTTCTTTTATCAGCATTTTTAGTTTTCTGAGTACAGGTCTTTTGTCTCTTTAGGTGGGTTTATTGCTAAGTATTTTATTATTTTTGATGCAGTGGTTGTTGTTGTCAGTGGCTCAGTCATGTCCAACTCTTTGCGACCTTAAGGACTGCAGCATGCCAGGCTTCCCTGCCCTTCACCGTTCCTGGAGCTTGCTCAAACTCATGTCCATTGACTTGGTGATGCCATCCAACCATCTCATCCTCTGTTGTCCCCTTCTCCTCCTGCCTTCAATCTTGCCCAGCATCAGGTCTTTTCTAATGAGTTGGCTCTTCACATCAGGTGGCCAGAGTATTGGAGTTTCAGCTTCAGCATCAGTCCTTCCAATGAATATTCAGGATTGATTTCCTTTAAGATTGACTGGTTTGATCTCCTTGCAGTCTAAGGGACTCTTTACTTTGTTCCATTGATCTTTGGACCACCCTTATGGCAGAAGTGAAGAGGAACTAAAAAGCCTCTTGATGAAAGTGAAAGAGGAGAGTGAAGAAGTTGGCTTAAAGCTCAACATTCAGGAAACGAAGATCATGGCATCTGGTCCCATCACGTCATGGGAAATAGATGGGGAAACAGTGGAGACAGTATCAGATTTTATTTTTGGGGGCTCCAAAATCACTGCAGATGATGATTTCAGCCATGAAATTAAAAGATGCTTACTCCTTGGAAGGAAAGTTATGACCAACCTAGATAGCATATTGAAAAGCAGAGACATTACTTTGCCAACAAAGGTCCGTCTAGTCAAGGGTATGGTTTTTCCAGTGGTCATGTATGGATGTGAAAGTTGGACTGTGAAGAAAGCTGAGTGCCGAAGATTGATGCTTTTGAACTGTGGTGTTGGAGAAGACTCTTGAGAGTTCCTTGGACTGCAAGGAGATCCAATCAGTCCATTCTAAAGGACATCAGTCCTGGGTGTTCTTTGGAAGGAATGATGCTAAAGCTGAAGCTCCAGTACTTTGGCCACCTGATGCGAAGAGCTGACTCATTGGAAAAGACTTTGATACTGGGAGAGATTGGAGGCAGGAGGAGAAGGGGACAACAGAGGATGAGATGGCTGGATGGCATCACCGACTTGATGGACATGAGTTTGGGTGAACTCTGGGAGTTGGTGATGGACAGGGAGGCCTGACGTGCTGCAATTCATGGCGTTGCAAAGAGTCGGACACAACTGGTGACTGAACTGAACTGAGCATACCATATTGTATAAATTTCTTATTCAGGCTTAACTGACATAGATTAATATTAGTTTCAGGTGTAAAACATAGTGATTTGTTATTTGTATATATTGAAAAATGATCACCACAAAAATCTAATTAACATCTATCATCACAGTTACAGAATTTAATACTGTTTTGATCACTACAGCTTTGTAATATAGTTTGAAATCAGGAAACATGATACCTCCAGCTTTATTCTTTGTTCTTAAGATTTATTCAGCTATTTGGGGTCATTTGTCTACCATTCAAATTTTAGGATTGTTTTCTTTTGGTGAAAATTGTTAGAATTTTGAAAGAGGTTGCACTGAACCTGTAGATGGCCTTGGGTAAAATGGACATTTTAACAATATTAATTCTTAACAATAATTCTTAACAATATTAATTCCATGAACATGGAATATCTTTTCATTTATTTCTGTCTTTCTCAGTTTCTTTCTGGAAAAGGCAATGGCAATCCACTTCAGTACTCTTGCCTGGAAAGTCTCATGGATGGAGGAGCCTAGCAGGCTGCAGTCTATGGGGTCGCTAAGAGTCAGACAGGACTGAGTGACTTCACTTTCACTTTTCACTTTCATGCATTGGAGAAGGAAATGGCAACCCACTCCAGTGTTCTTGCCTGGAGAATCCCAGGGATGGGATTGTCTAACAGTTTTCAGTGTATAATTAATATCCTTGATTATATTTTGTTCTTTTTAATATGGTTGTAAATGGGAGTGTTTACTTAATTTATTTTACTGATAATGTATTATTAATATCTAGAAACACAACAGACTTTCTTATATTGACTGTGTGTCTAGAAACTCTACTGAATTAATGTATTAGTTCTAACAGGATTTTTTTTTTTGTGTGTGTGTATGTGTAGTTTTAGGATTTTATATGTATAACATCTTGTAATTTGGCGATAGTGACAGTTTTACTTGTTGTTTTCCCATTTTGAATGTCTTTTTTTCCCCTTGTCTCATTGCCCTGGCTAGGATTCTATACAATGCTGTATGAAAGTGGCAATAGTGGGCATTTTTGTTTCATTCTTGTTCTTAGAGGAAAAACTTTTCATCTTTTTAACAGTGAATGTGGTGTTAGGTGTGGGGTTGGATGTGCCCTTTATTGGTATATGTTACCTTCATACCCACTTAGTTGAGAGTTCTTAAAAATCATAAATGGATGTTGACTTTAGTCTATTTTCTATTTATTATCCTTGTTCCCTGTTTCTTTTTAAAATCTTCTGTTTTCCTTTTTTTTTTTGCCTTCTGTGGTTTTAACTGCACATTTTATTTCATTTTCTCTCCTTTCTAGAATAGTAATTGCATTAAAAATTGAAGCAGACACCATAGAATTTTTATAATATATACATTTACAGATACTTTTATTGTAATGTTGTTTGAATTAACTACACTAAACTAACTTAACTAAAGAACAAGCTAATCTACTTTGAAAAATTTTCAGGCTTACCTGGGATATGTTTTCATTAGGTATGGAAATACATGCAGATATGAGAATGATTGTCATCCAGAAGTTTACTGTACTTACAGTTCCCTAGAAACAAGAAATATGCTACAGCATTCAGAGGCCACATTAAAAAACACCAGGTTTGATCAAGAAGCATAGGAGGCAGAGGGAAATGTGGTCAAGAGCCTCTTACGGTTTTGTTGGGAAGAAATGGGAGAGGTTAAACAGGTCTCCAATTGGCTAGTTTCAACAGGCCATGAAACATAGAAGCTGTCCTTTGTTGTCTGGTACCTAGCCCTGGTGTGACCTTGGCAGGTGGATAACAGCCTGGTGTATGTGAGTCTGATAAAGTGGATGGTAAGGTATATGGGCTCTGGATTGACTGGTTTGTATATGAAAGGTACATTTGTAGGTGAGTTGGCTGTGCTTTGCTGGAGCAGCCGTGAAGTGATACCCCATGCCCAAGGTAAGATAAACCCAAGTAAGATGGTAGGTGTTGCAAGAGGGCATCAGAAGGCAGACACACTGAAACCATACTCACAGAAAACTAGTNCTTGACTTCCTACTTTTGCATTCCAGTCCCCTATAATGAAAAGGACATTTTTGGGGGTGTTAATTCTAAAAGGTCTTGTAGGTCTTGATAAAACAGTTCAGCTTCTTCAGCATTACTGGTTGGGTCATAGACTTGGATAACTGTGATATGAATGGTTTGCCTTGGAGACGAACAGAGATCATTCTGTCGTTTTTGAGATTGCATCCAAGTACTGCATTTTGGACTCTTTTGTTGACCATGATGGCTACCCCATTTCTTCTGAGGGATTTCTGCCCGCAGTAGTAGATATAATAGTCATCTGAGTTCAAACACAGGTATGAGTAAATTTGAGGATCACCCCATCCCTGGTCTCTTTGAGCCTCCAGAATGTCCAGAAGCTTTCTGGACTTTTCTGCAAAAATAGTGCACAGTTTTCTTAACTCTGTATGTAGAATGAGCCAAATGTCTCCTCGTACACCCACTCTGCATCGATTTGAACAATCTGAAAAGGGATTTCCCTGGTGGTCCAGTGGCTGAAACACCACCATCCCAACGCAGGGGAATGGGTTCAATCTCCAGTCAGGGAACTAAGTCCCACATGCCACAACTAAGAGTTCATATGCCACCACTAAAGGTCCTGCATACCACAACTAAGACCCAGTGCACGCAAATAAATAAATGAATAAAATTTAAAAATTCTTTTAAATCTGGACAGTAGGATAGCTCTGTCCCCAGTGTGGTCATTTCAACTCTCCTCTCCCCTCCTTCTGGTCAGTTTCATTCTACAGATGGATCTGTGTCCACCACCACCCTGGGGCAGACCCTGTCAACTCTCATCTTTCCTAAGCAGTCCATCCTTCAGCAGCCACCTCATGACCTCCGTGGTTGAATCCCTTTAATGAATCCCATGGTCCTTAGGCTAACTTCTAAGCCCCTTAACTGCCTCACATTTGAGTGTATTTCCCATCCATTCTTCCCTCTGTAAATTCACAGCTGGTATTTCACTAGCACTGAATCACCTCCTGGGAGTGGCCCTTGCAGCTTCACAACTGTGTATCCTGATGCATCCTGATGCCTGAATCTGATGCTTTCCTCATGCCTTCCCACCTCAGCTGTCCTCCTGGCAAATTTCTATTCAACCTGCAAAAGCCCACTAGATGTTAGTTCCTCGGTGAAGTCTTCCTTAACCTATAAGTACCCACTCTTGTCTAACTTTTCTACAAGATTATTGTATCTTAAAAAATATATATTTATTATTTACTTGCAGCCCACAGGCTTTCCAGTTGTGGCTCAAGAGTTCAGTAGTTGCCACACACAGTTTTAGTGGTCCTGTGGCATGTGGGATCTTAGTGCCCCCACATGCATGCTAAATCGCCTCAGTCTTGTCTGACTCTTTGCGACCCCATGGACTGTAGCCCCCAGGCTCCTGCCCATGGGGATTCTCCAGGCAAGAATACTGGAGTGGGTTGCTATGCCCTCCTCTAGGGGATCTTCCCGACCCAGGGATCAAACCTGCGTCTCTTATGTTGCCTGCATTCGTGGGCAGGTTCTTTACCATTAGTACCATCTGGGAAGCCCCTTAGCACCACTATCAGGGATCAAACCTGTGGCCCCTGAATTGCAAGGTGGACTCTTAACCACTGGGCCATCAGGGAAGTCCCAAGACTGTAATATCTTGATGTCCAGGAGTCTACCTTATATGCCTTTCTATAGCCAGTGCCACGCAGAGGCTGTGACACCTAAGGGTATCACAAAATCCATTCACTAAACAAAAATTCACTGAACACATATGATGTGAGGAGTGTCACAGATAAAATGAGCAATGCAAACAAACAAACAAACAAAACCAAAGAAACCCCACCTCTGCCCTCTTAGAATTTTTCCTCTAATAAGGAAACTAGCAAGTAGGCAGATAATCTAAACACTGTACTCAATTCTACGAAAGGGAGAAGCTTAGGGAGTTACATGCAGGAATACATAATTCAGTTTGGGTGTAATTTCTTGTGCCTTTAGCGATATACGCAATCTTTGGGATCTGCAAGGAAAAATTGTTATGTGTATTTTAACTTTTTATTTATTCTAGAGTACAGCTTATTAGCAATGTTGTGATAGTTTCAGGTGCATAGCAAAGGGACTCAGCCATACATATACAAGTATCCATTCTCCCCCAGACTCCTCTCCCTTCCAGGCTGCCACATAACATTGAGCAGAGTTCCTGTGCTATACATGTTACATGTGTTTTTAAAGAAAATCAATATCAAATTGTTATTACTACCAGTAACAGGGATATTTGTCCCTCCTGAGTAATTCTCCCTCCCTCTAATTGATTCTGAGAAGAAAAAATGTGAAAATAACTCTCCCCACAGTAGTTGCTGCCCAGGTAAGCAGCAGGCCCTAAAAGACTTTTCTTTGAAACAGAGCTGCGGAAGCAGTAAGTCCTGCAGTTGCTGACGGTAACAATAAGGGTGCTTAATTACTGTCCACTTTAAATGAGCTTCTTTAATCTTCAGAAGCTCTCTAAGCCTACCGAGGAGGAAACCGCTATGAGGCAGGACTTCAATATGAAATTTACCTGCAGAGGTCTCTTCCCCCTCATCCATTTCTCCCCATTTGGGCCACAAGAAGCACAACTTGTGTTTCAACTATTGAGCAAACTAGGTCTGCCTGTCCTAGACTTTTCAGAGAGGAACTCTGGGTCATCTTTACTGCACTGAAAGGATACTGACGTATGACACATGTCATTAGTGGGTGATGTTGTCTTCTTCCAACCAAAGAAACCACATCAAAGGACATCTGACCAAACTGAACAAGCCTTAAATTTACCATTCTGCAATGAAAATATCCACTCAAAGGCAGAATGTGATCTGGATAGTTCTGGAGTTCTCTGGAGTTATAATTGGCTGCCTCTCTAGCTTTTTCTCAGTTTTAAGATTGCATGCATCATTAGCAAGCAACGTAACTGCAAATATACTAGGTCAGGTGTTCCCAAACTTGAGTAAACATCAGATTTACGGAGAAGGCTTGGTATAATGCAGATCTTTGGGTCCCACCTCTAGAGTTTCTGATTCAGTAGGTCTGGGGTGAGACCGAATTTGTCTAATTCTAACAAATTCTCATATGCTGCTGCTGCTGACCCAGGAAACATATTTTGAGAACTGGTAAAGTCAGGTTGATATAACTGCTATATCCAATGATCATTACCACCAAGAGAAGTTAATTTGACCTGCCTTAAGAAACCATATTGTGGACTTCCCTGGTGGTCCAGTGGTTAAGAATCTACCTGCCAGTCCACGGGACATGGGTTGAATTCCTGGTTCAGGAAGATTCCACATGTCTCAGGGCAACTAAGCCCATACACCACAACTACTGAAGCCCGCATGCTCTAGAGACCCTGGTCTGCAACAAGAGAAGCCATTGCATGAGAAGCCCACACACCACAACGAAGAGCAGCCCCTACTCTCTGTACCTAGAGAGAGCCAATGAGCAGCAATGAAGACCCAGCACAGCCAAAAATAAACAAGCAAATAAATGAGAAAACCATATCATAAGGAAGAACTGATGCTTTTGAACTATGATGCTGGAGAAGACTCTTGAGAGTCCCTTGGACAGCAAGCATAGCAAACCAGTCAGTCTTAAAGGAAATAAGCCCTGGATATTCAGTGGAAAGACTGATGCTGAAACTCCAAAACATTGGCCACCTGATGCAAAGAGCCTACTCATTGGAAAAGATCCTGATGCTAGAAAAGATTGAAGGCAGGAGGAGAAGAAGGCGTCACAGAGGATGAGATAGTTGGATGGCATCATTGACTCAATGGACATGAGTCAGAGCAAACTTTGGAAGACAGTGAAACACCAGGAAGCCTGGCACGTGAGGTCACAAAGAGTCAGACATGACTGAACAACAAGAAGTATCATCAGTTCTGTTCAGTTCAGTCGCTCAGTTGTGTCCAACTCTTTCTGACCCCATGAATTGCAGCACGCCAGGCCTCCCTGTCCATCACCAACTCCCAGGGTTCACTCAAATTCATGTCCATCGAGTTGGTGATGCCATCTAGCCATCTCATCCTCTGTCGTCCCCTTTTCCTCCTGCCCCCAATCCCTCCCAGCATCAGAGTCTTTTCCAATGAGTCAACTCTTTGCATGAGAAGTATCACAAGAAAAGCAAATACTCATTACAATGACCCACTTCAAAGCCTCCAGTGCCTCTATACTACTTGAGGGAAAACACAAACTGGGTATGAAAAACTAAGGTTCTAATCACAATCTATTATGTGAAAAATAAGTGCAGCAAAGGCAAAGCATACCTACAATAAAGAAATCACTCCCAGGACTTTCATGGAAGTCCAGTGGTTGAGACTCCATGCTGCCAATGCAGGAGGTACAGGTTCAAACCGTGGCCAGAGAACTTTAAAGTCCCACATGCCATGTGATATGGTCAAAAGATTTTTTCAAAATTAAGAAATCACTTCTGTAACTCTCCTTTCCTGAGACTCCCTTCTTCTCAGAGCGGTGCCAGTGGAAATAAAAATCTGAGTAGCTAGTACTTTTATCATAATTCAGTGACTGATGTGTTCACATCAGGTGAATCTGAGTAAAGGATCCATCCAACATTTAAAGCAGGAGCTGTGGGGTTGTCAGGAAAAGAATCTGGTCTCATTCTATTTTCTCCTTCTTTCTTTTTGTAAAAGTTGAAGTGATTATCCAAAGACCAAATATTGTGGAGAAAGAAGCACTTGTGATGGTTAAATTTGTGTCAGCTTGACTGGGCTAAGTGGTGGGGTGGGGTGCACAGGGCCCAGACATTTGATCACACATGGTTCTGGGTGTGTCTGGGACAATCTTTTTGAATGACAGTCACACTTGAATTGGTAGACTAAGGAAAGCAGATTTCCCTCTCTAATGTTGGTGGACCATGTCCAATCAGGCAAAGTCCTGAATTGAACAAACCAGCTGAGTCAGAGGGAACTCTTTCTGCCTGACTGTTTAGCTGGGACATCAGGCTTTTTCCCACTTTCAGACTCAAAACTGAAACACTGACTCTTTCCAAGTCTCAAACCTGCCAGCTTTTTGACCCAGTTTTCTTGGGTCTTTGGGCTCATATTATGAAAACACCATCAGCTCTCCAGGGTCTCTGGCTTGCTGACTGCAGATCTTAGGGCTTTTCAGCCTTTGTAATCACATGAGCCAATTCCTTACACTAAATATCTTCATATATAAAACACACACACACACACACACACCCCACATATTGGTTCTGTTTCTCTGGAGACTCCTAGCTCAACAGCACTGGACCAAAATTTCTAACTCACTTCTTTTTTTCAATACTTCATTAAAACTCAGCACTATTCCTAGAAACCAGTACCAAACCCCCTTTACAAGATGTCTGTACCTTGACATCTTTTTAGAGGTGATTCAGATCCAATGGTTCACCAGTGATTTAAGCCCTGTTTCACGGTCAGCCCGGGAAGAGACATCAGGGTGGAGATTTGCCAGAAGGGAAACTTATAACCTATTGTAATGTTGGATCTTCTCTGTTATTATTCAAGAGTAAAAAACATTAGAGGTGATATCAGAAGCAAAGATAGCACACACACTCTATGATTTTCAAGGATCCTGTTCCACGTCTGTCCATTGTCTTGAATCTTCTCCATGTTCTCTACAAAAATGACAAGGGTTCCTCTTTTCTTCTTTCCACTGTCCCCTGACTTTGTGGAACACACACACACCTCTTCTCAAACTCTTGAAAGCTTGTAGATGTACTTTTTAAAGTCAAGAGGTAATGGAGGACATATCAGTCAACAAAAGTAATGCAGAGAGAAGCATTTGCTAAGGTAGGAAGAACAGGGACTCCCCTGGTGGATCAGTGGTTAAGAGTTCACCTTCCAACAGAGGGAGTGCCAGTTTCCTCCCTGGTGGGGGAGCTAAGATCCCACATGTTTCCCAGCCAAAAAACCAAAACACAGAACAGAAGCAATCTTGTAACAAATTCAGTAAAAACTTCAAAATTGGTCTATATCAAATAATCTTTAAAAAAAATACAAGCAAGATTTGACAAGCTCAATGATATTAACACCCCATTCCACTTTAAGTACTGATGCAGGTAATTACTTTAACAATTATGTCATAAAAAAGCACACCCTAATGCCCTGATGCACCATATAATTGCAATCAAGTTAGCTTGCCTTATAGTTACTGTAGTGAAGGTTGAATTGCCATTCAGAGCAAGAGAACTAACCATAGAGGGACTCAGGGGCTCGGCTTCTCTGAGAGCAGGCAAGGCTACTCTATACATTACTGGTACTAGGAGATATTTGCCAATCTGCCAGACCCAGGGAGATATGGCTATTAGTCATGATATAGGGAACACTGTCTGAGTTGACTTGAGAAGATTCAGATGATTTGAATCTGGGTCAAAATAATACTAATATTAATGGTCAGTTCAGTTCAGTCACTCAGTTCCATCCATCTCCTTGTGACTCCATGGACTGCAGCATGCCAGGCTTCCCTGTCCATCACCAACTCCCAGAGTTTACCCAAACTCATGTCCATCGAGTTGGTGATGCCATCCAACCATCTCATCCTCTGTCGTCCCCTTCTCCTCCTGCCTTCAATCTTTCCCAGCATCAGGGTCTTTTCCAATGAGTCAGTTCTTCGCATCAGGTGACCAAAGTATTGGAGTTTCAGGTTTAGCATCAGTCCTTCCAATGAATATTCAGGACTGATTTCCTTTAGGATGGACTGGTTGGATCTACCTGCAGTCCAAAAGACTCTAAAGAGTCTTCTCCAACACCACCGTTCAAAAGCATTAATTCTTCGGCACTCAGCTTTCTTTATAGTCCAACTCTCACATCCATACATGACTACTGGAAAAACCATAGCTTTGACTAGATGAACCTTTGTTGGCAAAGTAATATATCTGCTTTTTAATAATATTAGTGATGTAGTTTCCATTTAATGAGCAATGATAATTACAGTTGCTGTTTAGTCACTCAGTTGTGTCAGACTCTTTCCAACCCCACAGACTGTAGCACACCAGGCTTCCCCGTCCTTCACTATACCATGTTTACAGTAACAGTAATTATTATTACAGTAATAGTTAACAACTCGAGAAAGAATGGGCTTCCCAGGTGGCACTAATGGCAAAGAACCTGCTTGCCAATGCAAGAGATGTAAGACACTCAGGTTCAATCCCTGAGTTGGGAAGATTCCCTGGAGGAAGGCATGGCAACCCACTCCAGTATTCTTGCCTGGAAAATCCCATGGACAGAGGAGCCTGGTGGGCTACAGTCACCATCAGGATTTCGGGGAATAGTGAGCTGCAAGTGGAGCAAGAAAACTCTCTCCATGGCAGGAGGCACTGGCGGTTTTAAAGAATCGATTTCCAGGTATTCAACAATGTAAAATTCAACAGTTTATTTGTCTGAGATCCTGACTGTGATGAGCAAATTCTTCCATTCTCCAGGACCCCTCTCACCCATCCTAATCTTACAAGGGCATGTCTTCCTGGGCATCAAACAGAAAGAAAGATAGGAACAACCAGTGCCGGTGCAGAAGCAGCGAACAACTCTAAGTATAGATTAACTGTGGTTGTGCGAGTCAGGACGTTTCAGAAGAACTAAAGGAGGCTCAGTTACAAACAGAACATTAAAAATGTTCATTCATTTATTCATCATGTGTGGTGTTTGCTGTTCAGTTGCTAAGTCATGTCCGACTCTTTGCAACTACTTCAACTGTCGCATGCCAGGCTTTCCTGTCCTTCACTATCTCCCGGAGTTTGCTCAAACTCATGGTCATTGAGTCAGAGATGCCATCCACCCATCTCATTCTCATCTGCCCCCTCTCCTCCCCTCAGCTTTCCCAGCATCAGAGTCATTCTGTATAGCATGTGTGACCTTAGTTCCCTGACCAGGAATCAAATCTGTGCCCCCTGCATTGAAGACTGGAGCCTCAACCACTGGACTGCCAGGGACGTTTCCAAAAAATAATTATTGATGATAGATGCACATAGAATTTGGGACTCAGAATGAGTTAAAAGCATTAATTGAGAGTGCTGTAACAAAATGCTTTCCATCCCACGCTATTTTTTATATGAACAAAATTCTTCTGTAATTTCATTGAGACATATATTCAGTGGTGACCCCTGACTCACTTCAGCAAGAGTAATTACCAACCCCAAATATTGGCAGACTTTATTTTCTTGGTTTCCAAAATCACTGCAGATGGTGACTGCAATCATGAAATTAAAAGATGTTTGCTCCTTGGAAGAAAAGCACAAACCTAGGCAGTGGAGGCAAGAATACACAGAAGAACTGTACAAAAAAGACCTTCACGACCCAGATAATCATGTGGTGTGATCACTCACCTAGAGCCAGACATCCTGGAATGTGAAGTCAAGTGGGCCTTAGAAAGCATCACTATGAACAAAGCTAGTGGAGGTGATGGAATTCCAGTTGAGCGGTTTCAAATCCTGAAAGATGATGCTGTGAAAGTGCTGCCCTCAATATGCCAGCAAATTTAGAAAACTCAGCAGTGGCCACAGGACTGGAAAACGTCAGTTTTCATTCCAATCCCAAGGAAAGGCAATGCCAAAGAATACTCAAACTACCACACAATTGCACTCATCTCACACACTAGTAAAGTAATGCTCAAAAAATTCTACAAGCCAGGCTTCAGCAATACATGAGCCATGAACTTCCAGATGTTCAAGCTGGTTTTAGAAAAGGCAGAGGAACCAGAGATCAAATTGCCAGCATATGCTAGATCACTGAAAAAGCAAGAGAGTTCCAGAAAAAACATCTATTTCTGCTTTATTGACATGTCAAAGCCTTTGACTGTGTGGATCACAAGAAACTGTGGAAAATTCTGAAAGAGATGGGAATACCAGACCACCTGATCTGCCTCTTGAGAAACTTATATGCAGGTCAGGAAGCAACAGTTAGAACTGGACATGGAACAACACATTGGTTCCAAATAGGAAAAAGAGTACGTCAAGGCTGTATATTGTCACCCTGCTTATTTAACTTCTATGCAGAGTACACCATGAAAAACTCTGGGCTGGGAGAATCACAAGCTGGAATCAAGATTACTGGGAGAAATATCAGTAACCTCAGATATGCAGATGACACCACCATTATGGCAGAAAGTGAAGAGGGACTAAAAAGCCTCTTGATGAAAATGAAAGAGGAGAGTAAGAAAGTTAACTTAAAGCTCAACATTCAAAAAATGATCATGGCATCTTGTCCCATCACTTCATGGGAAGTAGATGGGGAAACAGTGGAAACAGTGTCAGACTTTACTTTGTGGGGCTCCAAAATCACTGCAGATGGTGACTGCAGCCATGAAATTAAAAGACGCTTACTCCTTGGAAGAAAAGTTATGACCAACCTAGATAGCATATTCAAAAGCAGAGACAAAAAAGCCTCTTGTTGAAAGTGAAAGAGGAGAGTGAAAAAGTTGGCTTAAAGCTCAACATTCAGAAAACGAAGATCATGGCATCTGGCCCCATCACTTCATGGGAAATAGATGGGGAAACAGTAGAAACAGTGTCAGACTTTGTTTTTTTGGGCTCCAAAATCACTGCAGATGGTGACTGCGGCCATGAAATTAAATGACGCTTACTCCTTGGAAGAAAAGTTATGACCAACCTAGATAGTATATTCAAAAGCAGAGACATTACTTTGCCGACTAAGGTCCGTCTAGTCAAGGCTATGGTTTTTCCAGTGGTCATGTATGGATGTGAGAGTTGGACTGTGAAGAAAGCTGAGTGCTGAAGAATTGATGCTTTTGAAGTGTGGTGTTGGAGAAGACTCTTGAGAGTCCCTTGGACTGCAAGGAGATCCAACCAGTCCATTCTGAAGGAGATCAACCCTGGGATTTCTTTGGAAATAATGATGCTAAGGCTGAAGCTCCAGTATTTTGGCCATCTCATGTGAAGAGTAGACTCATTGTTGCTGGGAGGGATTGGGGGCAGGAGGAGAAGGGAACGACCGAGGATGAGATGGCTGGATGGCATCACTGACTCGATGGATGTGAGTCTGAGTGAATTCTAGGAGTTGGTAATGGACAGGGAGGCCTGGCGTGCTGTGATTCATGGGGTCGCAAAGAGTCGGACACGACTGAGCGACTGAACTGAACTGTAGGAGGTTCAGATGAGCCCTCATATTCTTAGCTCCTAACAGCTAAGTCGTAAATGTGTAATAAATGATTTCATGACAGTATTATTAATTGGCTGCTATAAAAATACACATGAGCAGGCAAATATATAAAACATGGTCACTGAGTCCAGATCTGCTCAGTTAAAAACCATAAGTTTCCTTTTTTATTGCTGTGTCTTCATGTTTGATGTTTCTTCTACTTAAACTGATTGAAGTTCTGTGTGTGTGTGTGTGTGTGTGTGTGTGTGTGTGTGTGTATGTACGTTTTAATTTTTATTTATCTGTTTAGGCCAAGCCACTCATCTTGCAGAATCTTAGTCCCTAATCATAAATTGATCCTGGCTCTCGGCAATGAAAGTACAGAGTCTTAACCACTGGACCGCCAGAGAATTCCTTAAATCAATTGTTTTTAATCTTTTATTTTTTTTTTTCATGGCCATAAAACTCTTTGAGGATATGATGGAAACGACAAATCTTCTCCCTAGAAAAATGCATATTAGCATTACATTTTGTTTATGCCAGGTTAAAAACTTCTATTGTAAGCTGAGAAACTCTTTTCCCAGTTTGAGTAGAAACAATCTGACTGATTCTAAGCACGATTTCCGATTAGGACAAAGTAGCCTTTCCAGGGCCTCCCTAAGGTTTTGTTTTTTTTTTTTTTTTTTTTCCTTCCTGGTTCTTCAGAGCTAGAAATTATTTGAATTAGGCTTTTTTCAAATCAACTTGAATAAAGTTTGGTTTTCAGGAGATGGGCCTGGCTGAGAAAAAGAGCCATCTTGCTAACAGTCTTACTGAAGCAGGCAAGTGGAGGTATCCTGCCCTGGTTTTTGTCATTACCCTTTTACAGTTTTTTTCCTCCATCCATTCTAGAAGACAGGCAGTGTGCACATCTGCATGTCCACACTGGTTCACAGTATAGACCACTCAGACGCTTTCATACAACATACAAAAAAATTACAAAACAAAGCAAGTTGCCTTTCCTCCTTCTACATACAAACCTTGCTGTTGTTTTTTCATGACCTCTTTCCCCCTTAATGGCTGTCCTTGCATGTTCCCCTGTTAATTTTTCTTTGGATAAAGGGGAAGAAAAAGTGCTTATGGCCCTTACCCCCAGTGTGTGCTTCTGGTGTCATGTTTAAAGGCAAGGATAGGTCCTCTGGTAAAGTCTCAGTGGTTACACACCACCAATCCCATCTTCAAAGCCATCCTTCACACTGTCACCATTGCACAACTTCACTAAAGACTTATTAGGTCTGTAGTACAGGTGTAAAGACAAGTGTTGACTGTAATAGAGATTACTGTCTACTACAAAGGTTTTTTTTTTTTAACAAATAAAAATGTATATATTTAAGGTGATGTCTTAGCATATACACACATTGTGGAATGCTTACCACAAGCAAACTATGTAACACATCCATCACCTCCCATAGTTACTCTGTGTGTGTGCATGTGTGTGTGATTACCCTTGAGATCTACTCTTCTAGCAAATTTCAAGTATATAATATATTATTATTAGCTGATCCCTGGGCAGGAAGATCCCCTGAAGAAGTAAATGGCAACCCACTCCAGTATTCTTGCCTGGATAATCTCATGGCAGAGGAACCTGGTGGGCTACAGTCCATGGGGCTGCAACAGTGGGACACAACTTAGCAACTAAACTACCACCACCATCACCATATAGTCACCATGCTGTACATAAGGTCTGTAGAACTTATTCATTTTATAACTGAAGGTTTGTACTCTTTGATCAATATCTCCACATTTCCCTACTCCCCAACTTTGGCTAACCACTACTCTATTCAGGGAAGTAGTTTTTAAAAGGTCTGTTAGTTATTTTTCAGCTCAAAAACCTTCAGAGACTCGATAATGGCTACAGAATCCTTAGCATGCTAATCTAAATACACCATGAATGTATCTTTTTGGTTCATCCTCCTTCCTCTCCCTTCATGTACTACCTATACAGACACATTGAACTTCAGATCAGAGAATGTGGTACAAAACTGGTGCTTTAATGTGGTTTTCTGAATGTGCTCACCTGAATCCTAATCTCAGTAGCATACAGTAGGTGCTCAATAAAAACTTGTCTAAATCAGCGGAATGAATCAACACATTAGTGGAGGTGAGGTAGTTTAAGGATTAAAGCTAGTGGCAAAGAAGATAAAACTCAACATTAGGAACCGAGCATTGGTGTTAGACTCAGGATAATTGGGTTTTTATTTGGCGTTTACAGAGCAGAACACGGTTGAGTTTCTCCACTAACACACAGCTCACCCATTGTACACTGCAGTATTATCAGAGAAGGAAATTGATTACAAGGAAATGATCAGGAAATGGGGTACGGTTAGATTTAAATATGAATTCAACTTATATTCAACTAGGTGGAAACAAAGAGAAACTATAAGGCAATGCAGAGAGCTAGTGCTTTGATAAGCATAGAAATAATTATTTGTTGGTTGTTAATTTCATATATGATGCATCTGGCAATTTAACTGCTAACACAGAGCAAAATGTAACTCCCGGGGTCACTGCCAAGGCTTGTGAGAGGCCCAGGAGGACCTGAGAGAAGAGCTCTCAAAAGAGTCTCCATCTTTTTCATGCAGTGATCACTGCTCTCACTCTTGAAGTCTTTCTTTTCAAGTCTTCCTCCTCAAGCCTCTAGCGCTGGTATTGCCATAGCTCCTATTTCTGTGACTCTGTCTAGCCCCTACCCCTTCCAGTAGTCCAATCACTACCTATAAATCTTTTCCCTGGCATCCAGGATCTTTTAGGCAACAATGTGTGGTCTCTTGATTGGCCGGGAGATCCTAGAGGGTTGGCTCCAAAATTGGGCACACGGGCAAAATGGAAAAGTGGGAGCGCCCAGAGGGTGGGAAAGGCTGCCATCTCTCAATATAATGCTAGGACGAAGATGCAGCCAATCCTGAAACAAACAGCATTAAATGCTCCCATTCAAGCCTTAAGTATGTTCCAAATCAGGCCAACCTACTGAGCATGCCCAGTTAAATCGTTCTGGTCACTCCAGGGTTCTGAAACGTAAACTCCATTTCTCCGGGTTTTTAGAGTGGCCAACAGGTCAAAGAAGGTTGCAGGAAAAACAGTTCTGGAGAGGTTCAATGAAAGAATAGCACCTGCACAAAGGAAGTGGAAGAACGTGGGAAACTTGCCCAACACACAAACTCAGCAAAGCTTCAAAATAAATTTTAATTTATTGGATCAAGGAAGTCAGGCCGACTAATAGATACACCAGGGAACGAGAAGATGACATGCCTGAATAAGGATAACTCCAAATTTGGGAAATTTTATGATCTGGTCTAATTTAATTAATTAAAGTGATGAAGCGTCTACCATGTAATGACAGGCAGAGTGAGAATGCAAGAATTAAAAAAAAATCTAATGAGGAGGATTTGAAAATGCAATGTAGAAATAACTACTGTGACAGAACTATAAACTAATGCTGGATAAAACATTTCAGAAGGGACATCTGGGAAGTGTAAAACAGTTCTTACAGGCAGCAAGTAACCAAATTGAAAAAAAAAAAAAAGAAGACTTTTCTCATTATCTCATGTTTCCTAAAATAAACAAACATGTACTCTCTTCCAAGGTACATGAATGTAAACCCTATGTTTATATGGTCTCATGTTTTGAAATAGGCAGTATTCATGTATCTCTTATTTAAAAAGAAAATAAAAAGCAAAGCTCATAGAGGTTGCTGCTTTCTTTAGATTTGACAAAGGATAAGTAAGTGGCCAAATTGAAATTAGAACTTACATTGTCTGAATTCCAGCCCAGTGGTTTTAAATATGGTTGTATTTTTTATGATAAGGTTGTACGTAAAAGGAATAAACAAAGACTTTTGCAGGGGTGGAGACCTGGGGGAGGTAAGTAGATGCAATACTAAATTACCATGTATTACCAGTTAACATGGATGGTTTCAAAACAGGTTCATCCAGAAAGAGACCAGTTTTAACAACTCCCTGGGAGAGTGTTGGGTCTCGGTGAATTTCCTGCTCATTAAAGACTTTCTATTGGTGGTTAGAACATTGAGTGAAAGAAAGATGGGATTAAAGAGAGCCTGACACTTTATCCCTGTTAGATCTGAATATGTTTATCCCTGAAAATCAGGTCCCTTTCATTGATCCTTTTAACTAGCATCCTCTGGACCTCTCCTTGCTCAGCCCTTCATCAGTGTGACTGCTGATCCCCAATGAATACCATTCACATTGTGTTCACGGTGAGCACATCGGCTCAATGTCCTTGAAAACTTAACATTACTTTCATTTAACATTTTTAAAACTTCCTTTTAAAAGTATTTATTTATTTGGCTGCACTGGATCTTAGTTGCAGCACACAAGATCTTGGATCTTTAGTTGCAGTTTGTGGGATCTAGTTCCCAGTTGTTCTTCAGTCGCTGAGTCGTGTTTGACTCTGAAACCCCATGAACTGAGCATGCCAGGCTTCCCTGTCTTTCACTAGTTCCCAGATCAGGGATTAAACCTAGGTCCTCTGCATTGGGAGGGTGGAGTCTTAGTTACTGGACCACCAGGGAAGCCCCTCAACATTATTTTTAAAAGAAACATTTCAACCATAAAGAAAAGTTTACAGACTTGCCTAAGAAACACCCTTTTCTCCCTGCAGAGATTTTTAAAAATGTTAACATTTTCTTCATGTATGTGTGTGATTAACAGTTGAAGTCTCTTTTATATGCTGCCCAGATCTCATTTTCCACCCTGCCTGCCTAGAGGCATCCACTGTCATGAAATTAGTGTGCTGCCCACTTGTCCACTTCTTACGATTATTACATATACTTGTTTGGCCTTGTAAACAGTGCGACTGTTTAAAAGAGCTATCATAATCTACGTACTTTGTAGTTTGCTTCTTTCACTCAGTGGTCTATTTCTGAAATGTGATCATGTTGATACATTCAATGATGATTTGTACATCATTCCCACTTCCCACTAGGAGCAAAGATATGTTCTATGCCTGACAGTTTTCACAAGACCATGTGTAAATTGCATAAAAATGTGACAGTAGCACATCTCTAGAGGATCTGAAGGTACAAGGGAAGCAAGTATTCCTGAAGCAGGTCCACACTCATTTTCATAAATGCTCTTAGCTGCTTCACTCACCCTCAGTAGAGGCAGTGTTGGTTCCACAAGACACAATGACTTGATAAGAATCAGCCTAAGGATAGCATCACTGACTCGATGGACATGAGTCTGGGTGAACTCCAAGAGTTGGTGATGGACAGGGAGGCCTGGCCTGCTGTGATTCATGGGGTCGAAGAGAGTCGGATACGACTGAGTGACTGAACTGAACTGAACTGAAGGATCAACCTCACTTAAAAAAAAAAATACTGCATTAGTATTTATTAATGAAATTGAAAATGTCATTTCAGATCCCTTGTATGATGCAATTCCCATAGCTCATCTTCTGATGTTGAACTATACTTATGACTGTCTAAGCTCAGTATTTATTATCATTTAAGAAGCACTTTTAAAAAAGATTGTTTCACTTGTGGCTCAAACAGTAAAGAATCTGGCTGCAATGCAAGAGACCTGGGTTGGGAAGATCCCCTGGAGAAAAGAATGGCAATCCATTTCAATATTCTTGCCTGGAGAAGTCCATGGACAGAGGAGCCTGGTAGGCTACAGTCCATTGGATCCCAAAGAGTTGGACACGACTAGGGACTAAGAGTTCCACTTTTCTTTGTATAAAATAGTTGCCTATAATTAAAGATGCCACAGAGATGTGTCCCAATGGTTTGGACAAACCACAGATGATATAGCTGTTTTTGGTCAGTCTCCTAACATGGGGTGGCAAAGATTCAGAAAGAGGATTATATTAAAATACACCATCTTAACCAAGTGCACAGTTGAATAACATTAAGTACAGTCATACTATGCTACAAGATCAAAGTATTTCTTTAAGTCTTGCATGCTACTATAGAACAAAATGATGCCTGTGAAGTCTAGGTTGAAAAGGGAGGAAAAGGAAGAGAAAGGAAGGTAGGTAAAAGGATGGAGGCAAAGGTAATAGCTTTGGCTTGGAATGAATGAATCCAAACTCAGCCCTTAAAACGCTGCCTGGCTTTGGCTAAGTCTTTTTAACCTTTCTGGACCATTCTTTTCTGCATCTGAATAATGAGAGGTTAGGTTTAGATGATTTCTAAGGAATCTTTAAGTTCTGAAATAGCTTATATACAAAAAAATAAAATCACTTATGAAGAAAAAGAACATTTGTTCATTTCCTGAAGAACAGAAGATGGGGAATGCCACTAATAACCTCAAGCCCCACCTGCTCACTAAAGTGGGTGTTGGTAAAGAGGGTATCTGCTCTGCTGCTTCAGCCTGGAGCTCTGCAATATGACAGCTGACTACCTCCATCTGCACCTGGTACCACTCTCAGCACCCTCCTCTTAGCCATCTTCAATTCCCGGGTCACCAGGGGGCACGCTGGTTCTCGAAACAGGTTTTGGTGGTCCCACAATAATACATTGCAGGCTTGAGTGATGAAAGTCTCTGCACTGTCTCAGCAGGGAAGGGAGGGAGAGCTTTGCAAAGGGGACTGAGAGAATTTAAGAAAAGCTTTCAGAGCTTGGAACGACTCCGCCAGAGGAGGACAGGGCCAGGCATTAGCCTCCACGTGAGGTAAAGAACAAGGAAACCTGTAGACGGGTATCCAGAAGCTGGGCGCTAAATAGGAGCATGACAGATTCGGTTTAGATGATTTCTAAGAATCTTTAAGTTCTCAGATAGCTTATGTACAAAAAAATAAAATCACTTATGAAGAAAAGGAACATTTGTTCATTTCCCAAAGAATAGAAGATGGAGAATGCCACCAATAACCTCAAGCCCCACCTGCTCACTAAAGTGGGTGTTGGTAAACAGGGTATCTGCTCTGCTGCTTCAGCCTGGAGCTCTGCAATATGAAAGCTGACTACCTCCATCTGCACCCAGTCCCACTCTCAGCACCGCCCTCTTAGCCATCTTCAATCCCCGGGTCCCCAGGGGGCACGCTGGTTCTCTAAACAGGTTTTGGTGGTCCCGCAATAGTACGTTGCAGGCTTGAGTGATGAGAGTCTCTGCACTGTCTCAGCAGGGAAGGGAGGGAGAGGTCTGCAGAGGGGGCTGAGGGCATTTGAGAAAAGCTTCCAGAGCTTGGAACGACTCCGCCAGAGGAGGACAGGGCCATGCATCAGCCTCTGCGCGAGGTAAAGAATAAGGATCCAGCAGCTGGGCTCAAACTGGGAGCGCTCGGCGGGGCGTGCGCAGCGCGCCTGCGCCGTACCTGCGTGCGCACACGCGCCCCCGCCCGCCGCCCCGCCCTGAACCCCGGCCGCGCGCCTTGGCGGTCCTGAGATCTCGCGGGCGGTCCTCGCCGGCTCCGTTTACCTGAAGGACCTGCGGCCGCGCCCGGCGGCGCCGGAGTCCCCGGGAGCCCGGCCCCGAGGTGTGAGGTGAGCCGCGGGTCGTGCAGACCCCTTCCCGTCCGGCGCAGCGGGAAAAGGGCTCGGGAGTGGGGCCGGAGGAGGTGCCGCGCGGCTGCCCGCTCCTCGGTCTCACCCTGTGCGGGAGAGCCACCGGCAGCCGCGGCGCCGCCTCCTCGGGGATCGTTACTCTCGTCGCCGCCGAAACGAAAGCCTTGGGCGCCGCGCTGGGGAGGGGCGTCTCAGCGCGTCTCGGGGCTTTCTCGGGTGGGCGGCGGCCGGCGGGGGAGCCCGAGTTTGGCGCTGGGCGGGCCGTGCGCGCGGACTGGACTAGCCCTCAAGCCACCGGCAGCCGCGGCGCCGCCTCCTCAGGATCCTTATTCTTGTCGCCGCGGAAACGAAAGCTTTGGGTGCCGCGCTGGGGACGGGCGTCTCAGGGCTTTCTTGGGGTGGGCGGCGGGCCGGCGCGGGAGCCCGAGTTTGGCGCTGGGCGGGCCGTGCGCACGGACTGGATTAGCCCTCTGGGTCCCGAGCCCGCGCCGAGCAGCCTGTCGGCGCGTGGCCCGCGCTGCCTGCGCGCCGCCCTCCGCCCGGCCCGGGGCTGGGTCGGCGCCGCGGGGGCGTGGGGCGCTCCCGGCCGCTGGGGCTGTGCGGGGAGCACGCGGCCGCTGCGGGAGGACGACGCCCCAGGGCTGGGGGCGGGGGCGCGGGCGGCGTCGGCCTCTGGTCGCCTCCTGCTTCTAGTCCTGAAAGGTGTCCCCTCGCCTCCCTCCCGTCAGTTTTGCAAAGTCTGCGTATTCCTCCTGGAGGCTTCCCCCTCTGCCCCCTAGGACGCTCCGTGTGTTTGCCTTGGGGTACCGCGGGGAGGTTCATCCGTAGCCTCTGAAATCAGGTGCTGTTTTAAACATTTCAAGACACTTTAGGATCTTTCTAGAGGCCTTTTTCAGAGTTAGGTGCCTTCCTCAATAAGAGCAAAAGGGGTGTTTTTTCTTCCTTCCTTCCTTAAAAGAAGGAAAAAGCGTATGCCACTAATTTAGGCAGAGGAGTCAACTTGAAGCTGCAAAATATCTAGGAAGGAGGACAAAAGGTCTGGTTTTTGGCCCAGAATAAATGAAGTTTTGAATTTTGGTTCACTTCAGAATGTAGGCATAGAGAAGCAGAGCAGACCAGCAGCTATAGAAATAAATGACTGCTCTATAAGGTTGGTAAACAAGATCTTATTTTATAGTAGTTGGGAGAGACCTGTAATGTTTATTTATGGGAATTGAGTTACTTGGTAAAGCCAATAACACAGGAGCAAGGAAACAAAGACTTGACAAGGGGGATGTTGCCTCCCTCTTGAGCCTTCTTTAGTGGTGTGCTGACAGTCAAAGGGATAGATAAATCCGTAGTTCTGTTGTTAAGAACCATTTACTACTCAAGATAATATCCGTACTTTTTTTTTTCTTCACCATCTGTACTTTTAAGCAAATCAATACCATCTTTTTCCTCCAGAAGAAGAAGGGGGAAAAAAAAAAGATGTGTTTGAAGTAGCAAACCACAACATAGAGGTAATAAGATAGGAGAGTGATGTAAAAGCTTAAGTGGGCAGGCTTGCAAGGATTGAGCTGAAAATAGAAGGTAATTGAGATGCAATTCTTCATACAGTGTTGCCTTTTATTTAGTGAAATAACAGGTTCCTCCGTTACCCCCTCCCCCCAAATGCTTTGCAACTGTCAGGAAAATAAGGTAATTAGTAAAGCCTAATTACCTTCTCTTTCCTCCTCCTCCGTTTTTCTTTTTTTTTTTCCTCATCCATTAATATTGCCTGCCTCTACATCTCTCCTAAATCTACTAGTGCCCTGTTAATAGAAGAAGAAAGGACTATAGGTTCTTTCATCCCTTTTTTCATCTTATGTACTGTATTCCTCTGAGCTTTCTTTTGTGCTTTGAACATTTAGGTGGGTTTTTCTGGAGAGATCTTCAGCCATGATTGAGATATTTGAAGTAGGGAGGCTTGAGGGCAAGATAAATAGTAAAGTGCACGTTCTTTCTTTGTATAGCACAGTGTTGTGAGAGCGTCATCATTGGGCAAAGAGAGGGGGTTTTAAACTCACTGTAAGTCCTCTGTTGGCGCTTGATAGGCAAAAAATCTCTCTTCCCAATTTTAATTTCGTATGTGTTAGTAAAACTATGAGATTTCAAACTGACAACTTAGTCTGAGCATGTTAGATTGCTGTTGACTTTGTTTCTTCAGGAGACATGTGATAGGAAACAGTTCTTACTGCATCTTTACCTTCTTTCACAGGGAAGAGCAGTGTTGGACTCAAGTGTTTTTTAACACCTAAATCTCTAGAATTGGTGACATTTAAAGCTGCAACTGCCCACAAAACGAGCAGTAGTGCAAATGAAAAGCAAGACTTTGAAATATGCATGAGAAGAATTGTTCAGCATAGATTTGAGAGAAGGGTCACAGTGTCTTGAGGAAAGAAGTGAAGGTTTTTAATAGTGGCATTTCCAGAAGGTTAGGAATGAATGTTTGAAAAATAACAACTCCTCTTTGACTAGAAGGCAGTTTTAACTGACTTGCATCAGAAATGATGAATCTGTATTTGAGTTACAATTCGTTATGCTGAGAACTAGCAGCAGTTTTGGTGGATCCAAGGAATGTGCAGTGAATGAAGTTTAAGAAAAAACAACTAGGCTAGTAGGCCTAAAAGAAAAAAAAAACAAAAACCTGGTCCCCAAAGTTTATATCATTAAACTAATTTTATAGTCAAAACTTGCAACCATGCTAAAGGGGGAAAAAACTCAGGAGCTTGATATTAGAGCATTTTCTGAACACATTTTAATGGAAAAGGGAAAAAAACCAGGCTGGAGTTTCAACCTGATTTTTTTTTTTTTTTTTAAAGTCCAGACTCTGGCCATTTTTTTACTTTTCAGTTTTGTTTTTAGTTTTAAAAGATCTTCGCTTCTGCTTTTTCTAGTATTAAAAGTAATGTATAATTCATAAGATAGATTGGATTTTGATGCCTACTATTCATTTAAATTTTGAACTTTAATGTATTTGTTTTTCCTGTATTTTTTGAAGCCCTATCACTCAGCACACTGGAAGATTAGATTATCTTTTGTAATCAGTAGATGCCTAGATGGACTTTAAAAATTCGACAAAGTGGCAAAGTGATACCTTGAGATGAGGAAGAACCTAGGCCCTATGAATTAAATATGCTGCTCCTAAGTCGCTTCAGTCGTGTCTGACTCTTTGTGACTCCTAGATGGCAGCCCACCAGGCTCCCCCAGGCTCCTCCACCCATGGGATTTTCCTGGCAAGATTACTGGAGTGAGTTGCCATTGCCTTCTCCGATGAATTAAATATGGGGCTATATACCAGAAAACAGTATCCTGAGAATGAATTTATTTTTTACATAAGATATGGAAAATCAAAAGGCCAAAACCCACATGAGTTTAGGAAAAGGAATCCAGCACTTTGAGCAGTGATAGGCTCCCAGTGTGTCCTTTGCTCTCTAACAAGATGATAATTTCCTTGAGAGAAGAGGCTTCAGAGGTAGTGATTGCTAATCCTTATAATGCAGTCTTGGAAAACTCTGAAAGAAGACAAAAGAATATCTTCCAGTTCCCACTGTAGCCAGTGTCTTTGAGGCAAACTTTAATTTCTGAATTATAAACGCAAAATGTTATGTACATTTATAGTGTGTCAAGATAAATAAATCTAAGCTGAGAAAGATGAAAGGAATCACTTTCTGTACAGAAAGTGTGAATTGGAATAAAATTGCTAACATTTTTTGTTGCAGGGCCTTGCTGACAAGCCCTCAGGGCCCACTTTTGTCATTGTCTCTTCTGGGATTCTACCTGCTTTCTTTCCTCTTCACAGTTGCCATCTCCTGCTTTTCCCACCTGAGTTCTTTGGGTCTGGCTTTGTAGCCAGCCTCTGAAGACAGTCTCCAAAGAGTACATCCCCTTTATTGCTGCTGTTGAGGACAAATACTCAACTTATTTTAGGAGCGTTTACTTTTTATCATCAAAAGCAAACTGGTAAATTGGAGAATATCAGATTCCTGATGTTACACATTGATAAGAATTAAACAGTTAGAACTGGACATGGAACAACAGAGTGGTTCCAAATAGGAAAAGGAGTACATCAAGCTTTATATTGTCACCCTGCTTCTTTAACTTATGTGCAGAGTACATCATGAGAAACGCTGGGCTGGAAGAAACAAGCTGGAATCAAGGTTGCTGGGAGAAATATCAATAACCTCAGGTATGCAGATGACACACCCTTATGGCAGAAAGTGAAGAGGAACCTCTTGATGAAAGTGAGAGAGGAGAGTGAAAAAGTTGGCTTAAAGCTCAACTTTCAGAAAACGAAGATCATGGCATCTGGTCCCATCACTTCATGGGCAATAGATGGGGAAACAGTGTCAGACTTTATTTTGGGGGGCTCCAAAATCACTGCAGATGGTGATTGCAGCAATGAAATTAAAAGACGCTTACTCCTTGGAAGGAAAGTTATGACGAACCTAGACAGCATATTCAAAAGCAGAGACATTACTTTGCCAACAAAGCTCCATCTAGTCAAGGCCATGGTTTTTCCAGTGGTCATGTATGGATGTGAGAGTTGGACTATAAAGAAAGCTGAGCGCTGAAGAATTGATGCTTTTCAACTGTGGCATTGGAGAAGACTCTTGAGAATCCCTTGGACTACAGGGAGATCCAACCAGTCCATCCTAAAGGAGATCAGTCCTGGGTGTTCATTGGAAGGACTGATGCTGAAGCTGTAACTCCGATACTTAGACCACCTCATGCGAAGAGTTGACTCATTGGAAAAAGACCCTGATTCTGGGAGGGATTGGGGGCAGAAGGAGAAGTGGACGACGGAGAATGAGATGGCTGGATGGCATCACTGACTTGGTGGACATGAGTTTGGGTAAACTCCAGGAGTTGGTGATGGACAGGGAAGGCTGGCGTGCTGTGATTTATGGGGTCGCAAAGAGTCGGACACTACTGAGCAACTGAACTGAACTAAATTTTTTATCATCAAAGGAGAACTGGTAAATTGGGGAATATCAGATTCCTGATGTTGCACATTGATAAAAATTAAAATGTACGGTTAAATATATCTAGTCTTTTTTGTTTTCTGATGAAATAATCATCAGGTCACTTAATCTGAAATTAGTTTTCCACATATTTTGTGTTGCTCTGTAAAGAAGTGAATGTCTCTTTCCTCAGGGTTAGGGCATGAAAAACTGTTGCCAGATCCTTCATTTTTTACTGGTCCTTGGCACCTGAGACTGTTCCTCCAGTTAATCCAGCAATTCCCTTTATTCAGCTGAGATTCTGCAGATTCCTATTGTAAAAGATTTAATATCAAAAAAATGCAAAAAATCTTTTAACGTTTATGTGATCAGTTGCTGTATTTTGTCAGTATTGGTTTCCTCAATCTTCTGTGTCCTCTCTGAAACTTACAGCTTCTTCAACGATAGTTCTCTTAGGAAAAAGGACTGTTGCTATCCATACTCACATGATCCTGATTAGAAGCATTTATTTCATTATGTTATTCAAAAGCAATTTAGAATATATATCAAAAGTTTTTTTTTTAACTGCATAATATTTAGTTCAGTTGAGAGGTGATCTGATTTTTTTTCAGTATTGGAAATCAATTTTTGACCCATTTTAATTTTATCATTTTTTTTTTTTTTTGCTTTCTTGCTACCTGTAGTAGGGCATTTTTGTGTCCCTTAGCTTGTTAGTTAATCAACAGCCAGTAAGTGATTGATTCAAGTAGTAGTAGTATTGTCAGCACACATTTATAGATTTAACAGACTTAATTTTCCCATGCACAAATAACATGTGACAGATTTTAAAATAACATTTCAGCATTTATAATACTTTACTCCGTTTTTGTTTTGTTTTTATTTTTTGACCACGCTTTGCAGCTTGTGGTACCTTAATTCCCTGACCAGGGGTCAAACTCGAGCTCCCTGAAGTAGAAGTGTGGAGTCCTAATCACTGGACTGCCAGGGAAGTCCCTGTAATATTGTATTTTCAAACAATTCAGATAATTTTATTCTGTTCCATGTATGTATATTTTTGACAAAAATGGGAGACTATATGCTGTTTTGTAAACCATTTAAAATTTTATTTTTCACTTATTGTATTGTTACTGTCTTTTTGAGTCAGTGTATATAAGTCCTGCTCATCGTCTTCAGTGTGTTATGTTTTGGTTGTACCATAGTTTAGCCAGTTCCTTATTGGTAGACTTTCAGATTGTCTCTGGGTTTTTATTTTATAAACAATGTTGTACAAACAGTTATATATCAGTGTACTTGTGTTTACTTTCTGAGAATAAATTGTAGAATAGATCTGCTGAATCAAATTATATACATTTTAAGGGCTTTTGATGTTCATAGCTATTTGTTTTGAAATACCAACTAGTTTGCTTTTCCTCTAGTAGTATTTGAAAATGGAGAATTTCCTGATGGTCTAGTGGTTAGACACTTCACTGCCCTGGCCCGAGTTCAGCCCTTGTTTGGGGAACTAAGATTCTGCAAGCCCTGGGGGACAGCCAAAAAAAAAAAAAAAAAAGTTTTTCCAAGTGTTGGAATGTTGACTATATTCTTTGTTCTTCACCCTTTGCTATCGTGTGTTCTGTTATTCTTACTTTGCTCATCTGATTGGCAAAACTGTTACATATCATGTTTGTATGTTTTTATTAGTAAAGTTAAATATCTTTTCCTATGTTTGTTGGCCATTTGTATCTCTCTTGTAAATTTATGTCCTTTTTCCATTTTTCTATTAAGGTCTTTATCTGCTTAAAAAAATCATTTTATATATTACTGTTGCTAAGCATATAATTATGTGCAAATATCCTGTACTGTTTTAAATTATTCTATTTTAGCATAGCGTTTCTCAAAATATGACTTATAGATCACTTGTAACAGTACAGAGATAATCGTTAGATTGCATGTATGTCATTCATTTTCCAGAGGTTTGGATTTCGTAGACCTATGGGGTTTCTATGAATCTGCTGCACATCGAAATTAGGAAACCTCTGATTTGGAAGAAATATAAATTCCTTAATATTTTTACTGTTCCTATTTTTCTTCTTGTCTCATGGCATTCTACTGTTTTTTCTTATTTATCTTACTAATCATAAACTACAGTCTTAATGTATTAAGGTTTTATCCTACCCCAGCCTAACAATAATTTTACAAAAATGTTTTGATAAATGGAAATTTGAATGTTAAAGTACATAAAGGGAAGCACTTTTGTAAGTTTGTGAGAAGCATTGATTATAAATGAGGCAAAAGGAATAACTGAGAGAAAAGCAAGTAAAAGAGAAAGACAGAAGTATAAGGGGGTTTCTCATCTAGTTTAAAAAACTCAGTATTACTTTGTTTCTTCCTCAAGTTTTATATGATAATCTTCTCCAAACCGTAAATTTGGAACCCATACTGCTTGAAAAGTAGTCTAAATGAAATTTTTGAAATTCTCATTGTTATATACATAGTCAGTAGGGAGCAATGTTCCCTTTAATTTTTTTTTAAGTTGCAAGCAGATGAACATGTTGCATAAGCAGCAAACTACAAAAATGGAAGTTATATGGATGTTTTGATACTGTAGCCAAATAAAGGTTTCAGGGCTCAGTTAACACAATTAATGATATGAATAATTGTTACCGTGCTGCATGATAAGTAAGCTTAAATATACATGACTGGATTTAATATCACTTTTCCATAGCCAGAAATCACATTTCTGGCCCAGCTTGAAGGACGAAAAAATAGGGCAGGCCAAGAAGCTTTAACAAATATTTCTGATTTAGAGATTTCAGTATTAGATTAGATGTTTGGGGCAGAGGTTGCTTGTAACTTTGGTGTTCCTAATTCCTAAGGTTGTAGACTTTCCTTTTCCCTTCTTCTACTCAAGACCGTATGCTTGGGGGAGAAATTGGGAAGATTCAACCATGGCTTTACTTTCTCCAAATAGTTTTTTCTGCCCAGTAATTAAAGCTGGGGATGAAGAGGTCCCTGTCATTGGTTGTACACAAGGGACAGCTTTTTTCTCTGCTTTAGCCAAGCTGGTTCAAGTTCTCAAGGTCTAAGCTGTCACGGGCCCTAATATCTATTTGAGTTGTCCCATTAACTTGGGTCTCTGAGAATTTCTGAACCTGACTTTCTCATGTTTTCCCAACCGAGGTTGTGTACTTCAAACAGAAATGTTTGACATCTGTGAAACAAAAATAAAGTAAAAGCAGACTTAACATCATTACAAAACCAAATGGAAGTCTGATAGTTTTAGAATATGCTTTCTTCCTACCAATCCTGCCTTCCACTCTACCTACCCTTCCAGCCCCAAAAGAGAGGCTACTTTTGTCCCTAGAAAAAAGTAAAAGTTGCATCCAACTCTCTTGCGACACCCTGGACTGTAGCCTGCCAGGCTCCTCTGTCCATGGAATTCTCCAGGCAAGAATACTGGAGTGGGTTGCTGTTTCCTCCTCCAGGGAGTCTTCCCAACCCAGGGATCGAACCCATGTCTCTAACATTGCAGGCAGGTTCTCTACTGTCTGAACCACCAGGGAAGCCCCCAGGAAAGGCAGTGTCAAATCAGACTCTGAAACTTGGTGGAAACTCTTAACTGAAAATCATTCATATCCCATGCTGTAACTTTCTAGGGTTCACTCTTCGCTGCAGCCTGACTCTGTGTAATGAAGAACTTGTTGGTCAAACATTTTCTCTATCTATGTACTAAATTTTTGTACTATCTAAAAGGATGAAGCATTGTTGGGAAAATGCCCTGATACTACTTTTAGAATCTTCTGTTTGCCAGTTCATTATTGGTTGATAGAAGTAAGTCTTTGTATCCGCTGCAATTCAGTAATAAAACTACCTAAAGTTTGATGTTGCTTTACGTTTTATAGAGTACATTATTTTTTAACTCACTCATATACCGTCTTTGATAGAAAGGTACAATTTTTAGAAAGGAAAATTCTGAGCTCAGAGAAGTTAAGTGATTCACATAGTTGGGAAGAGGCTTGAATCCATATCTTTGATTTCTTTATATTTTAAACATTTTACAGATACCATCTGCTGAATCATTTAATGATTAAAACATATATAATAGAATTTAAATAATGTTATTAAGTGTGGCAGATCTTTAAATAAAATTTAGGACAACAGCATGCAAGTTTTTCAAAATGTATCAATTATGTCTTGTGACTAATGAAAAACTCTCATTATAGATGGGAAATTAAACTATATGTTATATAAACAACTGAGGGAGGAAATAGTGCCCTTAAATGCTATTTATGGATTCTCTGGTATATCTATAGTAAGAATGATAAGGTAGAAAAACTATAGTATTTTTTTCTGAAATACCCATGTATTTTATCTGTAAGGCAGTATTGTATCTCTTAGGGAAATTAAACTATGTTATATAAACAACTGAGGGAGGAAATAGTGCCTTTAAATGCTATTTATGGATTCTCTGATATATCTATAGTAAGAATGATAAGGTAGAAAAACTGTCATTTTTTTTTCTGAAATACCCATATATTTTATCTATAAGGCAGTATTGTATCTCTTGTCAAAGTTTGTGACTGTTGTTGTTAGCCACACGCCTGGCACTTGGAATTTTAGTTCTCCACCAGGGAGTGCACTGAAGCTCCAGCAGTGGATGTGTGCAGTTTTAATCACTGGACCACCAGAAAGTCCCAAAGGCAGTATTTTAAAATTTCTCTTTCTAGTAGCTGATTGTTAGTGTGTAGAAACGCAACTGATTTTTGTATACTGATTTTGTATCCTGCAACTTTACTGAACTAATCAAAGTTTTAATATCAAGCCTGTAATATTTTAAGAGGAAATTGCGAATTTCTCCCATTTTTTTTAAAAAAAAAATTATTTTTCAGATATTTCAGTCAAAGGAAGAAATAGCTCTTCTCCTAAGATGGAATCTGGGGGCAGGAGGTGAAGAGGACGACAGAGGATGAGATGGCTGGATGGCATCACGGACTTGATGAACGTGAGTCTGAGTGAACTCTGGGAGATGGTAATGGACAGGGAGGCCTGGCGTACTGCAGTTCATGGGGTTGGAAAGAGTCGGACACGACTGAGTGACTGAACTGAACTGAAGATGGAATCTGTTGTTTGGGCATGTGGTTGATCACCTTGACGTGTTGGCCTAATGGTGCCCAACGTAATAACATGAAAAGAAGAGGCAAGATGATGTCATTTTCCCATATTGTGAAACCAAAAACAAATGCCTTTTGTGAGACCAAGCTAACAAACCTCTGACAGTGCAGAGTAATTCTGTTTGAAGAACTTAACAGTAAGATAGAAGAAGTCCTTTCAAGCTGAGACCTGCAGGTGTGCAAAGATCTAAAATACATATTGAGTAGGCCTGATCATCTGAATCTCATTCAGTTGAGAAAGCATGGCTGTGAGTTGGATCATCTTCTATCTGTGGCCCTTGACTATGTTTGTGGGCTATATGACTGGGGACACTTTGTTTTCTTTGAGCCTATTACCTTGAGGATGTGCCAGGATTTGCCTTATAACACTGCCTTCATGCCCAATCTTCTGAATCATTATGACCAATAGATAGCAGCTTTAGCATTGGAGGTAAGACTTCATCTATTATTTGGCATGTCATAGAAAGTGATTCTCGTATTGCCCTTTTAATCAGTTTAATGAATATGTTTGATAAACAACAGGAAAAATAATGCTATTTTTAACTGCCTCTTGTACATTAAAAAATTACATATTTAGGTTCAGACTCTGACAGATTGAAGATTTCATGTTTGGGGAATGTTTATCATCTTAGTTTTCAGATATTATTATTTTATGAAGAACTTTGAAACATTGGAACTGGGGAGGCAGTAGCCTTTCAGAAGTTTAAATTGTCCAAGTTATGATTGCATCTTTTCTGTTATTTGACAAGAAGACTTTAAAGAGCAGACTATGATAATAATATTCATAATTCACTTAGTAAATATTGAAGGTAACATGATTTTGAAAATGAATTATTTGGTTCAGCCTTTAGGCTGGTGGGTTTACAGTATTTACATTGTCTAAATACTAAAGATGGTACCCTGGTCTTACTATCTTCACATCAATTTAAGAACAGTAACTCCCAAGCAGTGATAAAGGTTTTATTGTATGAATTATCTGTTCTTGACCTCTCAGAACTTCATAAAAATGTGTTGCCTTACTTGAATTTTTCTAATGATAATTCTTTAGGCACTTTTAAATTATTTTACTTTAGAAGCTATGACAAATGAATGGATATAGTTAATAATAGGTTTAAATAATTTTGTATGTGTTTCAATAATGGTTTTAGAATTGTGGACAAAGATATTTTACCAGATAGGAATTAGGGGGCAGTAAACTGTGACAATCAGAGACAAAGACAAAGACAATCAGCTTTGGAGTTGTATAAACTGCAGCAGCAGCTAGTGCTTTTTATCTGTATTACTTTGGGCAAGTTACTTGAGCTTTCTTACCATTGTCACTTTGCTTGTAAAATAGAGTTAACACTTTGCAAGATACAAAATAAAGCGTTTATAAAGTACTTGGCACAGTACTTTTGGAGTAAGTTCTCTTAAAGTGATAGCTTTTACCATTTTCCCATATTCTAATATTAATGTAGCTACATAGTACATAGAATTTAAAGTTTTTTTTTTTAATTTTAGTCTTTAATCCTTTGTTACAGTGCTTTCAGCAAATTGAATACTACGTGTTTTGGAATCTTCATTTTATAGTAAAATTCAAAGGTTTAGTACTTTCAAGTAAACTAACATAAATCTGGGAAATTTTGTAGAAAGATTATTATTCATAGATTTTGAAACATAGAGGGCAACTTGTATAGTCCAAATACTTGAAAATATTGTAGAGATTGAATAAAATATTTCTCCTCTTCCACTGACTACACAAAGTCTAACTGGTCAGGAGAGATTCAGTATAGACTGTTAGACTGGGTATATGAAAATGGGTATTGGTTTAATATAGGAATTTGGTTCCAGGCATGGTAGTCACTGTTGGATATTAAAACTACCCAGTTCTCTCACCAAAAAAAAAAAAAAAATGAAGGAGGACTATCTTTGGTTCTGGTATCATTTTAAGTCAGTATAACTCCTTTGGAAAGCAAGTAGAGTTGTAAGAAATAAGTCATAAAGATTTATGTACTGATTTGGGTTTAACTTTTGCCTCTTTCAGGCAGTAGCTTTCAGACTTTGAAATGAAGTCACCTAACATCTCTGTGATCTGGAGAAGGAAATGGCAACCCACTTGAGTACCCTTGCTTGGAAAATCCCATGGACGGAGGAGCCCGGTAGGCTACAGTCCATGGGATCGCAAAGGGTTGGACACAACTGAGTCACTCACTTCACTTCAACATCTTTGTGAAAATCATTTGTGAAAAGGCACTAATAACAAAAATACTTTGAATGGCTATTAGGAATAAATGAGAGATTTAAGTAGCTAGTACAATGCATGATGCCGAATAGATGATCCAGAAGTGTTAATTCTATTCCAAATTTCATTTCTAAGTGACCCTAGAGAGAAAGCAGTAGAAAGGCAATTTATTTGTTTCACATGAGTTTGCATCTCTCACTGTGGGCTCCTGGGGCTTTCATAATAGTGGCGTGGTGAGCTGTCTTGGTCCTCTCTTCAAACACGCCTATATAGGCTAGACATTTTGCTGGCAGTGAGACTGCATCTTTTTTAATTTCATTCATTCTAGGGAGACCACCTAGATGAGTAAGAGAAAGCTCTGGTGATATGAAGTGATGTCGGGGATAGTTGGCTTGGTCGTCATATCAGGACAGTCATGTCACTGACACAGTCTCCTGACAGTCTGAGAGTGTAGAGTTTCTGTAATAGCAAAGGATATGGAAATTTCAGCAATCAACACAGCACACTTGCAAATAGAAATCAGGATTCTTAGATCCTTACAAGGACTTGTCTGCTGATGACACCCTCCTGTTTCTGATCCAGGAACTTTGGATCAGCTTGCCAGGTTTTAGTGGGAGCAAATAATTGGAACAAGTAACCCCAGCACGTTCTTGAGTGTTCTTTTTGGGACTGGATGAGTTGAAAGACATTTCCTAGGTATAGCATCTTTCAGCAGACCCAGGGTTCAAGCCTGCCTCGGGTTCATTTCTGTACTGTTGTTTGGTGAAATAAAAATGTGTGCTTTGAATGAAATAATATATGATATTGAGCTAAGGATGCCAGGAGATAAATTGCAGATTTGGGTTATTTCAAAATTGTTTATTATTGTTCACAATCAACAAGTTGGGTGTTTTTTTCATTGTGTGTAGAGAATTCCTCAATACTTCGACTGAAATTGGAACATGTTCAAATAAATGGGGTGAATGTCCATGTATTAAATTGGAGAAAAGTCTTTGTTAGTAAGTTAGTATGTTTATTTCTCTTACTTTATAAAATGTGCATTTATACACAAACACACACACTAAATTTTTCTTAAGTTCTTCACTTGATGTCTGTCTTTTCCCAGAGTATTGTGGCTTTTCATAGAAACAAGGTTGCTTATTTGTGAATTTCCCACACCATTTTAAACTTTTTCTTCTGGGGCCCTATAAATTGAATGTTGGTGCATTTGCTATTGTCCCAGAGTTCTCTGAGACTATCCTCAGTTCTTTTCATTCCTTTAATTCTTCTAGGTCTCTGTTAATTGCTTCTTGCATTTTCTCCATTTTGTTTGCAAAGTTTTTGATCATCTTTCCTGTCCTTATTCTGAACTGTTTTTCAGGTAGTTTGTCTATTTCCTCTTCATTTATTTGGAATTTTGTGTTTCTAGTTTTCTCCTTCATTTGTGTAATATTTCTCTGCCTTTTCATAATTTTTTCTGAACTTGTTGTGTTTGAAGTCTCTTTTTCCCAGGCTTCAAGCAAAGTTGAATTCTTTCTTTGAAGAAGCTTGAATTCTTTCTTTTGTTTTCCGCCCTCCTAAGGCTGCTGGTCCAGTGGTTTCTGTAAGCTTTGTGTAGAGTGAGATTTGTGCTGAGTTTTTGTTTGTTTTTCCTCTGAAGAGTAAGGCTGAGTGAGGTGGTAATCCTATCTGCTGATGATTGAGTCTGTATTTTTGTTTTGTTTGTTGTTTGGCTGAGGCATCCTGCACAGGGTGCTACTGGTGGTTGAGTGATGCTGGGTCTTGCTCAAGTGGTTTCCTGTGTGTGAGTTCTCACTATTTGATACTCCATATGGTTAGTTCTCTGTTAGTGGAGGGTCTTGGAGTCAGTGCTCCCACTCCAAAGGTTCAGAGCTTGATCTCTGATTAGAAACAAAGATTCCACAAGTGGTTTGTTATTACATTAAGTGAGATTAAAACAAATATCCAAAAATGAGAAACCAAAGATGAACCCCAGACAAATGGCAGTTACAAAATCAAGCAAATAATAGTTAAATAATGGAATATATACATATACATAAGACCCATGAGCAAAGTCAAAAGAGTCCAACAAAAATACAGTAGATTGATCCTGCAAACAAAGGAAATAAAAAATTATATTTACCAGTTAAGAACAAAAGTAATACAAATTATGTTAGCCAGTTAAGAACAAATCTAACTAAAGCACAAACTGGAAAATAAAACTAAAGGAGTGTGCCAAGTAGGGAATAGAGCAATGAAAACAAAACTAACAAATATGTTGAGAGGAAAGGAAAGAAAATTAGAAAAGAATGGATATGCAGATTTAAATAGAGATAGATGAAGATTTATATACATTAAAGATTAACTGCAAGGTGCTGAAAACTGTAGGAAAGGCAAAAAAAGGGATAAATATACAAAAACTAAAATAGGTTTTAAAAAATTAAAATTATAAAGAGGAGAAAAGGAAAACAAAAACAAAAACAAACAAACAAAAAAAAAAACAGAAGAAGAAAGGAAAATGGAAGACTCCACAGAACTGCAAAAGCCCAATGTAGAGGCAGAGTTTTTAACAACATTAAAAAGTGTGACTGAATATACACATATACATACATACCCATAGGCAAAATCAAAAAAGTCCAATAAAAATACAGTAGATTGACCCAAGGAACAGAAGAAACCAAAAATTATATCTACCAGAACAAAACTAGCCAAAGCAGAAATTGGAAAACAAAACTAAAGCAGAGTGCCAAATGGGGAACAAAGCACTGAAACAGAAACCAACAACTCTGTTGAGAGGAAAGGAGAGAAAGAAACAAAAGAATAGATAGGCAAAGTTAGATAAAGGTAGATAAAGAAGATTTATATATGTTAAAGATTAGCTGCAAGGGGAAAAGAACTGTAGGAAAAGCAAACAAAGGAATAAATAGAAGGAAATGGAGACCCACTCCAGTGTTCTTGCCTGGAAAAAAAATCCCAGCGAGGGGGGAGTCTGGTGGGCTTCCATCTGTGGGGTTGCACAGGGTCGGACATGACTAAAGTGACTTAGCATGACAGACACAGTCAAGTAGAGCAGTATATACTGGAGACTGAAGAAAGAGTGAGAGGATCTCGTAGAGAAATGAAACACAGTCAGCCTATTTCTGCAGGTTAATTGTTTATCTGTCATGTGCTTGAATTCACCTCACTGTCCATTACATGTTGATATATGCAGTTTATGTGTTCCCTCTACTTCCCTTAGAGCAGTTTGTCGTGTAGATTTCTGGAAGGAAGGGGACACTTGTTTCTCCCTTTACATATTTCAGTTTCCATCACAGTTATCAGTAAACTGAACTTTCAGAATGAAAAAAAAAAACCACAAAGGAATAAATATAGAAAAAATAAAGAGGTTTAAAAAATTAAAAATAAAAGAAAAAGAGGAAAACCACAGAATTGCAGTAGCCCAATGTAGAGGCAGAGGTTTATAACAGTAAAAAATGTGACTAGAAAAAGTAAAGCTCAAAAGCTTAATTGGATTTCATAGTGCCAGTAAAATTGACAGCTACAACAGAGAGGGGGAAAAAGGAGAAAAAAAAAAAGTTCAAAAGAATCTACAGAACAAGTCAAAAGATAAGAATAATAAATGTTTTTCTTGAGTCATTGCTGTCAGCGTCCTTTCCCTGGCTGGGAGTCATAGTCCACTTTCCCTCCCTCGGATGGCCTCCAGCACTGTGCTGATGTCTGGACCTGCTGTGGGGGCAGCTCAGATTCTAATCTTGTCCTACTCCTGTGTGTCTTGCCTCCAGTGTCCACAGCTATCAGAACTAGTGAATTTTCTTCGGTGGGAGCTCTCACTGACTCTATTCCATAGAGTCTCACTGACTCTATTCCATAGAGACAGAGTCTTCCTAGTTGATCTTGTGGATTTAATCTACAGCTTGTACAGCTGGTGGTAAGCTTTTAGGGCTTCTTCCTTGGCCACACTTCCCCTGGGTTTCAATTGTGGTTTCATTTCCACCTATACATGTGGGTCGTCCACTGGAGTTTCCTCCTGGGGCTGCCCTGGAGGACTTGGGTTTGCCCCTGTGAGGGCCAGGTGTGAGGTGGTGCAGCTGCTTGGGTCGCAGGGGTTCTGGCAGCACCAGGTACTCAGGGGAGTTGGCTGCTAGGGCAGCAGGAAATACAGTGCTCTAGAAGGCTATGGTAACCAGTATTGGCCGGTACGCTCCAATGTTCTTGCCTGGAGAACCCCCTCCTCCCTGACAGAGATGCCTGGCAGGCCAGTTTACAGGGCAGCAAAGAGTGACTGAAGTAGACATAGACGCAAGAATGTTTTTGCCTGTGGCACCTCTGCCCCAATGAGAGTTGAGCATGAATGTGGCACAGCTGCTTGGCTTGCAGGGGCCCTGGCAGTGCCAAGTGTGCAAGGACACGGGCTGCCTCCACTACAGGAATTATGTCCCTATCAGAGTCTTTTTTCGAGCCTCTTGTAGCTGGCAATCAGAAGGCCTATCTGTAGCTCCACCTGTTCAGACACTTAGAGGGCTACCTTGCCTGGGGTCCTTCTCTGTTGTTGGATGTGTCAGGCACATAGAAGGGGCCCTCCTGGCTGAGATCCTAGTCTGTAGGTTGGCGCCCCTGGCACTTAAAGTGGGCCTCTGGGTGGAGTCCTGCTCTGTAGTGCCATGTGTCAGGCATTTGATGGGCCAGCCTCTCTGTTGTTCAGCTGCCAATGGTGGCGTGTGGGGAGAGAGAGGCTATGGTGACAGTCTCCATCCCTTACCCGTGACTCAGCAGTATCACCTTGCTTCCGTGGCTGCCTGGCTTTCCTCCCTCACACCCCCTCAATCCTTCTCTTCTCCCTCACATCTGCTCAGTCCATCTCTCCACAGTCAACAGCAGCCCTCACCCTGGAATTGCCCCACAATCCCTAAATTCCAGCTCCCAGCTACTGCGCCTTCCAGGGAACCTATGTCCCTGTCTGGGATATGTATGGCTGCGACAGGGACTGTCTGATTCTCATTCCATTTAGGCTGCCACAGATCAGCTGTTTCCCTCTCAGCCTTAAATGTTTCTCCTCTGACTCAGACAGTTGACCCATGCAGGGATTGGACACCTGCCTAGTTCCCCCACCCGCCGAGGGCAGGTCCAGTCCTTCTGACACTCCTGTTTTTCCCATAGTTCCTTCATCCTACCGAGTTTTGCGTGGTTCTCTATATTCTTTTCCACTGGTCAGGTCCTCTTGTCCCCTGTTAGCTGGTATTCTGTGTGCACTTCTGTCTCTGAAGGTGTATTCCTGATGTATCCTTGGATAGAGATGTACCCCACGTCCACCGACTCCTCCGCCATGTTGTTCTAGGGAACATTTTTAGCTCTTATTTTTAAGAAAGTTCTATTTGAGTCTTGGATAAATTGAGGACTATCTTGTAATTAAATGTTAAAAAAAACTTTTAGCTACTACTCTACTTGAGCTTTTTATTTATGTATGTTTATTTTATATATACTTATTTATAATTTGAAATCTTACTGTAAACTGTGTGTCCTAAATAAATAATATTAATTACACTATTTATTTATGGCTATGCCTGTTTTAATACAGAGTAATATTTTTGAAGTCAAAACAAAATTAAGTATACATTTTTCATTCTTTTGCCAACTGTGGAATATCTCATTGTATGACTCACAAGCAAGATATTTCCATTATTTCTTCGGCATATCATAATGTTCTCCAAGGACATAAGCGTAAATAAGCCACAACTGCTAAATGTTGAAATCCAAATCATTAGGTTCCCAATAAGTAAATGATTCTCGTGTGCTTTTAGGTTCCCGGATTGTGGTGAGCCGTATCCTCGGCTGGTGGACCTGAATGTAGCTGGCGATGCTACTGACAGAGCCTCGGTGGAGGTGCAGAGGGACTGTGGCTTTTGGTGTCCCCGAGAGTTGACAGTCGATCCTGATCTTGGTGGTTCTTTTCTGCACGTGTGTGATTGTTCACCTCCTTGTCCAAGGATGTACTTCAGGAGATAAGAGCTTTCATTTGCTCAGCATTTCATAGAATTGATTTCAGGCATTTGCCTCTCTGCCACGTTGTTTACCTTTTTAACTTTTTTGATTGATGTGATAAGATTCTGTCATCCTGAAAGACTATTATAATTTATGCCATCTGCTACATGATGGTGTCATTAATTTTCTTTATTGGGTTTTTGCTTGAGGACCAAGTTGCCTGCGATGCATCCAGCACTGCACAGTATAAGGCTTCCAGTGACCCAAGGATCTCGTAACAAAGCCTGTATCATCCTTTTTATGTTACTCTGTTTTTTTCACTATGGCTGGCAGCGTTTGGTGGGTGATTCTTATCATCACGTGGTTCTTGGCAGCTGTGCCAAAGTGGGATACTGAAGCTATTGAGAAGAAAACCTTGCTGTTTCATGCCAGTGTGTGGGGCATCCCTGGAACGCTGACCATCATCCTTTTAGCAATGAATAAAATTGAAGGTGACAGTATCAGTGGCGTGTATTTTGTTGGCCTCTACGATGTTGATTCTTGCACCCCTCTGCCTGTGCGTGGTAGTTGGGGTTTTACTCCTTTTGCTGCTGCTGCTGCTGCTAAGTCGCTTCAGTTGTGTCTGACTCTGTGTGATCCCATAGATGCCAGCACACTAGGCATCTCCGTCCCTAGGATTCTCCAGGCAAGAACACTGGAGTGGGTTGCCATTTCCTTCTCCAATGCGTGAAAGTGAAAAGTGAAAGTGAAGTCACTCAGTTGTGTTGGACTCTTCGCGATCCCATGGACTGCAGCCTACCAGGCTCCTCCATCAATGGTATTTTCCAGGCAAGAGCACTGGAGTGGGGTGCCATTTCCTCCGGCATTATATCCCTAAACAGAGTGTGAGTTGAGATTCCATTAGAAAAGGAGAATCAGGATAAACTGGTGAAGTTTATGATCTGGATTGGTGTTTTCAGCACTCTGTATCTCGTGCCACTCATGGTTGTAATTGGATGCTACTTTTATGAGCAAGCTTACCACAGCATCTGGGAAACAATGCGAATATAAGAACACTACAGAGAATATCACATTCCATGTCCATATCAGGTAAGGAAAACCTTGTTCTGAATTTCAAAATATTTAACAGTGAAAAGAGCTAATCTTAGCTGTTTTTTTTTTTTTAACTCCATGAAAAACCTGAACATTGAAATTTTGAAATGAAGTTAATGAGCAAATTTATTGTAGTAAGAATGTCACACACTCATTTCTGTTAACATCTTCCTTTTAAAAGATCACTTTCATGAGTCCAAGCTATGGGCTTTTAAGCAGTTTACTTCTGTTATCATAAAATAGTTGCTTGTTGATTACTTAGAAGTCTGCATGTTTGAGGGGAAGATGTTGATTAAAAGACAGTGTCTGTGGAAATTTTACTGATACTTAGAATGGGAGTTTTAACAGTTTTGAAATAAAATTAGAATGCATTTGTACAGTTTCCTCTTTTAGTTGGTATTAGTTTTTCTTTTTTGCATACTGAATGTTTTGTGATTTACCTTTTAATTTAAAGAGATCAGATAATCAGAATTTTAGATCTAGAGAGGACCTTAGAGATGGTTTATTCAAGTTCCCTCTATAATTTAGAGTTTTTAAACATCTGTCTCATTTGAGGCTTAGAAATGTTAAGTGACTTGCTCACTTTCTTAAAAGTACTTATGCATTATAGGTAACTTCTATTTACTTGTCTCTTTCTCCTAGTAGACAGTGAACTCTTTAAATGCTAGAACATCTTTTTCATATTTTTCCAAAGCATGTTCTACAGGTTAGTAGATGATGGCATTGAAAATGGGAATGTGTAGATTGAGAAGAAAAGACATTTTTAAGAAATGTTCCAGTTTTACTGGAAACAAGGAGAGTGTGATTAGCACATAGTCAATTCTTGTAAATACTTGATGACTGAAAATGCCATTTCCTTTTTTATTTTGTGGTGTAAATAATTCTACACAAAATTACATTTCAATTATTATATCATTATGATTTATATTATATATAATATAATATTATAATATTATAAATATTAGCTGCTGGCTTTAAAAAAAAACCCTTAATTGAGAGACCAGAAAAAATAAATAATTGAAATTTTATTAAATTTCTTGATAGAATTGCTTATTAAGAACTCTTCATATGAGTTTTCAGGCCTGAAGCTGCCAGGAGCCAGCGGGAGGAACTCCGCCCGTGGCAAAGGTCATGAGGAAGGAGGCTTGGCATATGCAAAGGCGTGATCAAGCCTCAGGAAACCCCCTGTTCCCGAGCATCTACCCCCAAAAACCAGAGTCTTTTTTATGCTCTCACCTACACCTCTGACTTTATGGGGAGCTCTCCCCCATAACCATTTCTCTCGGAGAAGGAGTTAACTTGCAGCTCCAGTTGATAAAATTCCTGAGTGTGACAAGAGTGTTTCAGCTTACGGACTCCTCTGAAGGTTATCTAGCCTGCCTGTATAGGTTCATCTGGCCAAATGTGATTATTTACAGCCTCCCAACAGCAAGAGGCATGAGATGTTTTAGACTTAATGAAAGGCAGATTCTTTTGAGAAGTTAGAATTTATTAGTATAGTGGGTTGATTAGGAATTGTATTGGTGAAAGGATTTCACTTGTTGGGCTGATGTTTTGTTGCTAAATCTTCATATTCCCTGCCCTTATAATGAATATAACTAGCATATAAGAGAAGCAAGTATTAACCTTTAAGATTAATCATGCTAACCTTGGGTTAGATAAATTCCTTTCTTGATTGTAACTCATTACACCTTTATAGGAATGTACCTTTATCTGGAGGGTGGTGCCTGGTTTAAGAAAAAACACCCTTGGAAAAAATGAGTTTTTTGGTTATCAGAAAGAGAGGGTCATGAAGTGTTAGCAGGCCTCATGGCCAGAAGATGATGTGAAACCTCTAAGATCTTTTTTGTATGTAAAGCACCCGATTTTGATAAAGGTCAGGACTGCTGACCCCCGCGTGACTTTGTATTCATCCCTATGTGTAACAAAAGGTATATAAGCAAACCTGAAAATAAAGAAAACGGATCAGTTTCAGGCCAGAAGATGATGTGAAACCTCTAAGATCTTTTTTGTATGTAAAGCACCCGATTTTGATAAAGGTCAGGACTGCTGACCCCCGCATGACTTTGTATTCATCCCTATGTGTAACAAAAGGTATGTAAGCAAACCTGAAAATAAAGAAAACGGATCAGTTTCTGGAAAGACTGATTCCCCCATGTCATTCTATCTCATCCTCCGTATTTCTGGCTGAATTCTCATCTGGAGTACTGGTGCCTGCTATGTCTGCTTACTTGCCCCAGCTTTCAAGTCCATGCAAAAAGGTGCCCAAGGAGGGGCACCTTTCAATGTTCAAGTGGAGCCAGTGGCCCAATGTAGATGGTGCAAATTCCTTGTCTTGGAATTGTATTGGTATCTCGTGTAAACCAAGTTATTCAGCCTCTTTCTCTCCTCTAATATCTCTCACTATTTTCTGGCTGAATTCCCATCTGGCACTTGGGTCCTCACCAAGCCTACTAACTCTGCCTGGGCTTCTAAGATCAGACTGGGGAGGCCTCAGTGCCTCCTCTCCTTCGGGAGAATGGAAAGACGCCTGTGGCCTACGTAGGTGGTGATTGGCATCCCATGTAAGCCAAGTTATTCAGCTCCTTTTTTCTGCTAATTTCCTAATCTCTCTCTATCTGTAATTGAATAAGTTCTTTCCTAGTATGCTGACTCCGTCTCCACCTTCGAATCACCCTGGATCCACCGGGGCTGGACCCCGGCATGAAGCCAAGTAATCAAATTTTGCCTCTAATGAGAGAGAAAGAGATGATTGAGTTACATCATGTGCTTCTCCATGTAAGGTTTCTAGGATTCCAAATATATATCATCTTAGGACCTTAAAAGAAATAATGTTTGGCTCTGAAATAATGATCTGAAAAATACCAGACCTCAAACATGTAAATTAGAGTAGTTGGGATGCCACTATTTTCAAAATATTCCAAAGAATCTTTTAGCATCTTTGGAACCAGTTTGAGCTGTACAAAAATCTGTGTGTGTATTCATTTCTTTACAGTCATAGGTTCTGTAAGTGTTTTATATTTCCAACGTGCAGAAATAATGCTGGATTTCCAACATCCTAAAAAAAAAATAGAAAATGTTATAATAACTAACGTAGTTATTAGCTATAACGTCTGGGCCAGGAATCCTGGCTTCGTATCTCACTCTTATTATTTACTTGTTTTATAGCTTTAGATAACTTTCATCTCTTTCCACTTCAATTCCTCATCTGTAGAATGAGTAATGGAATCTCATAGTAATAAAAGAGTAATCATGTTAGATAGAAATAGTAGTAGAATCTGTCTGCTAGGACTATTCTTAGGCATTGACATGCAGTTGGAAGTGTGCCTTCTGTATAATAAGTGATCGAATGTTCTGTTACTTATTTTTTCATTTATTGCTGCTGTTAACTGTTATTTACACACAGACATACATACACAAACTGTTTTTTAAACCATTCAGTACCAAACTTTAGCAAATGCCATGTTTAAGTTATTGAGAATATACATGACAGTATGTGTACCACTAACTTGTTCATTTTTACTGCAGTAGAGAGATTTAATGGGCAAATATACTTCAATTGATTTACTCATTATTTGCTGAGGGACATAGAGTTCCAAGGGTTTTACTATTGTAATACCTATCTTCCTTGTACATGACCGAGAATGTTCATGGGGTGTATACTAAAAAGTGTAGTCGTGGCATTTTGACATATAGGCGTCTTCAACTCAAGGGGTTGTCTTAATTTACACTGGCAGTATAGAGTTGGAATTCCCTATTTCGCCCTATCTTGGTGTTGTCAGGCTTTTAACTTTTTGTCAACCTTTGAAACAACATCGCAAGCCTGTCTTGATTTTTATTTTTATTTCCCTTGTGCCTCGGTGTTGTCATATGTTTCTTGGCTGTCTGGGGTTTCTCTTCTGTGATTTGCCTATTTGTTGCCTTTGTCCACTACTCTGTTAGGGTATTTGTCTTTTGTTGTTATTTTTGTTTTAATTATTCTTCAGTTACTTGCATTGCAGGTATCTTTTCCTGCTCTCTAGCTTGTCTTTTCACTTTGTGTTTTCTTTGCCTTTTGTGTTTTAAGAAATCCCTCCCTAGCTCTAAAAATCATAAAAATGGTCTGCCATTTTTTACCAGCAGTTTTTTTAAAATTTACTTTTTTAATTCCCGGCTCTAATCTCTTGAAATTCATTTTTATCTATGTTATGGGTAACAATTGTAGTTTTTCGTATGAATGGTACTTTCATCAGTTACTTGCATTGCAGGTATCTTTTCCTGCTCTCTAGCTTGTCTTTTCACTTTGTGTTTTCTTTGCCTTTTGTGTTTTAAGAAATCCCTCCCTAGCTCTAAAAATCATAAAAATGGTCTGCCATTTTTTACCAGCAGTTTTTTTTAAAATTTACTTTTTTAATTCCCGGCTCTAATCTCTTGAAATTCATTTTTATCTATGTTATGGGTAACAATTGTAGTTTTTCGTATGAATGGTACTTTCTGCACCATTTATCAAATAACCCATGTAAATAGTAATGCATTACTGTAATACACAAGTTTCATTTTTAGGCTCTCTTATTTACTGCTCTGTTTGAACAATCTTGTTTCAATCCCACATTTCCTCTACCTTATGTTTCTTCAAAATTATTTTAACTGTTCCTGGCATTCTTCTGTTTGAATTTTAGAATAATTTCTTCATGAGAAACAGTTTGTATTTTGTTGAAATTGTTTTAGGTTTTAAATGAATCCAGGGAAAGTTTCTGTCTTTGTGGTACTGAGTTTTAGTATCTTTTTGTTTCTTTATGTATGTATTCATTAATATGTTTTAGGTACCTTACAGTGTTTGTTTCAATTGTGAATGAGATCTTTTCTCTGTTACATTTTTAGTTGGTTATTGCTGGTCTACAAGAATGCCACTGATTTTTATATATTGACCTTATCTTGAGCATCCCTGCTGAACTCTTCTGCTAGCTCTAATTGTGTGTAAAGTCTCTTATGTATTCTTTGTAGAAATCCTGTTGCTGCAGGCAAGGCCAAGTTCATATCTCACATTCCAGTTCTTATGTTTTATTTAAAATTTTTGTGTCTATACTCCTGAGCAATATAGACTGTTATATTAATAGATTTTCTTTTCTTGCCACATATTTTTCCTTTTTGGTGTCAAGGATGTAATAGCTTCATAAAGTGAGGTCTTTTCCTCCTGTTCTTTGAAACAGTTTTCACAATGAATAGGGACTGTCTGCTCTTTGAAAGAGTCAGTATTTCATCCTGTAAAAATCCTCTGTCATAGTATCTTTGAAGTAAAGAGAGAGAAATTTCATCTTTCCAAACCGAAATTCTGCAGTTCTCCATTGCTCCCTCTCTCCTGGCCTTTGGCAGCCATTGTTCTCCTTTATTTCTCTATGAATTTGACTGCTCTGGGTACCTCATATTAATGAAACTCAAACACTAGAATTATAATATTAGTTTTCATTCAGGATTTTACTTCAGAGGAATTTTATACAGACTTGTAAACTGAGCACTAAAGCTACTGAATTCCTGTTTGAAGTAATATCCATACATAATTGAATATGATTTACTGTTACTGAGCATGTCTAAAAGAATGGTTGTCAAGTTTTGATGATAATTCCTAATGAGAGGTTTTCAAAATGTATTAAGCAATGCTGTTATCCTTGAGGTAGCCTCCTCAGGTGTCTTGGAGAATTTAATATTTGAATATATATTCACATGAATATCAGTGTGGTTTCTTTGTAATCATTCCTTATATTAATGAAACTTTCAAACTTTTGAAAAATGTTTGAGGTAGTTGATCACATTGTTTGAAAATACCTAGTTGGGTTTAAAGTAAATTGCATGTGTTTTAAGTCCCTGATTTGAAGAAAAGTGGGCTTGTGTAAAGTATTTTAAAATATTTAAAATGAATGTCCTTGCTGAAAACAGGAATTCACTGCTTGGATTTTAAAATGCTTTACACCAACTGTTTTTTGCAAGAATGCTTTTTAAAAAGTGTGTGTTAAATACTTGAGAAAGTAATATTTAATGCCCCAAAAGAGTTGCTCATGAAATATAGCTTGAGTTTTCAGAATAATGTATAATTTACAGTTTAAAATCAGTAAAGTTTATCCCTAGAATATGTTTCATCTTATGTATTATTTAAGTAACAGTAATTTTCCAGGTGCTTAGGTTTTTTTTTTTTTCTTTTAAAGTATTTCTTCTATTTATTTAGGGGCTTCCAACAGGCTCAAAGCATTTTATGAAAGAGTTACACATTTCAAAGTTTGTTGATATTTTTAGAAAGCCATTCACATGTAGCATATTTATTAAAAACGTGGGGTTTAAAGTCCTGTCTGTAACACTTTGAGTCTCTGTTTCCTCATGTAAATATAGGGAACAATATGTTAACTACAGTAATATCTACCTCATAGGTGGCTGTAAGATTAAATGAGGAAATAAAGTTAAGCCTCTTACTAGAATGCCATGCACAAAGAAAAATTTCATTCTTCTGTTGTTGGAAGTACATAATTCCTTAGGATGAAAAGAGTTGGTCATGAAATATATCTTGAGTTTTCAGAATAATGTATATTTTACAGTTTAAAATCAGTAAAGTTTATTCCTAGAGTATGTTTCATGTTATGTATTATTTAAATAACAGTAATTTTCCAGGAACTTAGGTTTGTTTTTTTTTCCTTTTAATGTATTTCCTTCTATTTATTTAGGGGCTTCTAAGAGGCTCAAAGCATTTTATGAAAGAGTTACACATTTCACAGTTTGTTGATATTTCTAGAAAGCCATTCACATGTAACATATTTATTAAAAACGTGGGGTTTAAAGTCCCGTCTGTAACACTTTGAGTCTCCGTTTCCTCATGTAAATATAGGGAACAATATGTTAACTACAGTAATATCTACCTCATAGGTGGCTGTAAGATTAAATGAGAAAATAAAGTTAAGCCTCTTACTAGAATGCCATGCACAAAGAAAAATTTCATTCTTCTGTTGTTGCAAGTACAAAATTCCTGAGGTTTAAAAAAGAATTGTTCTTATATTCTGTATTAGAATCATCATTTTGTCTTTTAAACATTGATTTTCAAAAGAACATGTTTCCTTTCTTAAAGTTTCCCACTTTGTTTTTTTTTTCTCTTTCATCCATGTAATCCAACTATCTATGTCTCAAGGAATTTTGATAGTAGAACCTGTGTTTCAATAATAGAAATGTGTTACCGTAATAGAAGCAACTTAGCCAAGACTGTCAGGTTCACATTAGAGCCATTTGTGGAATTAAAAAAAAATTATTTGTGTAGAAAACAAACAAAAAACCCATTATTTCTATTTTCAGCCACAGAAGGCAGCCCATCTATCGTTTATCTAATCTTGATTCAGAAACGTACTAAAGTAGAATAGTAGCATCATATCTAACTTACGATTTTAGCTTCATTTTCTGATAACAGTGTTTCCCCTACACCAGACAATACCAAAGGAATAAGCATTGTTTATGAAAGAACCATAAGGAAATGGGTATGTTTTGCTCTTCCAACATTAATGACAGCAAATAATTCTCTATAAATATATAGTATATACTGCTAATTTTTTTCCCTGCTACTAATCTTTAAAGTGGTAAGTATCCTGCCTGTGACTTCCTAACACCAAATTGATTTTCCCTCAAAGTTGTTCAGTGCTTCTAATAGAGGGAAAGAGGGAGAGTTACTGAAAAAATATTCTAAGTGTCTTACAGGAAAATATTTTGAAATATTATATTTTAGAAGTATAGACTATTAAATTTATTTTAAAAGTATTCATACTATTATGTACAGGCTGTAAAATGCTATCAAGGGGCACTTTTGGATAAATACTTTAAAATATACAAAGCATTTTCGCCAGTGCTAAACAGACTAAATAGCCTAAGCCATGAGTTCCGTTTTAGTCTTAACTCAGATAACCTGATGGTGGTGGTGGTGGTGGTCATTCGTTAAGTCGTGTCTGACTGTTTGTGACCCGTGAACTGCAGCATGCCAGGCTTCCCTGTCCTTCACTATCGAAGAGCCCCGTCTTTGTCTTTTTTGGGGCTATGGTTACAAATCCCGTAGACTAGCTGATAAACAACAGAAAGTTGTTTCTTGTAGGCCTGGAGGTTGGGGAGTCCCAAGATCACCAGCAGGTGCCACATCTGGTGAGGCCTGTTTCCTGGTTCCTAGACTGCCTGTCCTTGCAGCATGGGAGCCCATTCCCTCCTGGCCTGATCCCTCTCCTCCCAGAGTGCCTGCCTCCTAGGATCATCACCATGTGCGGGGTGAAGTGAGAGGGCCCATAAACCGTCAGCCCATTGCAATCCCTAAGTATACATTGTTTCAGTCCTTTGAAATAATTCGAGCTTACCTAATGGCCCAATATATATTCTTTTTGTTATATGTTCCTTGGGCTCTTGAAAATAATATGTATCCGTGGGAATGCAATGTTCCATGTGTGTCAGTTACATCAGGTTTGTCAGTTATGTAATTCAGTTTTGGAGACCATGTTGAGTAAAAGCAGAAGTAGGTGAAATTCCCTGTAATATTTTTTATTTGAACACACCCCAACTATTATCATTTCAATGTGTAATCAGCATGATAAAACCTAATGAAATAGTTCACATTCTTTTTTGCATGCTAAGTTTTTGAAATCCAGTGTGTGTTTCAGGCTTGCAGCGCATCTCATTTTGGAGGCAGCCGCAGTTCAGGTGCTTCATGGCTGCAGGTGACTACGTACCAGGGGGCCCGGTTCCATGAGAGATGTGTCTTTAAAGTCTCCCACTGGGGTTATGAACTTGGCTGTTAACTGCTTTTCTATTTCTGTCAGTTTTTATGTATTGATATTTTGAGGTTATGTTATTAGGTACATTGAAATTTAGAATCCTCATCTTCTTGCTAGACGGCACTTGGATCAGTATGAGACGCTCCTTTTTATCGCTAGTAATGCTTCTTCCTATAGACACTATTTGACAGTGATATTGCCACGTCAGTTTTCTGTCCTTGTTGGCCTGGGTATCTTTTCCTTTCACCTGTCTAAAAGAACTTCCAATCTTAACAAGTACCTCTGTGAAGAGTGTATTGTTTTCATTGCAATCAGTTTGACCCTTTATCTTTTAATGAGAATATTTGCTCTGTTTATAATGTTGATATTTCAGTGTGTAGACACCATGTTGCTGTGTGTTTTCTGCTTGTCCCCCCTGGTCTGTGCTCTTTGCTCTTGCCTTCTGTGAGAAGGATGAGGTGTTTCTCTAGTTCTGTGCTCCTCTGCCAGGTTGTTGGGGGCACATTCGCAGACACAGCGTGTGTTTTACATTCAAGTCTAACTTAGTACTTTTCCTGCCTCCCTGACATGACTGTTTCCTCCTTGTCTCTGTTATCCTTTACATTATTAGATTACATTTTTGGCGTAACATCATTGTTTTGTAGAGTTAATATTTGCCTGCACAGTTATCTCATTGTTGGTCTTTACTTGTTTTTTTTATATTTCTGTCAGAGACTACTTTTCTGTTTCCCAAGCATTGCCTTAATATTTTTTTTAGTCCATGTCTGTGGGTGATAAGTTGTCTCATTTCCATTTGCCCTAAAAGTCTTTATTTTGCTTTCACTTTTGAAGAGTGTTTTGTTGGGTACAGAATTCCAGGTTGGTGGTTATTTGTTTTTCAGCATTTGACAGATGCCAGTCCATTATCTCCTGACTTCCTTGTTCTTGAAAAGTCAGCTCTCAGTGTTGCTGTGCCATTAAAAGCCACACCTTTCTTTCTCTGAGAGCTTGAATGGTTTCTTCTTGCCTTAGGCACCTGCAGAGCTGCTGAAACCAATGTGTGGCTTTCATTTTTGAGTCAATGGTCTGATTCTTGAACCAACTCTTGCCACTGTCCCTGTCAGTCAGTTCAGTTACTCAGTGTCTGAGCCGTTGCAATCCCGTGGACTGTAGCACGCCAGGCCTTCCCTGTCCATCACCAGCTCCCAGAGCTTGCTCAAGCTCATGTCCATCGAGTCAGTGATGCCATCCAAGCAGCTCATCCTCTGTCATCCCCTTCTCCTCCTGCCTTCAGTCTTCCCCATCATCAGGTTCTTTTCCAATGAGTCAGTTCTTCACATCAGGTGGCCAAAGTATTGGAGCTTCAGCATCAGCCTTTCCAATGAATATTCAGGACTGATTTGCTTTAGGAGTGACTGATTGGATTTCCTAGCAGTCCCTGGGGCTCTCAAGAGTCTTCTCCAACTCCACAGTTCAGAAGCCTTGATTCTTTGGTGTTCAGCCTTCTTCATGGGCCAACTCTCACATCCATACATGACTACTGGAAAGCCCATAGCTTTGACTAAATGAACCTTTGTTGGCAAAGTAATGTCTCTGCTTTTTAGTATGCTGTCTAGGTTTGTCATAGCTTTCCTGCCAAGGAGCAAGCATGTTTTCATTTCCCCATCTGCAGTAATTTTGGAGACCAGGAAAATAAAGTCTGTCACTGTTTCCATTGTTTCCCCATTTATTTGCCATGAAGTGATGGGGCCGGATGCCATGATCTTCATTTTTTGATGTTGAGTTTTATGCCAGCTTTTTCACTCTCGTCTTTCACTTTCATTAAGAGGCTCTTTAGTTTCAACCCCTGGAGGCATTTCTTATTCCCATTTCTGTCTTTTCTCCACCATGAGGGTCCCCATTTTTAGTTTTTAACAACGTAGTTTAACAGTGGGCTCCTTCAATATGTTCTATACTTTTTCCCCTCTTATGTATATATTTTAACCGATCCATCCTTCAGTACACGTATCCTCTCTTCAGCTACATCCAGTTTGATGTTAAGCCCAGAGACTGAGTTCTTAAATTCAGTCACTGTTATCATAAAGTTCTAGAGTTGGTTTTGAATCTCAGAAGTCTTTCCTTTTGTTGAGTATATTTTTGAACAGGTGACGTTTGCATCTGATACCTCTAGCATATCTCTGATATGCTGATATACACGTGATACCTCTAGATCTGGTTCAGTTCTTTTTCTCCTGGTCCTGTTTGTTGTTACACCCTTTTTTTCTTTTTTGGTTGCATGTTGGACATTATGTTTGGAAAACCCTAGAGGTTCTGAATGATGCTGTCTTCTCCAGTTTCCTCTGACACAGACCTCCAGTGGGGACAGAGCTGTCTGTTCACTCAGGGCCTGAGGGACTTCGAGACTGAATATATATATATATATATATATATATATATATACATATATACATATATATATACATATATATGTATATATATATATATATATTTTAACTGATCCATCCTTCAGTTCACTGATCCTCTCATCAGCTACGTCCAATTTGATGTTAAGCCCAGAGACTGAGTTCTTAAATTCAGTCACTGTTATCGTAAAGTTCTAGAGTCGGTTTTGATTCTCAGAAATTTTCCCTTTTGTCAAGTATATTTTTGAACAGGTGATGTCTGTGTCTGATTCCGCTACCATACCTCTGATGTGCTGATATACATGCGATACCTCTAGATCTGGTTCAGTTCTTTTTCTCTTGGTCCTGTTTGTTGTTACACCCTTTTTTACTTTTTGGTTGCATGTTGGACATTATTTTCGGAAAACCCTAAAGTTTCTGAGTGATGCTGTCTTCTCCAGAAGTTTCCTCTGACACAGACATCCAATGGGGACACAGCTGTCTGTTCACTCAGGGCCTGAGGGACTTGAGGCTGAGGGGTCCTTGTAAGCTGAGTCTCAGCAGCCTTCACCTACCTTTCCCCCACCCCCAACCCCAGGGAGGAGCCCTCCAGCATCTCCATCTGGAAGCCTGGGGTGCCCCCCATGGCCCCCTCCCTTCTTGGCCATTCCTGAAGCCCACCGTCTGTCTCCCAAGCACCACAAGGTGATTGATACTCAGCGTTCAACTGGTTTGGGCAGAGTGTTGGGTATGTTTTCTGTGCCTTCCTTTACTTGGGGAGCTTAGTCTCTAAGATCTGGACTGACTTGTCAGGCCTGTGGTTGAATTTTTGTCTTCCCAGCCCAAGGAACTTTCCAGACCTATGAGCCAGTCCCCTCTGCTTGACTTTTTTCCCTGCCTTTTCTTCCCAGAGTCAGCTTTGTTCTGAGGCCCCAAGGGAAGGAGCGGTTCTCTCAGTCTGCAGCTCCCTCACTGGGCTTTTGTTTGAAATCTTGGATTGTGGCTGCCTAATGACCTCTTTTGAAATGTATTTAGCTTCTCTAGCTCTGGTAGGCTGACCCACAAGCTGCTTGCATCTATAACTGGAAGTGGGGAAGCCCTGTGTGTCTTCTCTCATCTGAAGCCACATGTAAAATTCACAGCAATTCTATTGATGATCTTTGATACTGGGGTAAACAAGAACCAGGGGTCCTTGCTTATTACCCATGGTTGAGTTTCTGATCAGAATCTCCAGCTTGCCCGGGCTGTTTCAATGCCACTTGAACTTGTGAAGAACGTGGGGCAAGTGGCCCATGCAGCCTGGGGACAGAGGAGCCAGTCTGCCCTCTTGCCCTGCCCCTGCTGGCCCAGGGCAGGCCTTGTGATGCCAGGCTGCTGGTGGTGGAGGAGAAGGCTGAGGAGGGAGGTGTTGTGTGAACTGTATTCTGTGACGTGGTCACTTGTGGGTTTTCTTTTTCAGTTTGAAAAAATGACTGCCTTTAGTCTTCTCTACAGTTTCAGGTTGAAAATGAAGATTTTATTCTTAAAGTTGAGCACAGTGATTTTACAGTCTTTTTGAAAGCAACAGTTGAGGTTTTCAAAAGACATCTCAGAGAACTCTAGCAGATAAAGCAAAAAAAGAACGTGTTCAGGGTTAACTGCAGGCGGGACCTCAAACTGTACTCTGTCTCTCCCAGAGTCTGTAATTACTGAGAGGGGTGGCTATAGGGCCCCAAGCACCCTGGGGACCAAGGTTCTCAAGTGACAGCAGAGGTCCTGGCTGAGCCAGGAGCAGTGTGGCCTGTGCCCTGGCGAGTGGAGAGCCGTGAGGCTGGGAGTGGGGCCAGGAGAGGGGATGGGAGACTGGGGCGTGGAGGGAGGGACAGCACCTGGTGGGGTCTGGGAAGCGCTAGCTGTCCCGGCTCAACGCAGGGACACCTCTGAACCTGCAGCCTCCACGGGGCAGAGTTGTCTGGCAGCCCAGGGTCAAAGTTAAGAGGGCGAGTTCACAGCAGATTGACAGAACCCCTGTACCCACTGTGAATTCATTTTAAGTGTCTGGAGCGAGGTTGGTCAAGCCCTTGCTGAGCCGAGTGAGGGAGTCAGCCAGGGAGGACAGAGCTCAGGGTGAGAGTGAGAGGCAGCTAGTGCGGTGAGTCCTTGTCACCCGAGTGGGTTGTGGGGACACCCTGAGTTCAGTGGTGCCCTTTCAGTCGCCTCACTGGAGGCTTGTCTGGGGGTAGAGGGGCCAGAAGCCAACTTAGAAGATGTGCTCATTCCTAGTGGTGGTGGTTTCTGAAGCAGTTTCTACTATTTGGTTCAACTGTGAACCAGTATCCTTGCAGGGTCATGTTTGATGGTGGGCCTGAGCTGTGGGCACGGCCTTCCTTCTCCTGCACCCCACACTCATCTGTCGTCTTTTTGGCAGCCCCTCCCCCTTCTCTGCACCCTTGCTGGTGGGCCTGAGCCCAGCCCCCCTTTTACCACGGAGCCCCTTGTGCCAGTGGGTTCCAGGTTCCAGGCTCCTGGGTGACGTGCTGGAGGCAGAGCCTTCATGCCATTTCTTCTAGAGACAGCAGTGCTGATGGTCCTAGTGTGAGAGCAGTGTGTCTGAGAGTGGTGTGTGAGAGTGTCGTGTGTGAGAGTAGTGTGTGAGAGTGGTGTGTGAGAGCGGTGTGTGTGAGAGCGCTGGTCGTAGTGTGAATAGTGGTGGTCTTAGTGTGAGATCGGTGGTGATAGCTCGGGTGCTGAGGTATCCTACCGTGAAACAGCAGTTGCCCCTGAGTGGGGGGCTGCCCCCATCCGAGAGAATGGGTCACAGAAGGGCCGGCCTATGGGCACTTTTCCAGTGCTGCAAGCCCAAAGCAAGGGCCACGACAAGGAAGAACTTGGCCTCAGCCCAAGTCCTGGAAGAAGAAGGGCCTGAGGTGAGAGCAGCTGGGGGCTGGGCCCATCAGATTGGCCTTCACCCGACGAAGTGTTGGGGTTGTGTTTCATTTTGTTAGCATGGTTATGGGCACTGCCGGCCAGGGCGTTTTGGCCTTCTGGGCAGGATGGACCCGAGCAGGTTGATCTTGTAAGTGGTTGTGCAGGTGCTGCGTAGAGGATGGGCGGGGCCCCACAAGAAGAGAAACACTGGCTGGAGGAGTTGCTGGGGCACGTGGACTGAGCCATCGAGTCAGTCCTTGAAGCAGAAAGGCCAAGTCCCTTAACATCTCCCATCTTACAAAGCGCAGAACAGTGTGTCCAGTACCTTAATGATGGGTACCTACTGCTTATGTGTATAACATACACCCTCATAGCTTCTCATGTGTATTACATGCCTTTTACTAGTGTTGGGCAGTGTTCTAGGTGCTGAATACTCAGTATGTAGTAGGGGTATATGTAGCCCAGGAATTTTTTATTTGTGCAAGGAAAACTAGAAGAACGAAAGACTCCATGTGGTTCAGTTTGAGCAAGTTCACCACGTGGATGGTACCACGTGCATGAACATTGTGATCAAATGCATATAACATGAATTTAACATTTGATCCAGTTTCTTGAATGACTGGGTGACTTCAGTGGAGTCAGGCTAACAGATGGCCTTGGGGTGCCATCAGCCTTTTTCCAGAGGAACACTCCAAAGCCTTGTGGCCTTGTAGATCTTACCTTTCTTCTTCACTCTCCCCAGCGGTTCTAGGTCACTGGTCTGTGTGTCATTAAAGAATCTCTTTATCCACTTTGCTGTTAGGTTTATGTTTAGGGAAGTTTCTCAGACTTGCCTGGGTCTTGAGAAGGCAGGCTTGGATTCTGGGTTCTCCCCTGCCACGTGCCTGCCAGGTCGAGGTGGAGGCGAAGGTCGGTCTGAGTTTTGGTGGTCTGTGTGGTCTTGGGGTCAGTGGATCCCCTCTTCTCTGGAGGGGCAGGGAGACCCTTTGTGTGGAGCCTAGAGAGACTCGACAGAATCAGTCTTGAGAGTCTCACTCTCTTTTTAATTTGTGTCTGCAGTTAAGTTACTTACTCATTTCACTGTTTTCTAGGAGTTGGCAACATCTACAGAAGAACTCAGTGTATGGCGGGAGCAGCTTCTTGCAAGAGAAGAAGAAATTGCTATGCTCAAAGCAGAAAGGAGCAATACCAGAGTCAGTAGGGGGGTCTCACGTGTTGACATTTGCCCGGCGGGGGTCACTGCTGGGCTCTGTGTTGCTGTCTTTAAACTCTGTCTGGTTTTCAAGTCATTTTTCACATCTTCCCACTGAGCAGACCAGGGTGGATCAGTGTAGGGTTCTCATACTTTGCTTCAAATTGATGATGAGAGCTAATATAATTTTAGTACATTTGAGGGGAGAGTTCACTTAACTTCCATTTTTGTCCATGCTACAGTTTGTGTGGGGTCTTAGTTCCCCGACCAGAGATTAAAACCCATGACCCCTGCAGAAGTGTGGAGTCTTAACTACTGAGCCACTGGGGAAGTCCACTCTAACTTTAGACTGAACTGGCGGGATTGCGACTTGCCTTAGCATGTTTCCGGCTCTAGCATGAGCCTGAGAGGAGTTATTGGCCCTGAATTCAAGCATGAGGTTGAAGGCGCTCCTTTGGCTCTGCCCTGCAGCTGCTGCTAGAGCACCTGGAGGGCCTGGTTTCCCGGTATGAACCGTCCCTAAGGATGATGGCAGGCGAGCGACAGGCACAGTCCCCAGCCAGCATGACCAGCGAGGTGGAGGTGCTCAAGGCACTGAAATCACTGTTTGAACACCACAAGGCCCTGGACAAGCAGGTACCAGCCCCCTGGCCATCCTTGATTTGTACACTTGCTGCCTTGTTAGGTGGATGATGCATGTATTTATGTAACTAGTTGACTGTTGAGCTTCTTGAATTCTTGTCAATACATTTTTTTCTGTAGGAAGTCAGAGTTTTATATGGTTAAAAAGTGTTGCCTGCGTCCATGCTCAGTCATGTCCGAGTCTTTGTGACCCTGTGGACTGTAGCCCACTATGCTCCTCTTTTCCTGGGACTTCCCAGGCAAGGATCTTCCCGACCCAAGGATGGAACCTTCCCTTTTGCATTGGCTGGTGGATTCTTTGCAATTGATCCACCTGGGAAGCCCCCAGTTCAAAAGTATTAGTTGGTAAAGAAGTCTCAAGATTTATTATATTCTATATATCAATTTGCAATCAAAACTAGGTAATAGAATTATTTTACTCTGCATGTGGCTCAGAGGTTAAAGCGTCTGCCTCCAATGCGGGAGACCCGGGTTTGATCCCTGGGTCAGGAAGATTCCCTGGAGAAGTAAATGGCAACCCACTCCAGTATTCTTGCCTGGAGAATCCCGTGGACAAAGAAGTCTAGTAGGTTACAGTCCACGGGGTCACAAAGAGTCAGACACGACTGAGTGACTTTACCTTTAGAATTATTTTAGGATAACTTTTTTTTCCCTCTCAAACTTAGAATTTAAAGCTGTTAATAAGGAGATTTTCTTGATGTTAAGATCAATGAGATACATTAAATATATTCGGTTATAGTAGCCGTGTATTAGGTTGAGTATACAATGGCAACTCACTCCAGTACTCCTGCCTGGAAAATCCCATGGATGGAGGAGCCTGGTAGGCTGCAGTCTGTGGGGTCGTGAAGAGTCAGACACTGCTGAGTGACTTCCCTTTCACTTTTCACTTTCATGCATTGGAGAAGGAAATAGCAACCAACTCCAGTGTTCTTGCCTGGAAAATCCCAGGGACAGGGGAGCCTGGTGGGCTGCCATCTCTGGGGTCACACAGAGTCAGACACGACTGACGTGACTTAGCATCATCAGCAGCAGCAGCAGCACACACTAGGAAGTGCACTCACGTATATACACACATCAGCACACGAAGAGCACGTGAAAGGTGCAGTTTGTTAGAAGAATTAGGTGCCACACAGAAAGAGGTAAGTTTGCTCAGTCATCGTGTAATTTCAGTTAGTTCAGTTCAGTTCAGGCACTCAGTCATGTCCGACTCTGCGACCCCATGAATCGCAGCCCACCAGGCCTCCCTGTGCATCACCATCTCCTGGAGTTCACACAAACTCACATCCATCGAGTAGGTGATGCCATCCAGCCATCTCATCCTCTGTCATCCGCTTCTTCTCCTGCCCCCAATCCCTCCCAGCATCAGAGTCTTTTACAGTGAGTCAACTCTTTGCATGAGGTGGCCAAAGTACTGGATTTCAGCTTTAGCGTCTTTCCCTCCAAAGAACACCCAGGGCTGATCTCCTTCAGAATGGACTGATTGGATCTCCTTGCAGTCCACGGGTTTGTCATTTGTATCCTTTCACCTTAAAAAAGTATGAAGGCTGTAGTGGTGGACATCAGATGTTAATCTTGTCGATTGAGGACCAGCCCACCTGGGTTATTTTAATGACTAGTAAGCTAGACTTGCAGCTCACAGCTGCAGGATCTCTTAAGTACCCCTCTGTCTAGTAGGAAACCAATTCTAACTCGAATCACCTGGTTCTATTCAGGATGGATAGCATCACCATGTATTTTCTTTTGATGTTGTATTTTCAGTTTTGAGTTGAGTTTTTCCAAATGGAGTTTTGCTGTCTTTACTTATTTCTTTATTCTGATTCAATTTTTTGGTTTTTGTTGACGATTCTTAAAGAGAAGAATAATCTGAAAAAGATACTAATGGATGGGGTGCTTGATGTAAATCACAAGCAAGAAAACATACCAAGTGCTGATGGAAAGGCCTGTCCTCGGTCTCACTCTCTGTCTGGCTCTCGTCTTACTATCCAGTCTGTGCGGGGCTGTGGAGACCTTTCCCCAGTGCACCATGTAGGTCTGAGTGCCCGTGAGGGTCGTGAGAGCTCCAGAGTGCAGAAGGCAGTTTTGACTTCACCAATTTCCCAGATGTGCTGCTTTCCCTCCCTCCCCAAACAAGGCTGTCTAAGGTTTCCTGTCCCCCTTAGAGAACACATGATGGCTCTCTAAGCCGTGAGGAAAACCTGGCTCAGGTGATTAAGCTCCAGGGAATCATCGAGAAGAAGTCACGGGAGCAGAGGCAGATGAAGGACTACGTGGCAGCCCTCTCTGCCCACGTAGCAGGGCTGGAGAAGGACCTGGACGTGGCCAGGAAGGATCTCCTCAAGTCCAAGGAAGCGAACATGCAGCTACAGCAGGACATCCACGAAGTGAGTGACAGTGGACGTGTCTGTTGTTCTGAGGTGGAATGTGGGTCCCTTGTTCTTCAGTGATCTCAGCCTTGGCATGGCTGTGTGAGCAAGAGCAGAGCCCTGGCGAGACTGCAACTGGCTGCCTTCCCTGCCTCTGCGTCGAGGCCTCTGGGATAGAAGAGGCCTGGTCCAGGTGGTCCGTTGGCAGTGGACCAACATGAGGGCAGCCCTGGCACTGTGCTGCACCCTGGGTGTGGACTCCTCATTTCCACAAGTTCTAGGGGGCCCAGTGTGTTCCCTTTTTTAAAATTCATTCATCCATTAATTCATTTATTGGAGTATAGTTGCTTTACACTGCTGTGTCAATTTCTGCTGTATAGCAAAGTGAACCAATCATATATATATATATATATATATATATACACACACACACACATACACACACACACACACACACATACATCCCTGATTTTAGATTTCCTACCCATTAACTTCACCTCAGAGCACTGAGTAGACTTCCCTGTGCTGTACACTTGGTCCTTACTCATTGTTGACTTCATGCACAGTAACAGTAGTGTAGATATGTCAACCCCAGTCTCCGAGGTCCTCCCCCTGCCTGCCTGTTGACTGTATTTCCAATGATGCTGAAATTTCCTTCTGATTCACTCAGGTGAGTCTGAACGTCTGTGGAGCACGTTCTCTGGGAGAGATGGGAGCATACTGTGTGGGCTCTGCTGAGGCAGCTTGCCTGGCCATCTTCTCTCATTTTCTGAGGTTCTGCTCCTTGAAGGGATGTGTGACAGTGATACCGGTGGTCAGACAAGTCAAGTGGCTTTGTTCCCCCTCAGGTCCTCAGGCCCGTGCTGTGTGACCGTGTAGAATCAGGATTCTGGTGGTCGTGTCTGCGGGTGTCTTGATTTATGAGAAACTCCCTAACGGTCACTGTGAAAACAGAAGAGTGCTGGGGGCTCAGGCCTCCTCATGTGAGCCTCGCCTCTCCTTTGTGTGCAGACAGACAGTGCCCCCCTGTCCCACCCCACCCTCATGAGACCGTCTCAGAGAGAACCTGTCCAGCATGTGTTACAGAGGTGTACTTGTTAGTAGCTCAGTGTGAGTAATTCTGTGTGAGAACTCAAAACAGAAATATTTGCACATGTTTGTATAACCTGTTCACACTACTCTTTGGCAACAGGAGGAGATTAGGTGGCAGAGTTTAATACGTAGAGAATTCTGGAAAAAGCGTTTTTAAGACCTTTCACTTTTAATGTTAGGACAACATCGGTTACTTAGTGAGCACGGAGGGAGCTGAAATGGATTTTGAACCGGCAGACAGGAGTTCCACCAGCAGCAAGCTCTGCTCCTGGTCTGAGCATTTCATACATGCGGTGTAACTGCTTTAGAAGAACTAGGCTTGAGAAGGCTGCTCCCAGTTGGTTACACTTTGACTACTGTTTCCACTCATTAATCTTCTTACTTTAATTTTGAGGAAATTGCATGAGATTTTTCCAACTTTTACCCGAGGAAATGAGCCTCAGAGCTCCATGTTGGATCTGTTGAAGGTCCCTCCCTGTTCTGGGTCAAGCCCGCCTGTACGGTGTAGGAGACAGAGGTCCTCATTTCATGCCAGATACCTTCCCTCCTGGAATTCTTGCCATGACAGAGTAGTTTGGCGTACTTTTTGTTTGCTGTTTGGGTTTATTATGTAGAAAAGAAGCTTGGTAAATCGAGTTGCCAGACAGACGTTAAGACAGATGGGTGCCATCATGGCAAATGTAACATTTGAGGTAGGCGCGTTTTTGCTCACATCTCAGAAAACTGCCATGTCTAGGACTTTAATTTTGAGGACGCTAATTTTATGTTTGATTTGAAACTTAGGGTTTAGTCCAGCTTTGTTACTCTTAAGGCTATTGGAGTATTCTATGAGAATGACTTACCTTTGCTCCTCTGCAATTCCTGGTGTAAACTATGCCCCAGAAGGAGGACATGGAGAAGAGAATCACTACACTCGAGAAACACCACCTCGCTGCACAGTGCGAAGCCATCTCTGTGCACAGCCTCGATGATGAACTTGAAAATGAAATCACAAATAAGGATTCTATGCCTCAACAGGTAATGGCTTTACTGAACTGTGTCTGACTTTTATAGTAGTGAATACTGAGAAAGAAAGGTAAAGACCTTTTCATGTGACTCCCATGTTGGAAATCAAGTCCAAATGTAAAGTTCTTAGGACGCTAAAATACTGCATTCCAAAGTGTGGATGTACATCATGATAAATCAGTTGTACTGAAAGGAAATACATTTTTTAAAAATTGAGGGTGGCTGCAACTTACAAGTTTGAATTTTTTGGGATTTGGTTTAACCATTTTGTGGAATTCCACTCCTGACTCTTGTTTTACTTGACTTGAATCAGTTGGCTTGTTAGCATTTTTCCTGAAAGAGCAGAGAGCAGCAGGGAACTTGACAGCAGCTGGCTGCTTGTTGGGAACTGGGGTCACTGCGACAAAAGGCAGGGTTAGAGATCCAGTCTGATTAGGGTTTGTATTTCCTGTGGTTTGATGAGCTTTACTCACTCCTGTTCCTGTGTGGTCTCAGATAATCAAGACAACCAGGAAAACCAAATCTGGCTTCTCCAAAACAAAAGGAGTCAGTCTGGTGTCTGACAAAGTGTATCATTGGCCCCACTACAAAAATAAACTACTAGAAAGCCATTGAAATGTATGATGTGGAATGCTAATTAAGCGCATTATAATATACAAAAATAATGGCTATAAAAGGCAGATCAGAAAATACTACATACCATATGCTGTTGTTTTCTAAGGGTTTTAAAGCACATCTGTTTATTATGTACATAGAGTAATACACAGAAAAATATTAAGAAAAAATAAGAAAGCTGCTTAGAAATAAATGCTAACCTCTCAGGAACCTGAGCGTATAGATAATTTATTTTTTTTTTCTTTTTCAAAAAAGAATCTGTCTAAATGTTCTACACTGAAAGTTTTCAGAGTAAGAAGATCTGTTAAAAGAATAATCATGCATTTACAAATATTAGTTGACTGGCATTTCCTCAGGCACACTCTGATCAGGTCTGTATTTCAGAGGAGATGAAAGCCATATTTTGGCTTACAAGCCATGGCCGTGTGCGTCGGTAGGGTTCCCTTCAAATGATGATTCTGGTGATGATTTAAGAAGGGTCAGTACTAACCCTTAACTTTTCAATAAGAATGAATAATCTTCTACAGAAACCTGATCTTCTTTAATATATAAGAACTTAAAAAAAAAAAAAAAGACTTCTTTGGAGACATTTAGGAAAAGCAAATACTCTGGCAGGAGGTGTTCTGCCCACTGAGACCAAGCCCAGGAACACTGAGAGAAAAATTACTGTGACGCAGCTTCCGAAACAGAACTAATCCTGTAGTCACACGCATTTAGGTTTTGTCTCAGCTTACTAAAAATGGCAGAGGCTACACCACTTGGCCCGTTTTGATGTTCTGCTCTCCGTTTGTAGAAGGAAATTAAAGACCGACAGTTACAGATGTGCCTGGAGCTGGCAGAGCAGAAGCTGCATCAGATGCTGCTGGAAGTGGAGGCTGAGCTGGCTCAGCGGGTGGCTGCGCTCTCCAAGGTGCTGCTCTCGGTCCCCGGGGGGCGGGCGCAGGGAGGGCCTGTTCCCCTGCTGTCCCACCGCGCCCCTCCCCGTGCTCGTCAGTCCACAAAGGAGTGCAGACACAGGGGTCCTCTGAGGTGGGAGCACTCCCTGAGTGTCAGACCGGCCCCGCCCCCATGTCATCCTACATTAATTTCCCTCCAGTTTTCTCCTGTGTTCTGTGTGTCCCCAGGATGCTTCAGCTCCGAGTCACTGCTGCTCAGAGTTCAGTCAGCAACTCAAAGCCTAGCAAGATAAAGAACTAGAAAAATCTCATTCTCGTTGAAGAGATGGCCAAAATAGCTCTGTCATGAACACAGTTTTAAGTCTTTATTCATACATTGTTGACTAAATCACAGCGGGGCACGGTGCAGACCCGGGGCCCCACTCCCAGTGTGCAGTCCCCGGGAGCCCACGGGTGAGAGGCTGCGTCCAGGAGACGTGGCACTGCTGGGGGCATGGTCCCCAGAGCCAGCCAGCCACCCTGACCTTCTGGTGGGCAAGGTGTTGTCCTGAACTGTGGTGGGCACTGGCTGGGCATGGAGAGGTGGGCCTGGCCTGTGCTGGCCTGGCTGTCAGAGCATTGCCTGGAGCTCAGTGAGCAGCTGAGGGGCCGTCAGGTCTCAGGAGGCGGGTGGTGTCTGAGCTGGCAAACCCTCCCAGAGCAGGGTCACTAACAGCCGCCAGGGGGCGACCTCATGTGTGTGATCTTACTCTCAAGGATTGGTTTCTTCTCTCCCCTGGCCTCTTTGCTGTCTGTCCCTGGTCGGCCTTGTAGGCTGAACTTTTGTCTTCCAGAAGCTCTGCCACTAAGGAGGCTAAACTGTTCGCACTTACCTCCTAGCTTGGGAAGGTAGAACGTGTGCCCTCGTGTGTCCCATGCTTGCCACTGCCTGCTGCCCACGCTGGCTTGCCACAGGCAGTCTGAGGAGGGGGCACAGCGGCCGCAGGTGTGCGGCCTGGGGCGGTGGGGAGCACCTCTCATCTCAGGAGCCGGTCACCAGCACCCTCCATCACCCACGTGTCACACATGAAGCCGCACTGGCTGCGTGAGCAGGTGTGCGGGTGTGCCCCCCGCGATCCCGGGGCCAGTGGTCTGCACAGAGCATGGCCCGCTTGCCGCCCCTGCAGTCCCAGCCCACGTGCCGTCAGGACTGGGTCATTGCGAGCGGACCTGATGCTGCTCTTGGCCGACAGGTGGGAGAGGGACAGGGCAACATGGAGGAGAGGCTGCACCAGATGGGGGCCCAACTGGAGGAGAAGAGCAAGGCACTGCCGGGGGTGGGTGTGCTGATGGGGAGGCCGCATCTGGGCTGGTGATGCGGCAGGTCGGGGCCGGCGCTGCCTTTCTCAGTCACTCCTGTCTCTGCTGTTGAATGTGCGTGTGTGGCCCTGTCTGCTTATCCAGGCACCCACCCTTGGGAGCAGGGCCAGATGTGGTCACCCGTAGGTGGTGGGCAGGGGCCAAGGGGTCCCCACGTTCAAGGAGGACGCTTGTTGCTCTGACCAGCCTGGCCGGGGAGCTGCTCAGGATATAGTTGGCCTTACGAGTGCCTCTCAAACAAACCTGAGGGTGCCAGCCCAGGGCCCATGAAGCTGAAGGCATGCTGCCCAGGTGTGGAGGCGCTTGCCTCGGAAGTGGCGCTGGAGTCCCACATGCCAAACTGCTGGTGCAGACATGACGTGTGTGTGTAGGATGGCTGCTCCTAGGCAGGAGGAGAACCGTAGCTGCGCTGGGACAGAAGGCATGCCAGGAAAGGGCGATGTTGGAGGCTCGCATCAGAGAGCCCTGAGAGAGGTTTCCCGGAAGGGCTGGCCACCCAGCGATACAGACCATCCAGGAAATGGAGTGCGGATCCCAGGTCCAGCCTCAGGTGTCACGACTGTCCCCACCATACCTGTGTTCTTGGGCCTGGACTGCAGAGCCTCACATGCAGGCTCCCAGGGGGCTGTGGTTCTGACTCCCATCATGAGACCTCGGTGAGGCTCCCTCCCCGCTTAGGCAGAAAGCTCAATGTCTCCCTATCAGGGGTGCACTTCCTTCCTTTCAGAACTGCTGCTCAGAGGCTGTTGAGATCAGGACGCTGTTTATGACTAAGCCAATTCAAAGTAAACTTTTATTTTGCTTTAAAAATATTTGAATTCCAGTGCCTTATTGGGGAAGCTGTGACAGGTTTTATTTCCTTGGGCTCAAAAAATCACTGCAGATGGTGACTACAGCCATGAGATTAAAAAATGCTTGCTCCTTGGAAAGCTACAACAAACCTAGACAGCATATTGAAAAGTAGAGACATCGCTTTGCCGACAAAGGTCCACATAGTCAAAGCTGTCATTTTTCCTCACGTATGGATGTGAGGGTTGGACCATGAAGAAGGCTGAACACTGAAGAATTGATGCTTTTGAATTGTGTTGCTGGAGGAGACTGTTTTAACCAAAAATGTTTAATAGAAAATAACCTGTCAACCCACTCCAGTGTTCTTGCCTGGAGAATCCCAGGGACGGCGGAGCCTGGTGGGCTGCCAGCTGTGGGGTGGCAGAGAGTCGGACACGACTGAAGCGACTTACAGCAGCAGCAGCAGCAACCTGTTTTTTCATTTTTTATGATGGAATATTTCAGACATACACAAAAGTGGATGGAGTAGTATAATAAGTACCCATGACCAATCAATTAGCCTCAGCAATGTCTAACACAGGGCAAGTTGCCAATATATCATTCTTTTGTCTTCTCTCCATTTTCCTTTTATACAGTAGGTCCTAAACCAGCTTTTTAAACCATGAAATTGATGCTCCTTTTATAAAACACAGACTTTCTAACTTTGTCATTACATTTACAAATTGCTTGAGGTAATTATTTCCAGTTTTTTAATATGAATTTTCATATTGGAAAAGACCCTGATGCTAGGAAAGATTGAAGGCAGGAAGAGAATGGATGACAGAGGATGAGATGGTTGGATGGCAGTTCTGGGAGTTGGTGATGGTCAGGGAAGCTTGGCATGCTGCAGTCCATGGGGTCGTACAGTCAAACACGACTGGGCAACTGAACTGAACTGAATATGAATTATCATTGGAAGAAAAGCTATGACCAACCTAGACAGCATATTAAAAAGCAGAGATATTACATTGCCATCAAAGGAACAGCTAATTAAAGCTATGGCTTTTCCAGTAGTCACGTATGGATGTGAGAGTTGGACCGTAAGGAAGGCTGAGCACCAAACAATCGATGCTTTTGAACTGAGGTGTTGGAGAAGACTCTTGAGAGTCCCCTGGACTACAAGGAGATCAAACCAATCAATCCTAAAGGAAATCAGTCCTGAATATTCATTGGAGGGACTGATGCTGAGGCTGAAGCTTCAATACTTTGGCCACCTGATGCGAAGAACTGATTCACTGGAAAAGACCCTGATGCTGGGAAAAATTGAAGGCAGGAGAAGAGGGTGCAACAGAAGACGAGATGGTTGGATGTCATCACTGACTCGGTGGACCTGAGTTTGAGCAACTTCTGGGAGATAGTGAAGGACAGGGAAGCCTGGCGTGCTGCAGTCCATGGGGTCAAAGAGTCAGACACGACTGAATGATTAAACAAGAGAATCATTACAAAGAATTCAAGTGGTGTTTCATGTAAAGAAAAATATGTGAAAGTCTATCTCCACTGGCTTTTTTTCCAAAATGAATTTTCTCACTTTTTGCTTTATAAATTGAATTCATTTTCCACGCTTAATCCAGAATCAAGCTTCTGTTTATAAACTGGGAAATTCCTCCACCATTGTGTGTATAAGCCGATCCCCTTTCAACTGTACTTGTTTCTGAGTGTAAATTTGCTTGCTCCTCGAGCCCTTTCAACAGGAAATGGCTGGTGACACTAAGGTCCCCCAGGTGCTCTGCCAAAGAGAAGTGTTTGGAGTGACCTTTGACCAGTGAAGTCCCTGCCTCCCTCTGCACCTGCCCGTCTGCTCTGGGGATGCTCAAGAGCCCACCAGAGGTGGCCATGGGAGGGGACTGCCTTGGGAACCAGGGCACAGGCCGCTCATGTCGCGGCTCCCCGGTGCTTGTAAAAGAACGACTATACTTGCTCTTGAAGTTTATGACTTTTTGTTTTTCCTGTTTTAGACAAGGGAAAGAGAAGAACTGAATGAAGAACACAGTGAACACTTATCAGATACTGCGGATAAGCTTCTATCTGTTTCAGATGAGAGGCTTCAGCTTCATCTGAAGGAGAGAATGGCTGCTCTGGAGGATAAGGTGAGTGAGCTTCATGGCTCCTTGACAAGAGGCACATCTGGCCTGGCCTGGCCTCGCTCAGCCCAGTCTGTGTGTGTGGGAAACCTCCAGGACAGGAGTTGGAAAACTCCCATAGTGGGTGCCAGAGTGAATGTCTGTACTGGTTAGAGTAGCAGCATTTCATGCTAGTCAGTAAGTGTGACAGCATCCACAGGCAGTGTGTAAAGGAACAGACATAGATGTGTGCCCATAACCCTGACAGAAAGCATGAGTGAGGCGGATCCACTAATGGCCCCGATGTTATCAGCTGCTGTGCTAGAACGTTCTTTAGGTCCCCCTTCACCCCTTCGTTTCTTTCTTAGAAGTTTATTTCTGGGGATTTGCTGGCAGCCAGTGGCTGGGAGCCTGCCTTGCAAGGTCAGGGTCGCAGGTTCAATCCCTCATTGGTGAGCTAAGATACCACGTGCTGTGCAGCAATCACATCAAAGGAATCTCACGTGATGCAGCTAAGGCCCAATGCAGCCAAATCAATAAGTTTAGTTCAGGATCTTTTATATAATGTGATAGAAAAGACTCAAGCAAGAAAAAGCAAGCATTCTCATATTCCAACCCGAGCCATCTCTCTTTTTATTTGCTTTGGAAAATGTCTGAGAACCTCTATCAGAGCAGCTCAGTGGCCAGCATTCTGGTTGAGGTTCGGCGAAACCCTGTCCCAGTTGCACCAGTGCCCTAAAGACGAGGCCCAGAACCTTTGCCGAGGTCAGCACTTGGGCGACGCTTGTCTGAGAGACCCATGGTCACTACAAGTTCTGTGGCACATTTTTCCCCCACAAAACCCAAGATGACACCCACACCTCACTAGAGACCTCACTTCACCTGACCTGTGGGCTGGCCCTGAGGTGGGAATAGTTTTGTCTCAGGTTTGAATTTTACATGTGAAACCTGCGCCAGTTTCCTGAGTAACCACTGAACTGCAAAAGCTGAAAGCAAGTATAAAGCAGTTTCACTTACCCCAGGGACCTGGCCTCCTTGTATCTAGAAGATCAGTCGGGGAAGGAGGAGTTTTTCTGTGTACAGTTCAGTTCAGTTCAGTCGCTCAGTCGTGTCTGACTCTTTGTGACCCCCTGAATCGCAGCACGCCAGGCCTCCCTGTCCATCACCATCTCCCGGATTTCAGTCAGACTCACGCCCATCGAGTCAGTGATGCCATCCAGGCATCTCACCCTCTGTCATCCCCTTCTCCTCCTGCCCTGAATCCCTCCCAGCATCAGAGTCTTTTCCAATGAGTCAACTCTTTGCATGAGGTGGCCAAAGTACTGGAGTTTCAGCTTTAGCATCACTCCTTCCAAAGAAATCCCAGGGCTGATGTCCTTCAGAATGGACTGGCTGGATCTCCTTGCAGTCCAAGGGACCTCAAGAGTCTTCACCAACACCACAGTTCAAAAGCATCAATTCTTTGGCACTCAGCCTTCTTCTTGGGAGAAGGCAATGGCACTCCACTCCAGTACTCTTGCCTGAAAAATCCCATGGATGGAGGAGCCTGGTGGGCTGCAGTCCATGGTGTCGCTAAGAGTCAGACACAACTGAGCGACTTCACTTTCACTTTTCACTTTCATGCATTGGAGGAGGAAATGGCAACCCACTCCAGTATTCTTGCCTGGAGAATCCCAGGCATGGAGCAGCCTGGTAGGCTGCCGTCTATGGGGTTGCACAGAGTCGGACACGACTGAAGTGACTTAGCAGCAGCAGTAGCCTTCGTCACAGTCCACCTCTCACATCCATACATGACTATTGGAAAAACCATAGCCTTGACTAGATGGACCTTAGTCGGCAAAGTAATGTTTCTACTTTTGAGTATGCTATCTAGGTTGGTCATAATTTTTCTTCCAAGGAGTAAGCGTCTTTTAATTTAATGGCTGCGGTCACCATTTGCAGTGATTTTGGAGCCCAAAAAAATAAAGTCTGACACTGTTTCCACTGTTCCCCCATCTATTTCCCATGATGTGATGGGACTGGATGCCATGATCTTCATTTTCTGAATATTGAGCCTTAAGCCAACTTTTTCACTCTCCTCTTTTACTTTCATCAAGAGGCTTTTTAGTTCCTCTTCACTTTCTGCCATAAGGATGATGTCATCTGCATATCTGAGGTTGTTGATATTTCCCCCAGCAATCTTGATTCCTAGTTAGTGTTAAAAGTTGTCATCCGGCTTCGTGCCGACACTTCACTCTGAGCGCGAGGTCCACCCCTCGTCCTGAGGTGCTTTATGCTTTCAGACAGGAGAGTAGCCATCCTGCAGTCCACGCAACGTCTGTTAAGAATTGACTCTAAAACACTGTGTGTATCTTTTTCAGAATTCTGTCTTCTGGAAAGTTTAAAATGCAAAAATAGCATTTAGAAGAAATGCAAAATGACAAGATACTTAAATCTCTAATCCTTTAGAAGTTTGTTAAGAGCTGAACTGAGGTAGGTTCATTGTTACAGTTGCTACAGATGCTTAGCGGAAGCGGAGTTACATTTTCCTTATGGCTAGTCCACTGCTGTAATGTGTATAGCATTTCTGGCTTTGAACATTGAATGTGACTTGCATTATAGATGGATTTAGAGTGTGTGGCCATTGTGTGTGGTTCAGAATTCTGATTAGTCCTTTCTGGGTTCACCCGAAAGCTGAGATAAGGCATGAGCCTTTCCCATGAACAGTGCTGTCTGTCAGAAATATAATATGAGCCACACACACAATCTAAAATTTCCTAAAAATGAACGGGCTACTTTACATCCTCTTTTCACTGCGAGTCTTGAACTCTGTGTGATTTCCACATCGAGCTTTGCACTGGCCTGTGTCACATCCTCAGGGGCTGCACAAGGAGAGTGACTGCCGTGGCCAACAGCACAGAGCTGCCAGGTTGAGTCGAGTGACTCGGAAACTTGGCCTGTTGGACTTGTTTTACCCTGTGAGGAAGTGAAGTGGGCTGTAGAGGAATGAATGTGACGAATGCCCAGAAATGAATGTGAGGTCCGTGGAGACAGTTTGAAGCAATGAGAGGAGCAAGGGCAATAGAGTGAGTCCTCTCCCCCGCCACCCAAACGCCGACCCCATGTCCAGCTTCTCTCTACAGACTTCATTGTCATCAATGGCTTGCCATGTTTCTTCCAGAAGCTTTTCTATACCTGAGATGTAACTTCTTATTCATTATGGTTTGTAAGGGTTAGTATTGTTCTGAGTGTTTATATTTGTTATGGAACACTTAGAGTACAGTTTCTCAGAATTAAAATGTTCAAAAATGTGCAATTTTAAGGTGAGAGAATGGAGAGGATGTGATCGGGCTGATGGGGGTGAACCCATAGGCAGCTAGTTTGCTGGAGCAGAGCAGAAATGATGGCAGGTGGTCCTGGAACCAGGAAAATGGGTGGCCCAGCCCTGGAGAGGGGTCATGACGAAGACAGAAGGCGAGGGTATGGCCATGGGAGACAGGGAGCCGGCAAGCCAGCACCTTGAGGCTGCCCCTCCGTTGCTTTGAGGTCATGTCTGGGAAAACAAGGCAGTACCTGGGTGAGAGTGGGGCAGGGGGGAGATTTGCAGAGGGAAGGGTGTGAGGTGTGAGAGTGGGAGGGCGGCACGGGGCCCAGCAGGCATTCTCCCGTGCGTCTCAGATGACAGAGCTGCCCGTGCGGTGTGAGAGGCCATCCCCAGAACAGCCCGAGGGCCTGTACCCTGAGAGGAGAGCCACAGGAGGCTGGCCCTCCCATCCCCTGGTTGCCCCTGTTCACTCCTGTCTGTGTGTGTTCAGACCAGCCTGGAAAAGGGAGGGCTGGGAACCTGCAAGGATGGCACTCCTCGGTGAACTAGTACCAGTGATGACCGCTGAGGTGGACACAGTGGCTGAGGAGCTGAAGGATTCTTTTCTTATTTTCCTTCAGCCTGGCTGATGGAAGCAAGGATGTATTTTTTTTAATTTTCAGTTTTTGTCTCTGACTCCATCAGCCCCCCCTTGTGAATAACCTCATAGGATTGCCTTCCATCCACGCTGAGACCTGAATGTCACTAGACCATCTAGGAACTGGATTCTCCTCCTGCCCATTTCTTCAGTACTGCTTACTTAACAGATGGCAGTTTCTCATAAGCATGGCCCATTTGTCCAAAGTCAGGGCTTCCATGTAAATTGTGTGCAGTTCCTGATAAATTTGAGCTGCCTGGAATGTCGCTGATGAGACATGGTCTTCTCGTGCCCAGGTGCAGCCCCTGAAAGATCAGGACCAGGAGCACGGGCAGCAAGCCAGCGTGCTAGCCCAAGTGTTCGAGAGTGAAGAGGGCATGTCTGACGGCGAGAGTGACAGGGTCAACCTCTTCAGCTCACCCGCTCTGCTGTCGCCCAGGGGGCAGGTCGATGCTGAGACTCCACCTGTGATGATTCAGGAACAGCTGGACAAGATCAACGAAGCAATTTGGTGGGTGCACCTGAGCCCAGCTCCCCAGAAACCAGTTTCTCTGAGGAGCTGTCTTCTGCTTAGAGAAGCCTGAGTATTCCATAGTAAGAAACTGACTTCAGGTCTGCTTGGAGAGTTTTCAGTTCTGAGGTTGCCCTTGATTCTAGAGCTGTCAGCCAGGGAATTCTGTCCACAGTGCAGTGTCAGCACTCGGTGTGAGGGGGGCATTGTGGGGTGTCCCCCGCTCAGCTCTGGGCCCCAAGGTGGGTGAGGTGCCGGGACAGTGTTCCCTGCAGCCCATGCACCCTCCAGGACTGAGGGTGCACCCTCGTGTGTCCCTCGGAGCTTTCCACGTTCTGGTGAAAAGCAGCTTTTCTTGGAACAGAAAAGCTGGGGTTCTGGGGTTGGCAAGTTCCCACTCAGATCTGCATTTTCCTTTTTAACTTAATACATTGCAAAAATTGGCTTGTGTCGGGAGCCAGCGTGAGGAATCCCACCCGTGACAGGGTCACGTGGCAAACTCAGATGGCAGGGCAATTTGAGTCATCGGATTTCTCCCTGTTTTTTTCTGAACATGTGCCCCCCAAAATAAGAATTTGTTTTCCCATTTCAGCCCAACCCCCCTTTGATAAAGCTCTAGCCTGCCTAACAGGTTCCCCTAATTTTCTGCAAGCTTGTGAATTGCTCACAACCTCCCAAATGTGGAAGGCACAAAAGCCTCAAAGTATCTTAAAGTTTCAGAGTCTTTTCAAATTTATATTGGTGACAGGATTTCATGGTTGACTCAATGATTGCTGCCAGACCTCCTCATTTCTTATCTCTCAGGCACCCGGGAAGATGTAATCTATATAAATGGGATATGGAAAAAGGGATATGTAGTAGTTTTGATATTAGCAATACTGAACTTTTGAGTAAATTACTTTTCTTTTGCTATAAATCACTGTACTTCCTTTTATTACAAACTGCCGTATTCTTATTTAATGTTTTCTGAGAGTGGCATTCAGACTTTGGAAAGATTAACACAAATAAGTCTTCTGGTTAACAAAAACTTCATCAGAAGAGAGCCATAGAAATGTTAATAGGCCTCTTGGCCAGAAGATAGTGTAAACCACCTGAGACTTTTGTAACAGGAGAATATGCAAATAAGAAAGCCTTGTCTCAATGAGGGTTGGGACTGCTACTTATGCGTAACTCTGCATATTCTATTATGTATAATTTGGGGTACATAAGTTGATTCTGAACAATAAACGCTCTCTTGGATCCTTACGCCGACGTTAGATTTCCCCCTTTTTCCCCCCTTCCCTTTTTTCCCCTTTTTTCCCTCTTGGAGCCTTACACTAAGGCTGGGCTTCCCCATGTCGTTCTTTTCTTTTTCTCCCCTTTTTCGGCTGAATTCCCATCTGGGGCGCGGAGGCTCACCATGTCTACTTACCTGTCCCGGCTGCTAAGATCTGTAGGAGAGAGAGCCCAGGGCGGGGCACTCTCTGATATTCAAACGGATGCCGGTGGCCTAACGTAGATGGTGCAAACCTCTTGTCTCGAGGTTTTATTGGCTTTCCACGTAAACCAAGTTATTCAGCCTTCTTTTCTTCCACTAATTTCCTACTATATTCTATCCTGAGCTATCCTGTTCTCTCCTATCCTGTCCTATCTCGCCCGCTCTGTCCCCCCTTTGGATATCCCTGGATCCACCGGGGCTGGACCCCGGCACAAACCCTTGTTCCGGGCAGGTAGATTCTTAACCACTGCACCAACAGGGAAGTCCAAGAGTATAATTATTCTGTGCTGGCTCTGGGACAGCTAAATACCCTTGCTATGTCCTTCTTGAGGGAATTTGGGTTTCCCTTTTGTGGAAGTTGGGCTCCTCTTGTTATCAACACTAGGTCTTTTGTCCTTCACCTCCCTTCCAATCAGACTGTCTCTGTATATGTAGTAAATCCCCATTCATTGGCCCACGATAAAAAGATAAGCTCAAAACTGGGCATTGCACACAGTATACACTTGCTTAACTGCCGGGTGGATCCAGGGAATTCGAAGGGGAGACGGCGTTGGCGTCTTAGAAAGAATTATTTATTTAGATATATAAGATTAGATTAGGAAATAATAGTATACTAGGAAAATTTAGATGGAGAAAAGGAGGCTGAATAACTTGGTTTACGTGGAAAGCCAATAAAGTTCCAGACAAGGGGCTTGCACCATCTACGTTAGGCCACCGGAGTCCGTTTGAATATTGGAGAGTGCCCTGCCCTGCGCTCTCTCTCTCACGGATCTTAGCAGCCGGGACAACTAAGTAGACATGGCGAGCCTCCACGCCCCAGATGGGAATTCAGCCTGAAATCAGAGTAAAGAGGAGACACGGGGAAAATAGTCCTTCTAATGACGAGCCCCTTCCAATGACTGGGCCCCCCCAATAGTATACTAGGAAAATTTAGATGGAGAAAAGGAGGCTGAATAACTTGGTTTACGTGGAAAGCCAATAAAGTTCCAGACAAGGGGCTTGCACCATCTACGTTAGGCCACCGGAGTCCGTTTGAATATTGGAGAGTGCCCTGCCCTGCGCTCTCTCTCTCACGGATCTTAGCAGCCGGGACAACTAAGTAGACATGGCGAGCCTCCACGCCCCAGATGGGAATTCAGCCTGAAATCAGAGTAAAGAGGAGACACGGGGAAAATAGTCCTTCTAATGACGAGCCCCTTCCAATGACTGGGCCCCCCCTCTATTATCTAGAAAGGCCTTTTATACCTTTTTTGATTGTACATGGAGATCAATGGGTAATACAAAATTATGCAGTGTTAGCAGCCCCAAAACCAGGCTTTCTATTTGCATACCCTCCCGTATATAAAAGGTCTCAGGTGGTTTACATTATCTTCTGGCCAAGAGGCCTGTTAACATTTTTATGGCTCTCTTCCTGGGTAATTGTCTATCAACCAGAAAACTCCTTTTCCCTAGAAGTGTTTTTTCTTTACTCTGCATTACCCTCAAAATACTAAATAAAGTTACATCCTGTAGAACAAAGGTGCAGTGAGTTATAACAAAGAAAGTACTTAACTCAAAGATCTAATATTGCTAATACCAGATCTACCACCTGTTTTTCTATATACCAACTATATAAGATAGGAAAATTTGGCAGCAAGTATTGGCTCAACAAATGAAACCTTTAATCAGTCCTGTTCTAATGATTATGACTCCTCGGAAGCCTCTACGTTCCTAGGATGTTTTAAGCTTCCTGTGCCTCCCGCGGTCAGGAGGCCTCAAACTATCACATGCGCAGCCTGCAGGCAGGCTAGAAAGCCATCAGAGAGGTTTTTGGATTGAAACACCCTTTCAAATGCAGAAGAGTAAAGCCCTGAGTTGACTTTTTCCAGAGAATGTCAGAAGAGTGGAAAAGCAGGCAGATTCTTATTTTGGGGGGTACATGCTCAGGAAATGCCAGGGGGAAAACCTGAGATCTGACTCATTCTTGCCCATCAAATCTCTGCCACACGACCCTGTCACGGGTGGGATTCCTCACGCTGGCTCGGGCTTAACCATTTGCTGAATTAACTAAGAAGAATTCACAGTTAACGGTAGAAACCCTCTACTTGGAGTCAAGCAATTGGGAATTCCTCTTTATTTTGTTTGGTTCCAGCCTGCAGGGCTGGGTGAAAGGGTGTTGTGTTTACTTGTAGTAGCTCAAAGTGATGTAGCCAAGGTGTAAAATCAGAACCGCTGGTACACAGAACTGACCATCAAACTTAAGGGCAGGATGAAGAGAAATTGGGAGGATAAATGCATATGTCTATAGCTAGGCATTTGTGATGGGGGATACAATCTATTGTAAGGAATTGAGAGGAGTGGACAGTCAGGACTCTTTTGGTGGGTGTTCTGACATGGTGGCCTGAGGGAGTCCTGAAGGGCCCATCACTTACACACACTGACTTCTCATAAATTTCTATGGTATGTTTTTTAATAATTCATAAAATAGAAGATAAGAATACAGAAGCCCTGAACAATACTATCAACCAGCCAGACCTAATTGACATTTTAGAACATTCTACCCAACAACAGCAGAATAAACATTCTCCAGTGCACATGGAACATCTACCAAGATGGACCATATTCTGGGCCATGAAACAAGTCTCAGTAAATTTGAAAGAATTCATGTTATACAAAGTATGTTCTCTGATCACAGTGGAATTAAATTAGAATTCAACTACAGGAAAAATTTGAAAGTCCTCAAACATTAGCAAACTAAATAATACATTTTAAAGTAGCCTATGGATCAAAGAAGATATCAGAAGGGAACAGAAAATATTTTGAAATGAAATGAAATCACTCCATATCAAAATTTATGGGATGCTACTAAAGCAATATCTAAAGAAAATTTATAGTACTAAGAGTCTATATTAGAAAAAATTTCAAATCAAGTACCTTAGTTTCTACCTTAAGAAACCAAAAGAGCACATTAAACCCAAAGCAAGCAGAAAAAAGAAATTAATATGTATTTTAAAATTTTGATTTTTTATTGAGAGGTAATTAACATGTAACATTTTTGTTTTAGGTGTCCAACATAGTTTGATATGTATTAATATTGTGAAATAATTACCACTATATGTTGATACCTATCACTCAGAGTTACCATTTTTTTTCCTTTTGCTAGAGGTTTTAAATCTTATTTCTTTGCAACTTTCAAATGTACTGTATAGTATTATAAACTGTAGTCACCATGTTGCACATTACATCCTCAGAGAGTGTGATAGTGTTTATCTTAAAACTGGAAGTTTATACCTTTTGACGCCCTCTACCCATTTCACTGATAGCCTGCCCTCACCCCTCTTTTCCCCATCCTCTGGCAACCACCAATCTTCCTTATCTATGATTTTTTAAAATACCACATAAGCTGAGCTCATACAGTTATTTGTTTTTCTGTGTCCGACTTATTTCACTGAGCATAATGCTCTCAGGCTTCATGCATGTTGTTGCAAATGGCAGGGTTTCCTTTTTTATGGCTGAATAATGTTCTCTCTTTCTGTGTGTGTGTGTACACTACATTTCCTGTACCCATTTTCCATCAGTGGATACGTAAGTTGTTTCCACGTCTTACAGAGATGATGCAGTGAATACAACAGTACAGATATCATGTCAAAATAGTGATTTTGTTTCCTTTGGATAAAAACCCAGAAATGAAATGGCTGGATCATATAGTAGTTTTATTTTTAATTTTTGAAGAATCTTTATTCTGTTTTCCCTAGTACCTACACCAATTTATATTCACACCACCAGTGTAAAAGCATTCCTTTTTCTTTCTTTTTATCCATATTCTCTCATGATCAGAGTAATTTTGTTATTCCTGCCACAATTTTATTTAAAATTTATGTACTTTTTTCTAATTATATAAAGTATATTTTTTAAGGTGCAAAATAATGATACTGATCAAAACACCTTTATGAAATCCTGAGTCTGTACTAGATCACTGTATCATTTTTTTTAATTGGATAAATTTAACATGTAACATTATATAAATTTAATCATGTTACTTTGATACATTTGGTTTGGTTAAGTAACTAAGTCATGTCTGACTCTTTGCGACCCCATGGACTGTAGCCCACCAGGCTCCTCTGTCTGTGGGATTTTCCAGGCAAGAATACTGGAGTGGATTGCCATTTCCTTCTCCAGGGGATCTTCCCAACCCAGGAATCGAACCCGGGTCTCCTGCATTGCAGGAAGATTCTTTACCAACTGAGCTGTGAGGGAAGTCCTACATGTTATAATATGGTTTCATTGTAATAATACTTAACAGATTGCAAACTTATAGTGCAATATTACTATGTTTAGTGTACTGTAATTTAAATCTCTGTGGCTATATTAGTACTCATTACAAGTTTGTACCCTTAAACATCCTAACTTTTATCCCACTACCCTCTGATGCCCTGGTAGCTACTGTTTTACTCTCTTTTTTTAAAGTTGTTTTTTTTTTTTTTAACATTCCACATGTATGTGATATTATATAATATGTACTTGTCTTTCTCTGTCTGGCTTATCTCACTTAACAAAATGTGCTCAAGGTCCATCTATGTAGTCACAAAAAGGGGATATCCTGCTTTTTCATGGCTAAATAATACTGTATTGTACATACATCTCATCTTTTTTAATCCATTCATCCACTGATGGGTATTTGTATTGTTTCCATATGTTTCACAATGAGATATTATAAATAAGACTGCAATGTGCCAGGACGTGGACACATCTCTTGAAATTCCTTTGGGTTTTCATTTCCCTTGGGTATATTCCCAGAAGTGGAATTGCTGGATTGTGTGGTTGATCTATTTTTAATTTCTTGAGGAACTTCTATCTTGTTTTCTTTAGTGTTGGGACCAATTTCCATTCCCATCAACAGTGTGTAAGAGTTTCCTTTTCACCACATCTTCCCCAGCAATTGTGGTCACTTGTCTGCTTCACGTTAACCATTCTACCAAGCGTGAGGTGATATCTTATGGTTGTTTTGAATTACATTGTTTGATGATAATTTATGTTGAACACCTCATGGTGTTCATGGCCATTTTGGCCTGATGGTCATTTTGATGTCCTCTTTGGAAAAATGACTATTTAGTTCTTGTGCCCAATTTTTAAATAAAATAGTTTTATTGTTTGTTATTAAGTTGTGTTAGTTCTTTATATATTTTGGATATTAACCCTACGCAATATATGATTTGCAAAAATTTTCTTCTGTTCTGAAGACTGCCTGTTCATTTTGTTAATAGTGTCTTTGCTATGCAAAGTTTTGCTTTTGATGTGGTCCCATTTGTTAATTTTTGCTTTTGATGTTTGTGTTTTTGGTGTCATGTTCAAAAACTCCTCAAGAATAGCATTGATGAGCTTCTTCCCTATATTTTCTTCCTGGAGTTATATGATATTTGGTCTTATGTTTATATTTTTGATCCATCTTGAGTTAATTTTTGTGAGTTATATTAGGGGTTCAATTTCATTGTTCTGCATATGTTTCTCCAGTTTTTCCAGCACCATTTGTTCAAGACCCTATCCTTCCCCACTGGGCATTCTTGGCTCCCTTATTGAACATCATGTGACCATACAGGCCAGGAGTAAATTCTGACTCTTCATTCTGTTCGTGGGTCTCTCTGGCTACTTTACTGTCAGTGCATCTTATACTGTTTTATTATCATGACTTTGCAGTGTGGTTTGTGGTTTTATTTTTTGTTTTTTTCTCAGCATTGCTCTGGTTTTTCAAGGTCTTTGTGGTTCCACACAGTTTAGGATTGTCTCTTCTATGTCTGTGAAGAATGTCTTTGTTATTTTGATGGGGTTTGTGTTGGAGCTGTAGATGGCTTTGGTAGTATGGCTATTTTAACAATATTAATTCTGCTATCTGTAAACAGAGGTTCCATTTTTTATATATCCTCACCAGTATTTGTTATCATTTGTCTTTTTGAGACTAGCCATTCCAAGATATGAGGTGATACTTCATTGTAGTTTTGATTTTTATTTTCCTGATTACTGATATTTGTACATATTTTCATATACCTGTTGGCCATTTGTATATCATCATAAAAGTATTTATTTGGTTCTTCCATCCATTTTTTAAATCAGATTTTTAAAAATTCAATTATAGAGTTCCTTATTTATTTTGGTTATTAATCCCTTAAGATATGTGGTTTGCAAATATCTTCTCACATTCTATATGTTGCTTTTTCTTACTATTAATGGTTTCCTTTGCTCTATACAAGCTTTTCATTTTTATTATTTTAATTGAGATTATGTAAATTTAAGGTATAAAAAATGTTGACTTGGTACAATGGTAATCACATTGCAATACATAAGTTTAACATTAGCTAACACCTTTATTATATCACATAATTATCTTTTCTGTGGTGAGTATACTTAAGATCTAGTCTCTTATCAAGTTTGATATCTATAATATAATATTATTATCTTAATATCATTGTCTATAATCACTGTATTATACATTAGATTTCTAGGATTTATTTATATATGACTTTGTACACCTAAATAACATCTCTCCTTTTCCCTGACACCACCCCACCCCTAGCCCCCAGCCTCTGATAAGCATCATTCTATGCTGTTTTTTCAACTTTGGCTTTAAATATATATATATATTAATTGTCTGTGCTGGGCTTACTTGCAGCATCTTTGATTTTTAACTGTGGCACGTGGGATCTTTAGTTGAGGCATGCAGAATCTAATTCAACGACCAGGGATTGAGCCCTGGCCCCCTGCATTGGGAGTTCAGAGTCAGCCCCTGGACCAGCAGGAAGTCCCTAGTTTAGCTTTTTGTAGATTCCACATGCTAGTGATATATCATACAGTATTTGTATTTCTCTGACTCATTTCACTTAGCATAATGATGTGATTTTTTTCTTTGATTCTATTATTGTGATGTATCTATTATTGTGATGTATCTCGTGATGTATCTGTGCATGTTGAACCATCTTTGCATCCAGTCGATAAATCCGTCTTGATCATTGTGTATGATCCTTTTAATAAGCTGCTGAACTCAATTCGTTAGTATTTTGTTGAGACTGTTTGCATCTGTATTCACCGTGGATATTGGCCTGTAGTTTTCTGGTAGTGTCCTTTCCTGGCTTTAGTATTAGAATGATGTTTATCTCGTTAACTGGGTTTGGGAGTATTTCCACCTCATTGGTTTTGAGGGGAGAGTTCGGAAGTATTAGGATTAATTTTAAATGGCAAAATATGCCAGTGAAGCCATCTGGACCTGGGCTTTTCTTCATTGTGAAATTTTTGATTATTGATTCAATCTCCTTGCTAGTAATTGGTCTGTTACATAGTTGTTAGTTTTTTTCTTTTATTTATTTTTGCTTTAATCTCTATTATTTATTTCCTTCTGTTAACTTTGGGCTTAATTTGTGTTTTTCCTAGTTCCTTAAGGTGTAGTTAGGTTGTTTGGGATCTTGTTTCTTCAGGTGGATGTTTATTGGTATAATTTTTTTCTCCTTGAACTGTTCTGGCTACATATATGTTTTGTTTTTCCATGTTTGTTTACCTCAAGATACTTATATATTTTCCCTTTAATTACTTCTTTGATTCATTTGTTGTTCAGGAAAAGTTCTTTAATTTCCATGTATTCACAAATCTCCCAGTTGTACTCTTGCTCATGAATCTAGCCTTATATTTTTGTGATCAGAGAAGATACTTTGTATAGTTTCAGTCTTCCTGAATTTGCTAAGGCTTCTTTTGTGGCCTAAAATATAGTCTCTATCTTATAAAATGTCCCAAATGGGCTTGATGTGAATGTGTATTTTGCTGTCATCAGAATGTTCTACGTAAGTGTGTTAAGCTCATCAGTCTATAGTGCTGAAATTCACTATTTCATTATTGATTCTCTGTCTGGATGATGTATTCATTGTTGAAAGTGGGGTATTAAAGTCCCCAGTTATTATTGCTGCTTATTTCTACTTTTAGCTCTGTTAATTTTTGCTTTATCGATTTGGGTGCTCCTATGTTGGATACACACAGTTCACAACTGTTAAATCTTCTTGATGAATTGGCACCTTTATGATCATACAGTGACCATCTTTGTCTCTTTCCCATTTTTTAAAGCCTGTTTTGTCTAATAAAGGTATACCTAGCAACCTCTGTTTTCATTTGGGATGGTTACCATTTATTTGCAGTATCTTTTTTTATCCCTTCATTCTCAATTTATTTATGTCTTTAAGGTTAAAGTTAGTCTGCTGTTGGCAGTGAATCACTGGATATTTTTTGTTTTTGTGTTTATATACATTCAGACATTTTATGTCTTTTGATCAGAGTTTAAACCATTTACATTTCAAGTAAATATTGATAAAGAATTATTATTACTGTTGTCATTTTGTTAATTGTTCACTTGCTATTTTGTAAATCCATTTTTTCTTAGTTATTCTGCTTTTTAAAAAAATACATTTTGAGGTCTTTTGGTGTCAGTCTCCTTTCACTTCTTTATCACGTTCTTTTGTGTAATTATTATGGGTTTTCCCCTCCTTATCATGAAACTTGCATAGAATATCTTAAAATTATCCTATTTTCCTAATATCCTATTTTAAACTGATAAAAACTTCACTTGAATAGAGTTCCTAAACTTTACAGTTTCATTTCTCCCCATCACATTTTCAGTCATTAATATCATGTATTTTTTATATTTTATCTACTGCTGCCAAATCGCTTCAGTCGTGTCGGACTCTGTGCAACCCCATAGATGGCAGCCCACCAGCCTCCCCTGTACCTGGGATTCTCCAGGCAAGAATACTGGAGTGGGTTGCCATTTCTACTCCAATGCATGAAAATGAAATGAGAAAGAGAAGTCACTCAGTCGCGCCCAACTCTTAGCGACCCCATGGACTGCAGCCCACCAGGCTCCTCCGTCCATGGCATTTTCCAGGCAAGAGTACTGGAGTGGGGTGCCATTGCCTTCTCCTTTGTATTGAATAGTATAGTAATTACAAATTGTTGTAGCTGTGGTCATCTTTACATTTGTTTTCAACTTTTAAATTAGAGTAGTAAATGAATTATATACCACTGTTATAACTTTGCCTATAATTTGCTGTACCAGTGAGTTTTAGGCTGCTTTCTTAAATTTTTATGATGTTAATTTGTCAGTTTAACTTCAATTCAAAAAAGTCCCTTTAGCTTTTCTTGTAAGACAGGTATAATGAGGATAATGTCCCTCAACTTTTATTTATTTGGGGAAGTCTTTATATCTCCTTCATTTCTGAAGGACAGTTTTACTGGGTATAGATTTTTGTTGTTGACAGTTTTTTTCTTCAATATTTTGATTATGTCATCCCGCTATCTCCTGGTCAGAAAAGCTTTTGTGGAGAAATCTGCTGGTAGTCTTATTGGGATTCCCTTGTATGTAACTTCTCTCTTCAAAATTCTTTCATTGTCTTTGATTTCTAAAAATTGAAACATAGTTGCTTTAAACTTTAGGGTTGGTTTCAGGTGTACAGCATAGCAATTCAATATTTTAGCAGGTTATATTCCATTAAAAGTTTTATTACAGTTAATGGGCTAATTTTATTACAGATAATTTCCTGTGCTGCACAGAAAATCCTTTTTGCTTATTATTTTATAAATAGCATTTTGTATCTATTTATCTCTTATGTGTAGTTTGTCCCTCCCCACTCTTTGGTAACCACAGTTTGTCTTCTCTGTCTGTGCGTCCGTTTAATACCACATATAAGGAATATCATATAGTGTTTGTCTTTTTCTATATAATTTATTTCACTAAGCATAATCTCTAGTTCCCTTCATGTTGCTGAGGGATCTAAGCCACCCTGTTTTGTTAAAAAAAAAGACTCCATTTCGGAGGAAAGAGTCTTTGGAAATCCCCTGACTTCACCCCACCACCTGTGAGCTAATCAGATCCCAGATTAGGATCTCCTGACCTGCCCGGGAAATTTGAATTAAGCAGTTAAGCCCGGGAAATGGGAACCAATCAGAACCCAACACCTAACCCTTCCACAGAAGGTAATCAATTAGACATCTACCCTATATAAGCAATGAAACCCAGAGTTCGAGGCTCCTCCCTACAGCCGCTGCATCGATGTCGGTGGGAGCCCCAGCTCAAGCTTGGTAATAAAGACTCTTGCTTTTGCATTGGATACCAGCTCCCTGGTTGTCATTGGGAGATTTCGCGACTTGGGCATTAACATTGCTACCAATGGCAGTACTTCATTCCTTTTTATGGTGTGTATACATATGGTAGCTCAGCTGGTGAAGAATCCTCCTGCAATGCAGCAGACCCTGGTTTGATTCATGGGTCAGGAAGATCCACTGGAGAAGGGATAGGCTACCCACTCCAGTATTCTGGCCTGGAGAATTCCATAGACTCTATAGTCCATGGGGTCTCAATGTGTCAGACATTACTGAGCAACTTTCACTTTCACTATATATATAAAATCTCACAGATCTTTCTAACCCAATCATATGTTGATAGGTCCTTGGGGTGCTTTCATAGCTTGGCTGTTATAAATAATGCTTCTGTGAACATTGGGATGTATGCATTATTAGGGGAGGCATGTTTTTGATTTTCTGAAGATACACTCAGGATTGGAGTTGCTGGGTCATATAGTAATTCAATTTTTGGTTTTCTGAGGAACCTCCATACTGTTTTCTTTTTAATATTTTTTATTTTTTAATGAATTTATATTTTTGATTGCACTGGGTTTTTGCTGTATGCAGGCCTTCTCAGTTGTGGGTGGGGGCTCCTCTTCGTTGTGGGGCAAGGGCTGCTCTTCGTGGGGCCTTCTCGTTGTGAAGCGCAGGCTCTAGGCACACAGGCTTCAGTTGCAGCATGCAGGCTCAGTAGTCGTGGTGCATGGTTTAGATGCTCTGTAGCATGTGGAACCTTTCTGGGCCAGGGATTGAACCTGTGTCCTCTGCCTTGGCACAGGGATCCCTATCCCCTATAACACCAGGAAAGTCCCATACTGTTTTCCATAGTGGCTGCACCAATTTACACTCCCAGCAGTAGTGTTCAGGAGTTCCCTTTTCTTCATATCTCTGCCAACATTTGTTATTTTAGACTTTTTGATACAGTCATTCTAATAGGTGTGAGATGACATCTTGTTTTGAATTGCATTTATCTAATAATTATTGATGTTAAGCATCTTTTCATATGGTTATTAGCCAACTGTATGTCTTCCTTAGAAAAATGTCTATTCAGTTCTTCTGTTCATCTTTTGATTAGATTGATTTTTTGTATACTGAGTTGTATGAGTTGTCTGTCTATATCTTGGATTAAAACCTTGTTAGTTACATTGTTTGAAAATATATCCCCCCATTTCTTAGATTGTCTTTTCATCTTGTCATTTGTCCCCTTGGCTATGCAGAAACCTGTAAGTTCAATTCAGTCCTATTTGTTTATTTTTGCTTTTGTTTCTTTTGCTGTGGGGGGGAAATCCAAGAAAATATTGCTATGATTTATGTTGAAGAGTGTTTTACATTTGTTTTCTTCTAGGAATTTTGTGGTTTCATGTCTTATATTTTAGTCTTTCAAACCATTTTGATTTTGTTTTTGCATATGGTATGAAGGGATTTTCTAATTTCATTGTTTTACATGAGATTGTCCAGTTTTCCTAGCACTACTTGTTGAAGAGAGTATCTTTTTTTTTTCTTTTTAACTTTACAATACTGTATTGGTTTTGCCATACATTGACATGAATCCGCCACGGGTGTACATGAGTTCCCAATCCTGAACCCCCCTCCCACCCCCTCCCCATATCATGTCTCTGGGTCATCCCAGTGCACCAGCCCCAAGCATCCTGTATCAAGAGTATCTTTTTTTGATTGTATATTCTTGCCTCCATGGTCATAGATTAATTGACTGTAGGTGGAGTGGATTTATTTTTGGGTTCTCTATTTTGTTCCATTGATCTATGAGTCTTTTCTGTGCCAGTACCATGCTGTTTTGATTACTGTAACTTTGTAGTATAGTCTGAAGTTTGGGAGGATTATACATCTAGCTTTATTTTTTTTCTTCCTGCAGGATTGCTTTGGCAGTTTGGGGTCTTTTATGGGTCCAAATAAGTTTTAGGATTATTTGTTCTAGGTCAGTGAAAAATGACATGGGTAATTTGATAGAGATTGCATTAAGTCTGTAGGTTGCTTTGGGTAGTATGGCCATTTTAAAAATATTAATTCTTCCCATCCAAGGATGTTGAATATATTTCCATTTTTTGAATCATTTGCACTTTTTAAAATGTTTTATAGTTCTCAGTGTATAAGTATTTCACCTTCTTGGTCAGGAGTTTATTCCTAAGTATTTTATTTTGGGGGTTGCAATTTTGAAAATATTGTTTTATTTGTTTTGTTGTTTATTTGTTTAACCTGGCTGAACAAATCTTGCTATTTCTCCACAGTGTGTAGCCTCTTATGTTCCTGCTCAGATTTTCTCCCTTTTTTAAAAAAATGTATATATTTGTTTGTTTCTGAATGTGCTGGGTCTTTGCTGCTACATGGGCTTTTCTCTGGTTGCAGTGGGGGCTGCTTGTCATTGCAGTGTGTGGGCTTCTCACTGCAGTGGCTCCTCGTGTTGTGGAGCACGTGCTCTTGGGTGTGCAGGCTTCGGCAGTTGTGTGCATGGGTCAGTAGTTGCGGCTCCTGGGCTCTAGGGCACAGGCTCAGTAGCTGTGGTATGTGGGCTTGGCTGCTCTGCAGCACGTGGGGTCTTCTGGACTAGGGATTGAACGTGTGTGTCCTGCATTGGCAGGTGAATTCTTTGCTGCTGAGCCACAGGGAAGCTTGGAAAAGGTATTGTTTTTTACATGCCCTTTCTAATATTTCATTGTTAGTATAAAGAAATGCAACCAATTTCTGTATATTAATCTTGTTTCCTGCTACTTTGCTGAATTCATGTTTTGTATCAATTCTAGTATTTTTTCTGTGGAGTATTTATGGCTTTATATATATGGAATCACATCATCTGTATATAGTGACATTTTTACATCTTCCCTTCCAGTTTGGATACCTTTTATTTCCTTTCTTTATCTGATTGCCGTGGCTAGGACTTTCAAGACTACGCTGAATAGAAGAGGTGAGAGTGGGCATCCTAGTCTTGTTCCAGATTTAGAGGGAAGGCTTTCAGCCTCTCACTGTTGAGTATTATATTGGCTGTGGGTTTGTTATAAATGGCTTTTTATTATGTTGAGATATATCCCTTTTATACACACTTTGGTAAGAATTTTTGTCCTGAATAGATGCTGAATTTTGTCAGTGTTTTTTCTGCCTCTGTTGAAATGACCATGTATTTTTGTCTTGTCTTTTGTTTATGTGGTGATTGATTGGGTTCGCATATGTTGTCAACTTTGGATGAATCCCATTTGGTTGTGGTGCATGATCTTTTTCATCTGTTGTTGGATTCAGTTTGCTAATATTTTGTTCAGAATTTTTGTACTTGAATTCATCAAAGATATTGGTCTGTAGTTTTCTTTTTTGCTTGCATCTTTGTCTGGTTTTGGTATCAGGGTGATAGTGGCTTCATAAAATATCTTTTGGAGTTTTCTCCTCTTCAGTGTTTGGGAGGAGTTTGAGAAAGATTGGTATAAGTGCTTCTTTGTGTATTTGGTAGAAATCTGTGAAGCTCTCTAGGCCTGGACTTTTATTGTGGGGAGTTTTTAAATTACAGATTCTATTTCAACCTCTAATGATCCACCTATTCAAATTATCTGTTTCTTTTTGACTGAATATTGGTGGGCTGTATGTTTCTAGAAATTTGTCTACTTCTATGTTGTCAAATTCATGTTTTCCATAGGTTTTTTTTTTGTAAAGAATTTTTATTGGTGTATAGCTGCTTTACAATGTTATGTTAGTTTCTGCTGTATAACAAAGTGAATCAGCCATTATGTATACACATATCCCCTCTTTTTTGGATTTCCTTCCCATTTGTGTCACCATGAACATGTCAGCAAATTTGGAAAACTTAGCAGTGGTCACAGCGCTGGAAAAGGTCAGGTTTCATTGCAATCCCTAAGAAATGGAATGCCAAAGAATGTTCAAACTATTGCACAATTGCACTCATCTCACAATCTAGTAAAGTAATGCTCAAAATTCTCCAAGCCAGGCTTAAACAGTAAACGAACTGTGAACTTAAGATATTTAAGCTGGACTTAGAAAAGGCAGAGGAACCAGAGATCAAATTATCAACATCCACTGGATCATCAAAAAAGCAAGAGAGTTCCAGAAAAACATCTATTTCTGCTTTACTGACTATGCCAAAGCCTTTGACTGTGTGGATCACAAGAAACTGTGGAAAATTCTGAAAGAGATGGGAATACCAGACCACCTGACCTGCCTCATGAGAAATCTGTATGCAGGTCAGGAAGCAACAGTTAGAACTGGATATGGAACAACAGACTCATTCCAAATTGGGAAAGGAGTATGTCAAGGCTGTCTATTGTCACCTTGCTTATTTAAATTATATGCAGAGTACATCATGAGAAACTCTGGGCTGGATGAAGCATAAGCTGGAATCAAGGTTGCTGGGAGAAATATCAATAGCCTCAGATATGCAGATGACACCACCCTTTTGGCAGAAAGTGAAGAGGAACTAAAGAGCCTCTTGATGAAAGTGAAAGAGGAGAGTGAAAAAGTTGGCCTAAAGCTCAACATTCAGAAAACGAAGATCATGACATCTGGCCCCATCACTTCATGGGAAATAGATGGGGAAACAGTAGAAACAGTGTCAGACTTTATTTTTTGAGCTCCAAAATCACTGGAGATGGTGACTGCAGCCATGAAATTAAAAGACGCTTACTCCTTGGAAGAAAAGTTATGACCACCTAGATAGTATATTCAAAAGCAGAGACATTACTTTGCTGACTAAGGTCCGTCTAGTCAAGACTATGGTTTTTCCTGTGCTCATGTATGGATGTGAGAGTTGGACTGTGAAGAAGGCTGAGCTCTGAAGAATTGATGCTTTTGAACTGTGGTATTGGAGAAGACTCTTGAGAGTCCCTTGGACCGCAAGGAGATCCAACCAGTCCATTCTGAAGGAGATCAACCCTGGGATTTCTTTGGAAGGAATGATGCTAAAGCTGAAGCTCCAGTACTTTGGCCACCTCATGCAAAAAGCTGACTCATTGGAAAAGACCCTGATGCTGGGAGGGATTGGGGGCAGGAGGAGAAAGGGACGACCGAGGATGAGATGGCTGGATGGCATCACGGACTCAATGGACGTGAGTCTGAGTGAACTCCAGGAGTTGGTGATGGATAGGGAGGCCTGGCGTACTGCGATTCATGGGGTCGCAAAGAGTTGGACACGACTGAGCGACTAAAGTGAACTGAGGTGGTTATATAGCTTAAGTGGTTAGAAGTGTGGGCTCTTTAAGTTAGCTAGCCTCCCTACGTTTATTTATTTAACTTAAACATTTTTTTGAAATATAGTTGATTTACAGTGTTGTGTTGGTTTCAGGTACATAGCAAAGTGAGTCAGCCATACATATACACATATTCAAAAGGGCTTCCCTAATAGCTCAGATGGTAAAGCATTCACCTGCAATGCAGGAGACCAGGTTCGCTCCTTGGGTCAGGAAGATCCCTTGGAGAGGGAGATGGCAACCCACTCCAGTATTCTTGTCTGGAGAATTCTGTGGCCAGAGGAGCCTGGCAGGTTACAGTCCATGGGGTTGCAGAGTCGGACACAACTGAGCGACTAACACACATATTCACTTTAATTTTTTCAAAAACTTTTTATTTTGTATTGGAGTATAGCTGATTAACAAGATAATTTCAGGTGAACAGTGGACTCAGCTATACATATACATGTGTCCATTCTCCCCCAAACCCTCCTCCCATCCAGGCGCCACATAACATTGAGCAGAGTTCCACGTGCTATACAGTAGGTCCTTGTTGGTTATCCATTTTAAATACAGAAGTGTGTACATGTTGATCCCAACTCCCTATCTCTTCCCTGGGGCAACCATGAGTTTGTATTCTAAGTCTGTGAGTCTTTCTGTTTTGTAAGTTAATTTGTATCATTTCTTTCTAGAGTCCACACATATAAGGGATGTCAAACAATTTTTCTCCTTCTCTGTCTGACTGACTTCACTCAATAAGACACTCTCTAGGTCTAGGTTTTAGAAAAATTTGGAGGCTTTATACATTTTATTATTTATATATAATATAGGTTATTAGATTATGTTTGCTCAAGACTACCATGCCTATTTACTAAGTCTAACATGATGCAAAGGGTATCCACTCTTTTTGGATTCTTTACCATATAGCCCATTACAGAGTATTGAGTAGAGTTCTCTGTGCTATACAGTAAGTCCTTGTTAGTTATCTGTTTTATATATAGTAGTATGTATATGTCAATTCCAATTTTCCAGTTTATACCTCCTCCCTTACCCCCCTGGTAACCATAGGTTTGTTTTCTACGTCTGTGACTCTGTTTTGTAAATAAGTTGATTTCTACCCTTTTTTTCAAAAACCACATATAAGTATTATATTACAATATTTGTCTTCCTCTGTCTCTCTCTAGGTCCACTCTTGCAAATGGCATTATTTTGATTTTGGTTGGGTAATATTCCATTGTATATATATATACCGCATCTTCATTATCCATTCCTCTGTTGATGGGCGTCTTGGTTGCTTCCATGTCCTGGCTATTGTAAATCGTGCTGCAGTGAAGCTGGGGTGCATGTAGTTTAGAGTTGCATTTCTTTAATAATTAGTGATGTTGATCATCTTTTCATGTGCTTTTTGACCATCTCTAAGAATGTTCATTTTTGTCACGGCATTCTAGTTATGTCTCATGGGTGCCATATAATTTATTATCTTTGAAGATGTATGGGAAATTTTTTTTGTTGTGGTAAAAGTCTCATATATGGAAACATATTATTTTAACCATATTTGACTATACAGTTAAGTAGCACTGTGTATGTTCACACTGTTATGCAGCTCTCACCATCATCCGTTTCCTGAATTTTTCACTTTCCTAAACTGAACCTCTGTTCCCGTTAAACACTTAACTCCCCATCACCCTTCCTCATCCACCCTCCCTACCACTCGGCCCCTGGCATCTACCGGTGTACTTTCTGGCTCTCTGAATTTGACTGTTCTAGGCACCTCATATAAGTGGGATCAAACAGTATATTTCTGCACCTAATGTATATTGGAATGCATTTTTAAGGTTAACTTAATATCGCCTACAGATTGTATATTCTATTTTTTTCCCCCTGTGTTATACAGTAGGCCCTCACCAGCCATCTACTTCATACATCAGTTCAGTTCAGTCACTCAGTCGTGTCTGACTCTTTGCGACCCCATGGATCGCAGCACACCAGGCCACCCTGTCCATCACCAACTCCCAGAGTTCACTCCAACTCACGTCCATCGAGTCGGTGATGCCATCCAGCCATCTCCTCCTCTGTCGTCCCCTTCTCCTCCTGCCCCCAATCCCTCCCAGCATCAGAGTCTTTTCCAGTGAGTCAACTCTTCACATGAGGTGGCCAAAAGTACTGGAATTTCAGCTTCAGCATCATTCCTTCCAAAGAACACCCAGGATTGATCTCCTTCAGAATGGACTGGTTGGATCTCCTTGCAGTCCAAGGGACTCTCAAGAGTTTTCTCCAACACCACAGTTCAAAAGCATCAGTTCTTTGGCACTCAGCTTTCGTGTGAGATGAGTGCAATTGTGTGGTAGTTTGAGCATTCTTTGGCATTGCCTTTCTTTGGGATTGGAATGAAAACTGACCTTTTCCAGTCCTGTGGCCACTGCTGAGTTTTCCAAATTTGCTAGCATATTGAGTGCAGCACTTTTACAGCATCATCTTTCAGGATTTGAAATAGCTCAACTGGAATTCCATCACCTCCACTAGCTTTGTTTGTAGTGATGCTTTCTAAGCCCACTTGACTTCACATTCCAGAATGTCTGGCTCTAGATGAGTGATCACACCATCATGATTATCTTGGTCGTGAAGATCATTTTACATAGTAGTGTACAAACATCAGTCCCAATTTTCCAACCCATCCTATCCAACCCTTTGGTGTCCATATGTTTATTCTCTATGTCTCTGTCTATAATTCTGCTTTGCAAACAGGTTCATCTGTACAGTTTTTCTAGATTCCACATATATGTGTTAATATATGATATTTGTTTTTCTGACTTACTTCACTCTGTATAACAGTCTCTAGGTCCATCCATGCCTCTGCAAATGTTACTATTTTGTACCTTTTGCTTCCTTGGTGGCTTAGAATCTGCTTGCAATGCAAGAAACCCGGGTGTGATCCCTGGACTGGGAAGATCCCCTGGAGAAGGAAATGGCAACCCACTCCAGTATTCTTGCCTGGAAAAGTCCCTAGAGATTGGAGCCTGGTGGGCTACAGTCCATGGGGTTGCAAAGAGTCAGACACAACTGAGCGACTAATACTGTACTATGGCTAAGTAATACTTTATTGTATATATGTACCACATTTTCTTTATCTGTTCATCTGACAGTGGACACTTAGGTTGCTTCCATGTCTTAGCTATTGTCAACCTGCTGCAGTGAACATTGGAGTACATGTATCCTTTCAAATTATGGTTTTCTGTGATATATGTTTAGGAGTGGGTTTGCTGGGTCATATGGTAGCTCTATTTTTCATTTTTTAAGAAACCTCCACACTGTTTTCCATAGTGGCTGTACCAATTTACACTCCCACCAACAGTGCAGAGGTGTTCCCTTTTCTCCACACCCTCTCCAGAATTTATTGTTTATAGATTTTGTGATGATGGCCATTCCAACCAATGTAAGAAATTGTAGTTTTGATTTGCATTTTCTTTTTTTTTCTTTTTATTTATTTATTTATTTTAATTAATTTTTATTTTTTTAGTTTGTTTTGCTTTACAATACTGTATTTGTTTTGTTACACATCGACATGGATCAGNCTCTTTTCGTCTTCTGTGTTTTTCCTACCTGTTTTTGAAGACAATGTTCTGCTTTTCTGGATGTCTTATGTCCTCTGCTCACATTCAGGAGCTGCCCTGTGTAGAATTTAGCCAGCATTGAGATGTTCTTTTGATGAATTTGTGCATGAGAGAGTGGTCTCTCCATCCTATTCCTCCGCCATCTTAGGCGCCCCCCCTGCATTTTCTAATAATTATCTATGTTGACCAACTTTTCTTGCATCTTGGCCATCTGTATTTCTTTTTTATTTTACATTGGAATATAGCTGATTAACAGTGTTGTGATAGTTTCAGTTGGACAGCAAAGGGACTGGACCATACATATACATGTATCCAACTTTCCCAAACACCCGTCTAATTTAGGCTGCCACATAACATTGAGCAGAGTTCCCTGTGCTGTACAGTAGGACCTTGCTGGTTATCCATTTTAAATATAGTAGTGTGTACACATTGATCCCAAACTCCCTAGCTATCTTTTACACCCCATTCTACCCTCCTTGGCAACCATAATTTCATTCTCTATGAGTCTCTTTCTGTTTTGTAAGTCCGTTCATTTATATCGTTTCTTTTTAGATTCCACATATAAGGAATGTCATATAAGATTTCTCCTTTTCTATCTGACTTACTTCACCCAGTATGGTCCTCTTGGTCCATCCATGCTGCTGCAAATGGCATTATTTCATTCTTTTTAATGGCTGAGCAATATTCCATTATATATATGTATCATATCTTCTTTATCCATTGCTCTATTGATGGACATTTAGGTGCTTCCATGTCTTCGGCTATTGTACGCAGTGCTGCGCTGAGTGAACATCAGAGTGCATGTACCCTTTTTTCTCTGGGTATATGCCCAGGAGTGGGATTGCTGGGTCATATGATAGTTCTATTTGTAATTTTTTAAGGACCCTTCATACTGTTCTCCATAGTAGCTGTACCAACTTATATTCCCACCAACAATGTACAGTGGTTCCCATCTCTCCACATACTCTTTAGCATTTATTGTTGTGGATTTTTTTATACGCAGCATTTTGACTGGTGTGAAGTGATATCTCTGTTTTGATTTTTATGTCTCTAATAATTAGCTTTACTGAGCATCTTTTCATGTGTCTCTTGGGCACTTGTATGCTTTCTTTGGAGAAATGTCTATTTAGGTCTTTTGCTTATTTTTTAATTGGGTTGTCTTTTTGATAATGAGTTGCATGAGCTGTCTGAATATTTTGGAGATTAATCCCTTGTTAGTTGCTTCATTTGTAACATTTTCACCCATTCTGAAGTTGTCTTTGCTTTGTTTATGGTTTCCTTTGCTCTTCAAAAGCTTTTAAATTTAACTAGGTCCCATTTGTTTTTTTGTTTTCATTAGGAGGTGGGTAAAAAATGATCTTGCTGCAATTTATTTCAAAGAATGTTCTGCCTTTGTTTTCCTCTAAGAGTTTTATAGTATCAGGCCTTACATTTAGGTCTTTAGTCCATTTTGATTTTATTTTTGTGTACAGTGTTAGAGTGTTCCCATTTTATTCTTTTACATGTGACCATCCAGTTTCCTAGCACCACTATTAAGAGATTATCTTTTCTCCATTGTATATTCTTGTTTCCTTTGTCATAGATTAGGTGGCCTTAGAAGCATGAGTTTGTCTCTGGGCTGTCTATCTTGTTCCATTGATTTTTCTGTTTTTGTGCCAGTACCATATTGTCTTACTATAGTTTTGTAATATAGTCTGAAATCAGGGAGCCTGATTCCTCCTGATTCATTTTTCTTTCTCAAGATTGCTTTGGCTATTCAGGGTCTTTTCTGTCTTCATATAAATTAATTTTTTTTTGTTTTAATTCTGTGAAAAATGCCATTGGTAAGTTGATAGAGGGTGCATTTATATGTAAAAATTCACTGAACTGTGCAATTAGTAACTGTATACTTTATTATATTTAAGTTATACTTCCAAGATTGAAAAAAGGTACAAAGTGTTGAGATTTTCTGAGACAAGTGAGATCATCACAGGCTGACCAAGGGTGGTGATGGTGGCGGGAGAGATTGGGGATCATAGACAGCTTTACGGCACTGAAGTAGTATTTGAGTTAAGCCTCGAAATAGTGGTTCCTAACAGTTCTTGAATCTGTCACTGTAAATTTGATGGAAATTATAGCCTTTCTCTTCACAAAAAAGCCCCCATATACACAAAGGTATTCTCAGCTTGTGCATATTATTTCATGTTCCTAATAATATACATCTATGACCCTTATACAATCAATGGGTCCTGCACTCAAGGACCCATGCTTAGATATATGGGTAGATTTAAAATAGAATGGGATAAGAGTGGGATCCCAGTTAAGAAAAACACTATAGGAAGAACAGGCATCTGCTAGCACACGTGGATATTAGAGACAGCAAAGCAAGAGACAGCAAAAATCCTCCACAATCCATTTCAGTAGAATTTCCCATTGATGCAATGGCACCCCACTCCAGTACTCTTGGCTGGAAAATCCCATGGGCGGAGGAGCCTGCTAGGCTGCAGTCCATGGGGTCGCTAAGAGTCAGACACGACTGAGCGACTTCACTTTCACTTTTCACTTGCATACACTGGAGAAGGAAATGGCAACCCACTCCAGTGTTCTTGCCTGGAGAATCCCAGGGATGGTGGAGCCTGGTGGGCTGCCGTCTATGGGGTTGCACAGAGTTGGACACGACTGAAGTGACTTAGCAGCAGCAGCAGTACTCTTGCCTGGAAAATCCCATGGACGGAGGAACCTGGTAGGCTGCATGCAGTCCATGGGGTCACGAAGAGTCGGACACGACTGAGCGACTTCACTTTCACTTTTCACTTGCATGCACTGGAGAAGGAAATGGCAACCCACTCCAGTGTTCTTGCCTGGAGAATCCCAGGGATGGTGGAGCCTGGTGGGCTGCCGTCTATGGGGTTGCACAGAGTTGGACACGACTGAAGTGACTTAGCAGCAGCAGCAGTACTCTTGCCTGGAAAATCCCATGGACGGAGGAACCTGGTAGGCTGCATGCAGTCCATGGGGTCACGAAGAGTCGGACACGACTGAGCGACTCACTTTCACTTTTCACTTGCATGCACTGGAGAAGGAAATGGCAACCCACTCCAGTGTTCTTGCCTGGAGAATCCCAGGGATGGTGGAGCCTGGTGGGCTGCCGTCTATGGGGTTGCACAGAGTTGGACACAACTGAAGTGACTTAGCAGTAGCAGCATTAATATTTTACATTGAGTATTTACCAGGAATGTCTTTTTGCTTTCTAATAATTTTTTCCATAGTGTATGAGTACACAGCCTCTTAAGGTTCTGCTGCTTGGGACACTCAAGAGACGTTTTGGATGTATTTAAAAAAAAAAATCAGTTGTTCTTCTGTCAGTGTTGTGTCTGACTTTTTGTGACCCTGTGAACTGCAGCACACCAGGCTTCCCTGTCCTTCACTATCTCCTGGATTTTGCTCAAATTCATGTCCATCGAGTTGGTGATGCCATCAAACCATCTCATCCTCTGTCACCCCCTTCTCCTGCCCTCAATCTTTCCCAGCATCAGGTTCTTTTGCAGTGAGTTGGCTCTTTGCATCAGGTAGCCTAAGTGTGGAGCTTCAGCATCAGTCTTTTCAGTGACTATTTTAAACAGATAATCTTCTTTGTGTTTGGCTGTGCTGGGTCTTTGCTGCTGCAGGGGCTGCTCTCTTGTTGTGCTGCACAGGCTTCTCATTGCCGTGGCTTCTCCTGTTACAGAGCACGGGTTCCAGAGCACAGGCTCAATAGATGCAATGCATGGGCTTAGTTGCTCCAGGGCATGTGGGGTCTTCCTGGACCAGGGATTGAACCTGTGTCTCATGCAGGTGGATTCTTTACCACTGAGTCACCAGGGAAGCCCCTACAGATGTATTAACTGCTTACAATATTCATTGTCCCCCTCTGCTGCGTCTATGCCTATATGAAAGTATATTTCCTAATTCTTTGACATCTGACTTGTCAATGTCTTTTGCTTTGGCCAGTGGAATGTGAGCAGAAGTTCTATAAACCATATTTAAGCACTACCTTTATGAGCTCCATGGTTCCTTATCACTTTTTTTCTCTGCCATAAAAGTGGCATGTCCTAGAGGATGCTCTGGATCCCCCCCCCCCAATCCAGAGATTTGGGGATTGTTACCACAATATAACATAGTGAAAGCTGACTAACACCAGGACATTTGGGAAAAAATCTTGAGCAAACAGCAGAATCTGTTATTGAGTCTTTTCTTGGGACCTGGAGAATTTTCTTTCAATTTTCATCTATCATGAGAGTCAGTTTATTTAGCGGTCTAGAATATGTAAAAATGAGGAATGTCAAAATTACTTCTTTTTTATTAACAAAAGGAAAAAATATAGACCATAAACCACAATTGAGAACAAAATATTTTATTTCTGTCAATAAAACTATAGTTTACAATAGTATTTACTAAATAAATTATATAATTTCTCTTTTACAAGCAATAAACTAAATCACAAATATTTCAAAGACAATGTATGTACACAACATAAGGCCTTTTATAAATAGCTTTGCTTATCTCATTTCACTAGTAAACAGTGAAAAAATCTTTATAGAAGCTAATTTTCTATAAAGTATACGCAGATCTATTACACTGATCTTTATATGAAACCAATTTAAACTTTTAATGTCATGGGCTATGATTATAACTTTGCAAAAAAGAATAGAATTTAGACTTTATTTACCATTTTGCATGAATGGATCTTTAAAAAATATATGCGCAGATTACATATGTTGCTTATGGATAATCACTGGATGCATGCAAAATGAAATAATGCAAGTGTCAATAGGAAAATAGCACTTCCAAGTCCAAAAAGGTGATTGGCAATGGTATAGAAAGCAGCTTAAACAGAGTTCATGCAGTTCTTCACAGTTCAGCAAGCAACAGCAAATGCCAGAAGACTGTGGTATTTTTCACATCTGCTGATCAGCCTTTCCGCCAAGGCTCCCCTGACATCTTGCAAACTCCAAGTCCAGTTGATTATGATTCTCTGTGTAGTGGGGTTTGGCTGTTTCCTTTGGGTAATTCTGGAGTGGAGAAACTTCTTTCCCACAACTGTGTTTATGTCCCTCCATCTGCCAAGGTGGTCACCATTTTCACTTACTGGGTGGGGAAAAAGGAAAGGAGATGTAAGGCCAAGTTTTGGCACTGATTTACAATGGTGCCTGATGAGTAGGAACACAAGTTCATTCATCCTCTCAATGACTCGTGCCTGAGAAGCATGCAGGGAGAAGTGGGAGGGCAGTAGGCCTGGGATGGAGTCTTTTTTTTTTTTTTTTTTAAGATATTTTAATTAATTATTTTGGCTGCTCTTGGTTTCAGTTGAGGTACCTGGGATCTTTCAGTTGCGGCATGTGCTATCTATCTAGTTCCCTGACTAGGGATCAAACCGGGTCCCCTGCACTGGGAGTGTGGTGTTATAGCCACTGGACCACCAGGGAAGTCCCCGGGATTGATTCTTTTGCAATGATAAGCATCTAACTTCTGCAATGTGTAAATTCCACCAAGATTTATCAAGTTCTGTCACATCACAGCTCAGGGCTAGGGACTTGGAAGGAAATAACACTGACTAAGCCCTCCGAGGGCACAGTGCTTTGGGGTTGTGCTGTGGTGTATCAGTCCTGAAGTAAATCAGAGCAACCTGAACATAGTCTGGAACTCATGGACCCGGTGCTCATTTTCACACACTGTCCCTGTGGCTGGGGAATAAAAAATATGTCCAGCAAATATCAGACCTAAAATGGTAGCTGCTTAAGCTCACAGGCAGCTAATTCAGCCTCTGACAGTTGTACTAGGATATATTTATGAGAAGTGGTACCATGTTCAGACAGATGTAACAGCCTATATCTATTGATCCTCTAATTATTACAGCTACAGGACAGTATCCAAGTTACCATCTTTATACCTCATTTGTTCTGTCTGTAAAATGAGAGTAATAAATCCTGCTTTATAACTGATAAACATTTTTTTATAGGAAAACAGTGTCTGATTATATACATATCATTTAGTGCCTGGCATATGTTAGTGTCCCCCAGCATAATGGTTAAGAAGGTTGTAGCTGGGACCACAGACATTGTCTGGCCCAACAGTATCTGGAGACTGCAAAAACTTGAGTCCAAAGTTTGAAATGACTGAAAATTATTAGGAAAGAAACTGTGTCAAACAGGATTTTGTTTAAAAGTGAATATTTCCTCTTGCCTTTCGTGAGCTATAACTTTTATTTACCACTGTTTCATAGTTGAGACTGCTCCCTCTTATTAATCAAAATTGGAAAGGTTCGCCTGCAAAGTCTACAACACGTTCACACTGCTACTCAAGCTGTATCTGAAAGATTATTTGAGTATTAGGTGGTATGCGCTCTAGCAGTGGGCAAAGAGGAAGTTGCTCCCTTTCTCAGGACAGATGTCTGTAAGGTCGACTTCATTTAGGCTTGACCAGTGGCATAAAAACACCCACATAAAACTACAAGTTTCTTCTAATTAGATTTGAGTTCTGCTTTCTTTAAAACCAAAAGGAGGTGATAGTTGAGCTCTGCTTATCCGATAGATCCCAGCTGGGGTTCCGTGTCTTGTTTCTAGTGGCAGATTGAGGCAGACACTGACCAATCTGAGCCCTGCTTGAAAGAACCATCAGTTGAAGGTCTCCAAACCCAGGACCCCATGGAACTGGTTAAGACCTGGGCTTTTGGGTCTAGAAAATAAAGAGATTTAAAGAGAGAACATAACAGCTGTCTTTGAATATCTGAAGACTCACTCTGGGGAAGAAAGAGGTACTAGCTGAAATGTCACTGCCAGTGTGACGCTGTCATCAACAGTACTGGCACAGGTGGCCATGATCCTCGGGGCAGGCGTAGGAGCAGCAGAGTGTGTGAAGTGAGTAGACTGGGAAAAGGGTCACCCTTTCAATCTCCTTCCATCAGCTGTTGTGATGCTCACACTGACCACCTCCCCCCACCCCGCCCAGGAACCCAATCTGTCATCTGTTGAGACTCCAGTGAACGTGTTAGCCACTCAGTCATGTCCAGCTCTTTGAGACCCTGTGGACTGTAGCCCTCTAGGCTCCTCTGTCCATGGAATTCTCCAGGCAAGAATACTGGAGTGGGTAGCCATTCCTTCTCCAGGGGATCTTCCCGACCCAGGAATTGAACCTGGGGCTCCTGCAGATTCTTTACTATTTGAGACACCAGGGAAGCCACGGGTGAGAAAAAATGACTCCAAGACCAGAACTGGGACAAATTTGTAGAAGCCAGTTTTGCTTCAATGTGGAAATGTTTTCTAACTAAAGAAATGAGAGGTCTCTGAGGGAGGAGGCCAGGTAAACTGGCCTCTGGGTGGAGCTGAGGCAGCGGACCCAGGGCAGCAGGGAGGCACTCGATGAGAGGTAGCCAGTGACAAGGGCTCGGGCAGTCGTGGCGGGGGGGTGCTGGGTCAGATGATCACAAAGTTCCATTACAACCCCAAGACTCTACTAAATACTGTTTGTAAAATGTATACCATCAAATAACTTAGAATATTGAACATAGTTACTGGTTTATATATTAAGAACTACACGAAAAGAAATGTAAATTGTGTTTAACCAATTTTATGAGTAATTTGTAATTCAGTAAAAAAAAACAGTATTATAAGGAAATATACTTTCATTAGTATTAAAAATAATCATTTCAAGCTCTGGTCATTAAAACTCCTGTATGTTCACTAAATTTTTAATTTTTAAAATTTAATTTAAATTTTTTCTAGCTTATGAAGGGGCTTCCCAGGTGGTGCTAGTGGTAAAGAATATACCTGCCAATGCAGTAGACACAAGAGATGCTGGTTCCATCCCTGGGTCAGGAAGATCCCCTGGAGGAGGAAATAGCAACCCACTCCAGTAGTCTTGCCTGGAGAATTCCATGGACGGAGGAGCCTGGTGGACTAAAGTCCGTGGGTCACAGTCTGACATGACTGAGCGCACACATGTACGTGAACAGCTTATATTTACAGTGTTGTGTTAGCTTCAGGTATACAGCAGAGTGACTCAGTTATACATGTATCTGCTCTTTTTCAGATTCTTTTCCCAAATGGGTTTTTACAGATTGTTGAGTAGAGGGGCTCCCTGTAGTATACAGTAGGTCCTTGTGGATTTTCTATATAGCAGTTGTATATGTTAATCCCAAACCCCTAATTTATCCTTTCCCCTTTGGTAACCATTAGTTTGTTTTCAAACCCTGGCATCTGTTTGTATTTTGTAAATAAGTTCATTTGTTTCACTTAATATTACACATATACGTGATATCATATGATATTTGTCTCTTTCTGATTTATTTCACTTAGTATGATAATTTATAGAATTGCCTTTGTTGCTGCAAATGGCATTATTTCTTTTTTATGACTGAGCAATATTCCACTGTAATATATACTACAATATTCCATTGTATATTGTACTATGTCTTCTTTATCCGTTCATCCGTCAATGAACACTTAGGTTGCCTCCTTGTCTTGGTTACTGCTATTAGAGCTGCAATGAACATTGGGGTGTATGTATGTTTTTGAATTAGTTTTCTCTAGATATATGCCCAGGAGTAGGATGGCTGGGTCATATGATAGTTTTGTTTTTAGTTTTTATAAGCAAACTCCATACTGTTCTCCATAATGGTTGTACCAATTTACATTCCCACCAACAGTGTAGGAGGGTTCCCTATTCTTCACACCCTCTCTAGCATTTAGTTTTGATGGTCAGAAAGGTGATACCTCATTGTAGTTTTGATTTGCATTTCTCTAACAATTAGTGATGTTGAGCATCTTTTCATGTGCTTTTTTACCATCTGTATGTCTTCTTTGGAGAAATGTTTATGTAGATCTGCCCATCTTTTGATTGGATTTTTATTGATTGATTGATATTGAGCTACATCAGCTGTTTGTATAATGTGGAGATTAATTCCTATGTGTCTTTTTTCCCCATTCTGTGCATCATCTCTTCATATTGTTTATGATTTCCTTTGCTGTGCAGAAGCTTTTAAGCTTAATTAGGTCTCATTTGTTTATTTTTTGTTTTTATTTTCATTATACTAGGAGGTGATTCCAAAAGGACTGTAGCAATTTACATCAAAGAATGTTCTTCCTATATTTTCCTCTAAGACTAGAGATCTCTTCCAGAACATTAAGAGATACCAGGGGAACATTAATGCAAAAATGGGCACAATAAAAGACAGAAATGGTATGGACCTAACAGAAGCAGAAGATAATAAGAAGTGGTGGCAAGAATACACAGAGGAACTGTACAAAAAAGATCTTCACGACCCAGATAATCATGATGGTGTGATCACTTACCTAGACCCAGACATCCTGGAATGCAAAGTCAACTGGGCCTTATGAAGCATCACTATGAATAAAGCTAGTGGAGGTGATGGAATTGCAGTTGAGCTATTTCAACTCCTAAAAGATGATGCTGTGAAAATGCTGCACTCAATATGCCAGCAAATTTGGAAAACTCAGCAGTGGCCACAGGACTGGAAAAGGTTAGTTTTCATTCCAATCCCAAAGAAAGACAATGCCAAAGAATGCTCAAACTATTGCACAATTGCACTCATCTCACACACTAGTAAAGTAATGCTCAAAATTCTCCATGCCAGGCTTAAATAGTATGTGAACCGTGAACTTCCAGATGTTCAAGCTGGATTTAGAAAAGGCAGAGGAACCAGAGATCAAATAGCTAACCTCCGTTGGATCATGAAAAATGGAGAGAGTTCCAGAAAAACATCTATTTCTGCTTTATTGACTATGCCAAAGCCTTTGACTATATGTGGATCACAATGAACTATGGAAAATTCTGAAAGATGGGAATACCAGACCACCTGACCTGCCTCCTGAGAAATCTGTATGCAGGTCAAGAAGTAACAGTTAGAACTGGACATGGAACAAAAGACTGTTCCAAATTGGGAAAGAAGTATGTCAAGGCTGTATCCTGTCACCCTGCTTATTTAACTTATAAGCAGAGTACATCATGAGAAATGCTGGACTGGATAAAGTATAAGCTGGAATCAGGATTGCTGGAGAAATATCAAAACCTCAGATATGCAGATGACACTACCCTTATGGCAGAAAGTGAAGAAAAACTAAAAAGCCTCTTGATGAAAGTGAAAGAAGAGAGTGAAAAAGTTGACTTAAAACTCAGCATTCAGAAAATAAAGATCATGGCATCTTTCCCATCACTTCATGGCAAATAGATGGGGAAACAATGGAAACAGTGACAGACTATTTTTGGGGGTTCCAAAATCACTGCAGATGGTGAGTGCAGCCATGAAATTAAAAGATGCTTGCTCCTTGGTAGAAAAATTATGACCAACCTTGACAACATATTCAAAAGCCAGATACATTACTTTGCCAACAAAGGTCCGTCTAGTCAAAGCTATGGTTTTTTCCAGTAGTCGTGTATGGACGTGAGAATTGGACTATAAAGAAAGCTGAGCACCAAAGAATTGATGCTTTTGAACTGTGGTGTTGGAGAAGACTCTTGAGAGTCCCCTGGACAGCAAGGAGATCCAACCAGTCTATTCTAAAGGAAATCAACCCTGAATATTCATTGGCAGGACTGATGCTGAAGTGGAAACTCCAATTACTTTGGCCACCTGATGCGAAGAACTGATTCATTGGAAAATACCCTAATGCTGGGAAAGATTGAAGGCGGGAGAAGGGGGCGACAAAGGATAAGATGGTTGGATAGCATCACCGACTAGATGGACGTGAGTTTGAGTAAACTTTGGGAGTTGATGATGGACAGGGAAGCCTGGCATGCTGCAGTCCATGGGGTCACAAAGAGTTGGATACTACTTAGCAACTGAACTGTACTGAACCAAAGAGCTCTATAGTAGCTTGTTTTACTTTAGGTCTAAGCCATTTTGATTTTACTTTGGTGTATGGGGACAGATAATGTTCTAGTTTCATTCTTTTGCGGCTTCCCTGGTGGCTCAGAGGTTAAAGCGTCTGCTTCCAATGCAGGAGACCCGGGTTCGATCCCTGGGTCGGGAAGATCCTCTGGAGAAGGAAATGGCAATCCACTCCAGTATTCTTGCCTGGAGAATCCCATGGACGGAGAAGCCTAATAGGTTACAGTCCACGGGGTTGCAAAGAGTCGGACACGACTGAGCAACTTCACCTTCACCTTCACCTTCACCTTCACCTTCACCTTCACCTTCACCTTCATTCTTTTGCATGTTGTTCATGTTACCAAGTCATGTCCAACTCTTCATAACTCCATGGACTGCAGCACTCCAGTCTTCCCTATCCCTCACCATCTCCTGGTGTTTGCCCAAGTTCATGTCCACTGAATCGGTGATGCCATCCAACCATCTCATCCTCTTTCTCCCTCTTCTCCTTATGCCTTCAGTCTTTCCCAGCAGTAGGGTATTTTCCAGTGAGTCAGCTATTCACATCAGCTGGTCAAAGTATTGGAGCTTCAGTCTAACTCCTTCCAAAGAGTATTTAGGGTTGATTTCCTTTAAGATTGACTGGTTTGACTTTGCTTTCCAAGAGACTCTCAAGAGTCTCAGTTTAAAAGCATCAATTCTTCAGTGCTCTGCCTTCCTTATTGTCCACATCTCACATACATACATGACTACTGGAAAGACCATAACCTTGACTAAATGGACCTTTGTTGGCAAAGTGATGTCTTTGCTTTCTAACACACTGTCTAGGCTTGTCATAGCTTCCTGCCAAGAAGCAATCATCTTCTAATTTCATGGCTGCAGTCACCATCACAGTGATTTTAGAGCCCAAGAAGAGGAAATCTGTCCCTGCTTCTACCTTTCCCCCCTCTATTTGTCATGAAGTGTTGGAACTGGATGCCATGATCTTAATTCTTTTACTATTGAGTTTAAAGCCAGCTTTTTCACTTTTCTTCTATCACTCTCTTCAAGAGGCTTTTTAGTTCCTCTTCACTTTCTGCCATTAGGGGGGGTATCATCTGTATATCTGAGGTTGTTGATATTTTTCCCCGCAATCTGGATTCCAATTTGTAACTCATCCATGTAGCATCTCATATGATGTGCTCTGTGTATAAGGTAAATAGGGTGACAATAAACAGCCTTGTCATCCTCCTTTCTCAATTCTGAACAAGTCAGTTTGTTCCATACAGGGTTCTAACTGTTGCTTCTTGACCCACATAAAGGTTTCTCAGAAAACAGGTATTCCCATCTCTTTAAGAGTTTTCCACAGTTTGTTATGATCCACACTGTCAAAGGCTTTAGCAAGTCAGTGGAACAGGTTGATGTTTTTCTGGAATTCCTTGCTTTCTCTATGATTCAGCGAATGTTGGCAATTTTATCTCTGGTTCCTCTGCCTTTTCTAAACTCAGCTTGAACATCTGGAAGTTCTAGGTTCACATAATGAAGAAACCTAGCTTGGAGGATTTTGAGCATAACCTTACTAGCATGGGAGATAAGTGCTATCTGTCTGGTACTAAACATTCTTTAGTATTGCTCTTCTTGGGAATTGGGATGAGGATGCTGACATATTGAGTGTCTCACTTTAATAGCATCATCTTTTTAAGATTTTTAAATAGCTCAACTGGAATTCCATCACCTCCACTAGCTTTATTGGCAGCAGTGCTTCCTAAGGCCCACTTGACTTCACACTCCAGAATGTCTAGCTCTGAGTGAGAGCTAGATGACCATTGTGGTTATCCAGGTCATCTTTTGTACAGTTCTTCTATGTATTCTTTCCATCTCTTCTTGATCTATTTGCCTCTATTAAGTCTTTACTATTTTTGTCCTTAATTGTGTCCATCTTTGGCAGAAATGTTTCTTTGATATTTCCAATATTCTTGAAGAGATCTCTAGTCTTACTCTTTCTGTTGTTTCCATTTCTTTGCATTGTTCATTGAAGAAGGACTTCTTTTCTCTCTCTTGCTATTCTCTGGAACTCTGCATTTAGTTGGGTGTAACTTTCATTTTCTCCCTTGCTTTTTGCTTCTCTTCTTTGCTCTATTATTTGTAACGCCTCCCCAGACAACCACTTTGCCTTCTTACATTTCTTTTTCTTTGGGATGGTTTTGTTTGCTGCCTGATGTACAATATTACGGACCTTTGTCCACAGTTATTCAGGCACAGTTTACTAGATCGAATTTCTTGAATCTATTTGTGACCTCCACTGTATATTCCCAGGAGAATTGATTTTAAATTGTACCTGATGGCCTAATAGCTTTCCTTGCTTTCTTTAGTTTAAGCCTGAATTTTCCTGTGAGGAGCTGATGATCTGAGCCACAGTCAGCACAGTTTTTGCTGACTGTATACAGCTTTCCCATCTTTGGCTACAAAGAATATAATCAACCTGCTTTTGGTATTGGTCATTGGGTGATGTCCAGGTGTAAAGTTGTCCCTTCTGTTGTTGAAAATGGGAATTTGCTATGACCAGTGCATTCTGTTGACAAAATTCTGTTAGCCTTTGCCCTGATGCATTTTATACTCCAAGGCCAAACTTGCCTGTTACTCCAGGTATCTCTTGACTTCCTACTTTTGCATTCCAATTCCCTATGATAAGTAGGACATTTTTTTTTTGGTGTTAGTTCTAGGTCTTGTAGGTCTTCGTAGAAGTGATCAGCTTCTTCAGCATCAGTGGTTGGGGCATAGCCTTGGATTACTGTGATGTTGAATGGTATTCCTTGGAAATGAACCAAGATCATTTTTTCATTTTTAAGGTTACACCCATGTGCTGCAATTTTCCCAGCACCACTTATTGAAGAGACTGTCTCTTCTCTATTGTATGGTTTTTCCTCCTTTGTCATAGATTAATTGACATGGGTGCGAGGGTTTATTTCTGGGCTTTCTATCTTGTTCCATTGATCTATTAATATATTTCTGTTTTTGTGCCAGTTCTATACTTTTTTGATTACTGTACCCTTAATGGTATAGTCTGAAGTCAGGGAGCCTGATTCCTCCAGCTCCATTTTTCTTTCTCAAGATTGCTTTGGCTATTCAGGGTCTTTTGTATTTCCATAAAACTTTAAAAATTTTTTGTTTCAGTTCTGTGAAAAAGGTCATTGGTAATTTGATTGAGATTCCACTGAACCTGTAGGTTGCCTGGAGTATTATAGTCATTTTGACAATATTGATTCTTCCAATTCAAGAACATGGTATATCTTCCCATCTGTTTGTGTCATCTTATGAGATGGTTGGATGGCATCACCAACTCATTGGAGATGAGTCTGAGTAAACTCAGGGAGATTGTAAAGGACAGAGAAGTCTGGTGTGCTTCAGTCCATGGGGTCACAAAGAGTCGGACACAACTGAGCGACCAACAACAACAATTTCTTTCATCAGCATCTTAGTTTTCAGAGTACAGGTCTTTTGCCTCCTTAGGTGGGTTTATTCCTAGGTATTTTATTCTTTTTGATGCTATGGTAAATGGGATTATTTCCTTAATTTCTCTTTCTGACCTTTCATTGTAAGTGTAGAGAAATGGAACAAATATTTAAAATTAGTTTTTATCGGAGTATAATTGCTTTCCCTGGTGGCTCAGATGGTAAAGAATCTGCCTATAATACGGAGACCCCGGGTTTGATCCCTGGGTCAGAAAGATCCCCTGGAGAAGGAAATAGCAACCCACTCCAGTATTCTTGCCTGGAGAATTCCATGGACAGAGGAGCCTGATGGGCTATAGTCCTTGGGGTTGCAAAGAATTGGACACGACTGAGTGACTAACAGCGGAGAAGGCAATGGCACCCCACTCCAGTACTCTTGCCTGGAAAGTCCCATGGACAGAGGAGCCTGGTAGGCTGCAGTCCATGGAGTCGCTAAGAGTCAGACACAACTGAGCGACTTCACTTTAACTTTTCACTTTCATGCATTGGAGAAGGAAATGGCAACCCACTCAGGTGTTCTTGCCTGGAGAATCCCAGGGACGGGGAGCCTGGTGGGCTGCCGTCTGTGGGGTCGCACTGAGTCGGACACGACTGAAGCGACTTAGCAGCAGAGTGACTAACACACAATTACTTTATGATGTTTTGTTAGTTTCTTGCTGTAAAGCAAAATGAATTAGTCCTATGTATACAGAAATCCCCTCTGTTTTAGATTTTGTTCCCATATAGGTCACCACAGAGCACCGAGTGGAGTTCCCTGTGCTATACAGTAGAATCTCATTAGTTAGGTATTTTATAAATCATAGTGTATATATGACAGTTCCGGTCTCTGAATTCACTCCACTCACCTTCCCCTCTTGGTAACCGTAAGTGTGTTCTCTTCATCTGTGACTCTACTTCTGCTTTGCAAATAAGTTCATCTCTACTATTTTTCTAGATTCCACATATATGTGATATTATCAGTATTTGTGCTTCATTTTCTGACTGACTTTACTCTGCCTGATAGCTCCAGGTCCATGCACGTCTCTGTAAATGTATTTCATTCTTTTTAATGGTAAGTACTGTTCCATTGTGTATATGTATCACATCTGTACCCATTCCTGTCAGTGGACTTTTAGGTTGCTTCCATGTCCTGGCTATTGTAAATAATGCTGCAATGAACATCACAGTGCCTGCATCCTTTCAGATTATGGTTTTCTCTGGATATATGCCCAGGAGTGGGATTGCTGGGTTATATGGTAGCTCTATTTTTAGTTTTTTAAGGAACCTCCATACTGTTCTCCAAAGTGATAGTACCAATTTACACTCCTACCAACAGTGTAGGAGGGTTCCCTTTTCTCCACACCCTCTCCAGCATTTATTGTTGATGATGGCTATTATGACTGGTGTGAGGTGATATGTCATTTTTTTGATTTGAAAATGCAACAGGTTTCTGTGTATTAATTTTGTATCTTGCAGCCTTACTGAAATTACTGATGAACTCTCATAGTTATCTGGTACCATCTTTTGGATTTTCTGTGTATAGTATCATTTTATCTGCTAACTTATTTTCCAATTTGCATTCCCTTTTTCTTCTCTGATTGCCATGGCTAGGACTTTCAAAACTGTGTTTAATAAAAGGTAAGAGTGGACGTTCTTGTCTTATTCCTGATCCTAGAGGAAGCTGCTTTCAGCTTTTCACTGTTGAGTATGATGTTAGCTGCGGCTTTGTCATATATGACCTTTATTATATTATAGGTTCCCTCTATGCCCACTTTCTGGAGAGTTTTTATCATAAATGAGCATAGAATTTTGTCAAAAGCTTTTTTTGCATCTATTGAGATGATCATATGGCTTTTATTCTTCAATTTGTTCATGTGGTATATCACACTGATTGATTTGTGGATATTGAAGAATCTCTGCATCCCTGGGGTAAATCCCACTTGATCATGGTGTATGATCCTTTTAATGTATCATTGTATTCTGTTTGCTAGTATTTTGTTAGAATTTCTGCATCTATATTCATCAGTGATATTGGTCTGCAATTTTCTTTTTTGTAGTGTCTTTGTCTGGTTTTGGTATCAGGGTGATGGTGGCCTTCTAGAATGAGTTTGGGAGTGTTTCTTCCTCTTTAATTTTTTGGAATAGTTCCAGAAGGATAGGTATTACGTCATCTCTAAATGTCTGATAGAATTCACCTGTGAAGCCATCTGGTCCTGGGCTTTTGTCTGTTGAAAGTTTTTACTTGTGACTGGCCTGTTCATATCTCCTATTTCTTCCCAGTTCAGTCTTGGAAGATTGTACCTTTCTAATAAGAATTTTTCCATTTTGTCTAGGTTGTCTATTTTATTGTCATATAGTCACTTGTAGTGGTCTCGTTCGGTCATCTGTATTTATGTGGTGTCAGATTTAACTTTTATTTCTAATTTTATTGATTTGAGCTCTCTATTTTTTTTTTTTGATGAGTCTAACTAAAGGTTTATCAATTTATCTTTCCAAAGAACCAGCTTTTAGTTTCATTGATGTTTTCTATTTTCTTTGTTTCTATTCCATTTATTTCTGCTGTAATCTTTAATTTTTTCCTTCTAATTAATTTGGATTTTGTTTATTCTTTCTCTAGTTGCTTTATATGTAAGGTTAGGTTGTTTGAGGTGCTTTTCCTTGTTTCCTGAGGTAAGAATGTGTGGCTATAAACTTCCTCTTAGAACTGCTTTTGCTGCCCAAGATCTCACACTAATGAATATTCCCTGGGGCCTCCACCAGCGTCCTTGCCCCACAGTGAGTCACAGCTGACCCCCAGGCCCTGAGGAGACCCTCCAAGACCCACAAGTAGGTCTGGCCTAGGCTCTTATGGACTCACTGCTTTGCCCGGGGTCCCAGTTCATGTGAAACCTGTGTGCACCCTTCAAGAGCGGAGTCTCTATTTCCCCTAGACCTCTGGAAATCCTGCACTCAAGCCCCACCGGCCTTTAAAGACAAATGCCCTGGGGGCTCCTCCTCCCGCGGCCAGAACTCCGGGCAGGGGGCCTGACGTGGGGCTTAGAACTCACTCCTATGGGGAGAACCTCTATGATATATTTATTTTCCAGTCTGTGGATCACCCACTGGTATGTGATTTGATTTTGTGGCTAATGTGCCCCTCCTACTATCTCATAGTGGCTGCTGCTTTATCTCTTGGTGTAGAGTATCTTTTTTGGTAGATTCAAGTCTTTTTGTCAATTGTTGTTGTCCAGCAGTTAGTTGTGATTTTGGTGTTTTCATGAGCAAAGGTGAGCAAGTCCTTCTACTCTGCCATCTTGTCTCTCATTCCATTGGAATTTTTTTTTTTTTTTTAACTAGAGGGTCTTGTTGCAGTTTCCCTAAAGTTCATTAAACACCCACTCTCACCCCCAGGGTACAAGGATGTCAAAGTTGGTGAGGACTGCCAATTCTGTACCCATGTTGTAATGTAATCCTGGAATGACATCTTTGGTTACCTGAAAGTATCCATTTATAACCCTAATAAAACAAGGTGGCCTGACAGGTCTTTAGGTCATAAGCAGTATCTCCCTGATTCTAAACTTGGCCACAATGAGAAGAAGGTGATTTTGTTATCTCATATTTAGTATGAAGTATGCAACAATTTTCCTTTTTCCAAGTTATAATCCATAAATCCTTTATTAGCCATCAGTGAAGAGACAAAAGTATCAGCTGTCTATCTACACTGGGAAGAAACTCTTAGCTTGAGTTTATTCTTCAAAATATGGTACGTGTAGGATCCCCTCCAGCTCTCCAGCACAGAGATGGGCTCTTCAGGTATTACTTCCCCAAACACTAACAACTTCTTCTGAGGTACTGGAACTCAACCCTCTCCTCACCTGATGGCTTTGGAAGTAGAAACAGGAACTGGTGCTTCGGTGGGAGAACCCAGCCATATCTCAGGGAAGCACGGACAGACAGAATGACATTTGAGCTCTTGTCATCAACTGTCCACACAGATGCCAGGGTTCCCTAAGCATGTGATGCTCTGAGAAACCGCGATATGTTTTAAATTCTGAGACCTGAAGGAAAGGTGTGCTAACGGTTGGTGTGAAAGGAGTATTTAGGTCTTTCCGTGGCCTAAATCCTTAGCATTATTTATCCACATATGTTGGTTTGTGGGTGTGTGAGGGGTTCATATGTTTATTTCCACTTAAACTCAGATACTTGATGACTGAAACTGTACAATGCACACAGAGGAACACAGCAAAACAAAAGTAGTCTGTTTGCTAAAAACAAAGCCCCTTCTGAGGGTGGACCGCACTGTGGGGCAGCCAGGTTACCCCAGGGGTCCCCCTGAAGGAGATCACTTCATGATGGGCTAAGTTTTTGGAGGGTGACTTTTTAGAGTGCTGTGTCGAGGGTGTCAGGGGTGAGACGTTCCTCTTCTGAGGTCTCACTTCTAGGCTCATTTCCATCCCTCCCTTTTTTCCTGAAAGAAACACATACACACCCTCAGCCTACTGTTTAAATGGCATATTTAGCCAATAGAATTTCATAAGATCTAGAATGTGCTGTGAGGGGATTTAAGGGCAGAGCTGAAACAAGGCAGAGTTTCAGGACTGTCAGACTGGCTAAGATGACCACACTAAATAGTACCTGAGGTCTCATTGTTCCCTGAGCTCCTGACCTTCCTGGGTGATGTTCTTTTTTAACTACAGTTGCCTCACAGTTCAGCCCCAGGGTCCCACAGAAGCATGATTTTTTCCTCTCTGGGGTCCAAGGGCAGCCCCATTCTGATTTTAAGTTGAAATTCTTTGCCGAAATACCCCTGAGGAAAAAACTGATTCCTCTGCAGGCTATCATAGGTGGCAAGTCCCTTATTTCCTTTTCCTGGTCCAAGCCCCTCTTCCCCAGCCCTGCTTCCTTTGGTTCCTATTTCACTTTGTTCTTCTTTTGGCCAATGTTCCCTCTGTTGCCATGAGAGGACCTACCAACGCATTCTGCCTCACACCCTTCATTTCAGTCCAAACTCTGCATTGCCACAAACACACAAGCAGCTCCACAGGGTCTCACCCCTATCGTCCCCAGGGGCCCAGTGTCCCCTCCTTTCTGGATTCACCGGATTGCCTTCTCAAAGACCCTTGAGTTTCTGAGGAGCCACTGTGTACTCTGGAATTTTTCTTCAAACATCAGGCTCTGTGTTTTCATTTTATCATATTCATATCTGCCTCGTATTAGGATACTTCCCAAGGTGTGATCACTTGGAAATAGATTGGAGTAGGAGATTTCTCTTTGAACAGCAGCAGCGGGTGTCCAAAAGCTCACCATTTTTTTAAGGAGGTGAACAAGTACAGACACCAGTGCTATAGGAATCAGGACACAGTCTATGTATGGAATCCAAGCCACTGGTATGGGGTTTTTATAGGTAGGACGCTTTCTGCCAGCTAAGTTTCCTACCTTAGTACTTAAAAAAAAAAAAAAAAAAAGTTTAGACTCAGACTCAGGGGTGAAATTATTCTTTCCCAAGAACCAGGGACTAAAGGGCCTTAACTGAGAAGCCTTGAGGCAAAAAGTGGACTTGGAATGACCTTGGAGGGTACGTACAATTTGGAAGAAAACTAGCACATTGTGCCGATCATGTAGAATGTGTGTTGAATCCTGAGTGCTGGCAGCACATGGAGTCCCAGGCCTTCTGCCAGCCTCCAATGCCCTATCAAAGTGTTCCACACCAGCCAGCAGATAGATTACTGATAAGATGAGAACAGACTCAAGAAAAACCTGGCACTGATTCTGGATGTCTCGAGGGATGGATTTGGGATTATGGCCTCTCATTTCAAAACTGTTAGTATAGCAGCAATATTTTAACACAGTTCCCGGCCTGATTGATTTGTTTTCCAAAGACCTAAGAGAAGCTGGAGGGCATCTGTGATTTATGTGGCTGACAGTTCTACATTGGACTTTACAATGACTGTTGCTAATTGTGAACTGAAATGGTTACCTTATTATCTAATGTATCACACAGCCTTGGGGCTGCAACTGAATTCACTCTGGAGAATGTGGGGACTAGCTTCATTCAAAAGGGAGCACTGCCTTGGGATGGGGCCACTGGTTTTTCTCCCTGTGTAGAAGAAAGGGTGAGCTGCCAGAGACGCCACAGCCAGAGGCTGCACCCCTATCAGGCCTTTCCCTTCCATCACTTTTCTTGGTACCATTTTTTCCTTCACAAAAACACAGTAGCCGGCATGGACTGCATTGTGCCTCCTAGTTCCCCTTGGCCCATTCATAGGTTCAAGCTTTAACCTCCAGTACTATGGGAGTAAGGGAGTTAAGGTCATTAGGACTGGCCCTGATCAGATATAACTGAGATGCTTATAAAAAGGGGGAAATCTGAACACAGACAGGCACACAGAAGGAAGACACAGGGAGAAAATGGCCATCCACAGGCTAAGAAGGGAAGCCAGAAAGAGATCCTCCTCTTACAGCCCTCAGAAGGGATGAACCCTACCAACACCTTGACCTTGAACTTCTAGCCTCCAGAACTGTGAAACAATACATGCAGTTCTGTTGTTTAGGCCACCCTATAGTACTTCGTTATGGCAGCCCTAGGAAACAAATACAGTACTATTACTGGGATTTAGAAAGTTTTTTTGTTTTTTTTTTTAAATAAGGACCTCTCTTTGAATTTTATTATGGTGGTGCTAGTGGTAAAGAACCTGCCTGCCAATGCAGGAGATTCGTAAGAGACATGAGTTCAATCCATGGGTTGGGAAGGATCCCCTGGAGGAGGAAATGGCAACCCACTCCAGTATTCTTGCTTGGAGAATTCCATGGACAGAGGAGCCTGGTGGGTTACAGTCCATATAGTCGCAAAGAGTTGGACATGACTAAAGTGACTTAGCACGCACACATACTTAACTGTATATTCTATTGGGAGCTACCACAAAAGCTATAGTCCCCTGTGGGTAGAGTGGCTGTAAAGAACAGCCTGTCCAAGACTGAAGATGAAAAAAAGGATTTTTCACCCCATGTTTGTTAATACTTCACTAAAGATGCTGCCTAAGCAGTGAAAAGGATTTTTCTGTGTTTAACCCCCAAATTGCCATAGGGCTTACAAAGAGGCTCAAGTGTATCTGGCCTGGATGGATGAGAAGGCATGCTAGGGTCCTAGGGAAAATTAGCACCTTCATTTTTCTGTCTGATTGTAATTGCAGCCTCCACTCGAACTTGAAAGGTGGTAGATGTCTGTTAGAAGGAATTGCCTTTGCTGTTTGAAGGATGTACCCCTGCCAAACGTGGGTTCACAGCACCGAGAGGCTGCCATAAAGTAAGTACATGGAGTAGAGACAGTCCTCTGAGCCTCACACACTCACTCAGATTTCAATTCCAGGACCTCAATCACTCCTTATCTGGTTTGGTCAGAGGCACCTTCCTACCACTAGGTGGCAGTAGTGTCTGCTGCAGGAACCCAGTCCCATATCCAGTTCATAAATGAAGGTGCTAAGGTTCACCTTAGAATCAAGTGCATTTTTCCTAACTGGCCAACCATCTTAGGGGCTCTTAGTGGGGAGCTTTCCTTTCCATTTAGCACAGAAGGATTATAGGGTGTTCAGAGCTGAAGGACCCTGTCGACAAGCTGACTGGGTCTCAGCCCTGGATGTGTGGGGAGCTTTTAAAAATACCAGTGCCCTGCTCCACCCTCAGCAATTTTATTTCTAACACACAGTATGTCCCCAGCATGTGACTGTATCTGTTAATACAGTCATTCACCTGATACCTTTTTGCGAGGAGTCCACAATAATTTGGAAACATATATCCAACCTTACTTCCCTGGTGGCTCAGATGGTAAAGAATCTGCCTGCAGGGCAGGAGACCTGGGTTTGATTGCTGAGTTGGGAAGATCCCCTGGACAAGGGAATGGCAACCCACTCCAGTATTCTTGCCTGGAGAATTCCATGGACAGAGAAGCCTGGTGGGCTACAATCCATGGGGTCGTGGAGAGTCAGACACGACTGAGCGACTGACACCCACACACACGCTCTTGCGTGTGTGTGCCCTTTCACATGTCCTCAGTAAGGTGGTGTAGTTGGTTGACTACTGTCCCCTGAAAATTCACATCCACCTGGAGCCTTGAAATGTGATCGTATTTAGAAATATGGTCTTAGCAGATACAATTATTAAGATGAGGTCATCTGGTATTAGGGTGGGCCCTAAATCCAGTGACAGGTGTTATCACAAGAAGAGGGGACACACAGCGTCACAGGGTGGCAGTGTGAAGACTGGGGCAGAGATTAGAGTATTGCACGTGGAACAATGCTCAGGACCACATGACTACCAGAAGCCGGAAGAAGCCAGGAAGGATCCTTTCCTAGAGCCTTCACAGTTAGCAGGGCCCTGCCAACATCTTGACCTTGGACTTCTTTGACTTGGAGACACATTTCTCTTGTTTAAGCCCCCCAGTCTGTGGCACTTTGTCATGGCAGCCCTGGGAGCACAGGCAGAGGCAAAGGGAAGCTGGGTGCTCGTCTCATCCTCATACCATCTGTCACACTCAGAGGGGCCTTATTTTTTACTAAGTGGACAGTACGTAGGCATCCTCCCTTCTACTCACTTTTCCCATTCCTCCTCAGGTCCCAGGAGTGCGAATGGTATGAAGGACAGCCCAGCTCATGAGGTCCCACAGGTATGATTTAAAGTTACTTTCCCTAAAATGTTCATTTCTTCAATTCTCCTTTTGAATTTGCTTTGTTTGTTTCCAGAAGGCTCAGGGCCTGGTAGACCCCAGGTTCATACCATTAGAATCTGTTCTTCTACAAACATGCTCTTCCCAAGAGTTGAAAAGGCTTAGTAGGAGACTAGCAAACACTGGTTTCCTCTGATGAGGGAGAAGATGGAAATTGAAAGCAGAGAAGCGACAAGAAGATTCTGCAGAGAGTGGGGAAAGAGAGGAGAGCCTGGTGTTGAGAGGTAAAGACAAAGAGTAACAGGGGCCCACAGTGAGGGCCTGGATGCATAGGAACCTTAGGTGAGCTTGAGAGCAAAACCAGCCTTGAGAAAGGTGGAAATCAAGCTGGCCTGTGAGGCCACGATTCACTATAAAGCCAGGACAAAAAGAAAAAAACTACCCTAGCTCTGCAATCTGTCATCCAGTTAACTGTGGGCCTAATTTAACTGGAAAGCCAGTATGCCTTTATAACTCAGTTCCCTAAGCTAATCCTTAAACAGCAGTTTAATGCTGTTTGTTAAGAAAAAAAAATCCTACAGAGACCTAATCCAGACTGACGGGTTGCCTCATTAATTTGAAGCTGGCGTCACTCTTGTTTGAGGACGAATCCTTTGTAGTTGCCATGGGGTGCAGGCAGTCAGATCCATTTTGTCAGCTTTTCCACCTGTCTCAGAAATATTATTTGGTCAGTGACTTAAAAGGATCAAACCCTCTTTGAAAAGGGCCCTATTTTTTGCCCTTTCTGAAATCTCTTCCTTTCTCAACCATGTGGTCAGACGGTAGAAGAAACTGGCATTCTGGTGAAACATCTTATAAACCAAAGGCAGCCACTGCCTCTCTCTTCCTATTTCGATCACACTAAGACCTACCAGAAATGTTGCGGCACCTCTGGTTGGTGGGGATGCTAGCTCTCTGCTGAGAAGCAACAGAATTGCCACCATTTCAAATAAACGTCCTTTGCAGCCAGTGCTGGCTCAGGCAAGGAATGATTCCAGAGACCCGATGCTTCACATACAAGCCATTAACATCAACGTCAGGAAAGTCAAGTCCAGAAATGCAGTGTCTCTTGCCAAAAAGTTCCACTGAGTTGTCTAGGACCCCCGTGACCTAATTTAAAGTGTCTTTCTTTTCTTCTCAAGCTTTTTTTCATAGATAATAATATGATAAGCTGTTAATTCAATCATTTTCGCTTCTCTGCCACCCTTCATCCCATGATTAAAGAGTATTATTAACCACCCTGAAGACACATTAAATAACCAAGCTGTCTGACAGCTGCGTATCAGAACACTAATTGCCAGTAGTGGTAGGGCTAAAACAAACAGCTTAACTGTTTCTTTGCCCTCAGCTGTTTTTGCACTTCAGCCATTGTGCAGAAACACACATCTGGATGATAGGATATATTACTGGGAGGCTGTTAATACGTAAAGTGCAAAGCAAAAAGGGCAATAAGACTAAATAACAGAAGCAAGAAAACTGTTATTTTGTGGCAGCCCTCTTCACTTCTCTATTATTTAATAAAGCAGTTCCATTATCTCCTACCTACCCACCCATTCTCAGTTAGTTATAAAAAAGGACACTCTCACCCACGTTTTTCAGCTGCACTTCGTTGGTTGTTCCTCTTTGCACTAACATCAGATGACAGCTACCATGATCAGTTGCCTTAGAATATCGGATGATTCAAAAAGTGGAATCGGGCCCTATTATGAAGATGGCATGATTGGCCATTTAAAATCAAGAGCCTGCTCATCTCTGCTGTATTCTTTTAAATACTCCAATCTGTGTCATCAACTCAAAATTCAGCGGAAAACATCTCTTTGGTCATTGGACAGAATCTTAAAAAACATGATGATGTGACTATTTGAAAATGAATCAGATAGCCTGGAACTACAGCGTGAGGGTGAACGGCCTTTTTCCAAGAAATGACTGGGAACATGGAACCTGAACCAAATGCTTGAATAAGGATAATGGAACAACTAGCAGCCATTTAAGATAACCTATCCTTTTAATTTTATGTCAAACTACTGGAAAAAGGCAGAATAGCTAGCCTAATTTACATGCACATAATGGGATGGATCTTTTTAATTCGAGGATAATTGCTTTACAGTGTTGTGGTGGGCTCTGCTGTACAACAATGTGAATCAGACGTAAGTATACATATATCCCCTCCTTGTTGAGCCTCCCTCCAACCCTGCCCCCATCCCACCCAGGTAGGCTGTCCCAGAGCACTGATCTCAGCTCCCTGTGCTCTACAGCTGCTTCCCACTAGCTTTCTACACATGGTGGTATATACGTCAATGCTACTCTCAATTCACCCCATCCTCTCTTCCCCCATCCCAAGTCTGTTCTGTCTGCATCTCTCTTCCTGCCCTGCAAATATGTTCATTAGTATCATTTTTCTAGATTCCATATATATGTGTTAATATACATTTTTCTTTCTGACTTGACTTCACTCTGTATAACAGGCTCTACATTCATCCACCTCACCACAACTCACTCAAATTCATTCCTTTTAATGATTATATACTACTGTATATATGTACCACAACTTCTTTATCCATTCATTTATTGATAGACATCTAGGTTGCTTCCATTTCCTATTTCAAATAGTGCTGCAATGAACACTGGCTTACATGTGTCTTTGAATTATGGTTTTCTCAGGGTATATACTCAATATTGGTATTGTAGGGTCATATGGTAGATTTATTCCTGATTTTTTAAGGAACCTCTATAGTCTCCTCCATAGTGGCTGTATCAATTTACATTCCCACCAACAGGGCAAGAGGTTCCCTTTTCTCTACACCCTCTCCAGCATTTATTGTTTGTATATTTTTTTGATGATGGCCATTCTGACCAATGTGAGGTGATACCTCATTGTAGTTTTGACTTGCATTTCTCTAATAATGAGTGATATTTATAAATGCATCTTTAAAGGGGGAATTTCTTACATTGTCTGGTGTGCATAAATCATTTGAGTTTAAATTATATTTTAAAGAGATATAAACCATATTGTCCATTAGTATATAAATAGTAGCACTAGCAATTGGTAGCACAACCAGTAATTCTTAAAGGAGGAGAAACATTATAAGAAAAATTTATGTTTGGTTACAACACCTAGTATAATATCACCACAAAAACGTTCAACTGCCCTTTCAGTACAGATGGTTATGATTAAGAGGATTCTAATCAGGTCAAGAGGAAGGAGAGACAAAGATGTTGGCAAGATTGGTTTTCCTTTCTGATGCTTTTCTTTGCCATCCATTCTTTCATAGTGTGGAGGCGAATGAAAATATTGAAGGGAGGGCAGTGAATTGTGTCCTCTCAGATTGGAAGAGCATGCAAAATAATCTCCAGAGTAAAAACACACCCTAGAAATATAAATTAATGGTGCAGAATTTTCTGAATGTGTTGCCACAAAAGTTGAAATACTGTGAAGGTTGATGGTAGAATGAGTGATGAAACTGCAGTATGAAAAAACAGCTTATAGCTAATTCTGAGGGGGTAAAAATTATTTATTATTTTTGGAACTCCTTGTAATTTAGATAGGCCATGGCCAATCAGAGCTGGAAGGGGTCTTAGAGGTGATTTAATGATCCATTTCATAGATGAGAAAACTAAGGACCAAAAAGGGTGATTAATTCACCATCAGTGATTAATGAGAGGCAGAGATAAGCATCGGAGAAGGCAATGGCACCCCACTCCAGTACTCTTGCCTGGAGAATCCCATGGACAGAGGAGCCTGGTGGGCTGCAGTCCATGGGGTCGCGAAGAGTCGGATATGACTGAGCGACTTCACTTTCCCTTTTCCCTTTCATGCACTGGAGAAGGAAATGGCAGCCCACTCCAGTGTTCTTGCCTGGAGAATCCCAGGGACGGCAGAGCCTGGTGGGCTGCTGTCTATGGGGTCGCACAGAGTCGGTCACGACTGAAGCGACTTAGCAGCAGCAGCAGCAGAGATAAGCATAGAATCTCAGTGCGTATTTCTAATTAATTCCTGTCTCATTTGGTTCTGCACAAGTAGAAGGGAATAAGTTAAAGTACTAGAACAATGGTGTGGGAGACGAGTTCTGGGGATCCATGAGGTCAAACTATTTTTCTATTAATACTAAGATGTTATTTGCCTTTCTTATTCCCTCTCATGGGTGCACAGTGGAGTATAGTCACATGCCAGATCAGTGTAGAAGCAGACACCCAGCTTCTTACAAGAGGCATTGCAAAAACATAAAATAATGCCACTCTTTTCACTAAGCTTATTTTTGTTCTGAAAACTAAAAACTTTCATAAAAATATATTTAACATTTTAATAGTTGTTTCAAATCAATATTTTTGAAATTTCTCATTTTAATTTTAAAAATGCAGATGAATGGATAAGAAAGCTGTGGTACATATACACAATGGAGTATTACTCAGCTATTAAAAAGAATACATTTGAATCAGTTCTAATGAGGTGGATGAAGCTGGAGGCGATTATACAGAGTGAAGTAAGCCAGAAAGAAAAACACCAATACAGTATACTCACACATATATATGGAATTTAGAATGATGGTAATGATAAACCTGTACGCAGACAGCAAAAGAGACACAGATGTATAGAACGGCCTTTTGGACTCTGTAGGAGAAGGAGAGGGTGGGAATGGTTGGCAGAGTGGCAATGTAACATCTGTGATATCATAAGTGTAACGAATCGCCAGTCCAGGTTTGATGCAGGATGCAGGGTGCTTGGGACTGATGCATGGGGATAATCCAGAGAGAGGGTGTGAGGCGGGAGGGGGGAGGTGGGGGTCGGGATTGGGAGATCATGTACACTCGTGGCTGATCCATGTCGATGTGTAGCAAAACAAATACAGTATTGTAAAGCAAAACAAACTAAAAAAATAAAAAATTAAAAAAATAAAAATAAAAATATAAAATATTGATAGGTATAACCCACATATACAAAAGCTATCTGGGATCCTCAACTTTTAGAATATGAAGGGATCCAGAGATCAAAAGGTTTAAGAACTGAGGCAACAAAAACTTGAAAAAATAGAAAGGATGAAAGAGGAATTTTATAAAAACTAAAAATTGTCACTCCTTCCTTTTTGGATCCGCTTCTTGCCTTTGTTAGGAGCATGATTCCATTGAGATGGATACATCAATCAGGAACAACTAGAGTGATAGGGGGCGTCATGGGTAATATTACAATGATGGGGGCTTAGGTAGGAGCTGGATTTGAATTTTGGCTCTGCCACTTTAAAGTTCTGAGAACTGATCAGTTAAGCCCCAGGTTCCTCATCTGCATGAATGGAGGCAAGTAGAACACCTACCTTATGAAAGGGTTAGTTTAAGAAAAGCATTGATATAGTGCCTGCCTATGGTATGGACCCAGTGTGGCCATTATAATTATTGTTCAAAATACTATGCTACGAAAACCTACTGGATGGGAGAAGGCATCTGCAAATGATGTGTCTGATAATGGGTTAATATCCAAAATATATAAAGTCATACAACTCTCTCTATATTAAAACCTGATTATATATATATATTATATGTGTATATACATATAAATGACCTGATTGTTTATATATATAAGCAACCAAGTTAAAAATAGGCAGATGACCAGAATAAGCATTTTTCCAAAGACCTATAGATGGCCAACAGTGACAGTGAAGTCGCTCAGTTGTGTCCGACTCTTGGCGACTGCCATAGACTGCAGCCCACCAGGCTCCTCCATCCATGGGATTTTCCAGGCAAGAGTACTGGAGTGGGGTGCCATTGCCTTCTCCATAGATGGCCAATAGGCATTCTCCTGACGATTAGTGATGTTGAGTCTCTTTTTTATAGATGGCCAACAGGCATATGAAGAGAGACTCAACATCACTAATCGTCCGGAGAATGCAAATCAAAACCACACACCTGTCAGAATGGCTGTTATCAAGCAGCCTTGTGAGGTAGGTGTTAATTCCCTCTTTTGGTCAATAAGAACACAAAGAGTTGCCAGAGCTACACCGAGTCCTTGCTCAAAACCTGCCACCCCTACCTTCAATAGGAGCTAACATAAATCTTTTAAGTCACAGGATCAAGAGATAAGAAAGGAAGTTATAAGGAGAGAAGCAAAAACCAAAAACCCAGATGGAACCAGCAGGGACCAAGATGGTGATAAATCTGACCTCAGATAGACCCTGAATCTCATTAAACACTGATTTTACTACATTAGTGAATTAAGTGACATACCCACTGGTGGTCACAACTGGAAATTAAGGACCAAAAAGGATAAAAAGAGTGGCACCCTACTCCTGCAAAAATCCCTGTCCCTTCCCACATGGACTGTTGCACATGCCTCCACTTAGCTTCATCTCATCCCTCCTCCTCCTGTCTTTACCCTTTAAAGTCAAGCCCTTCTCACCACACGGGTGCGAAGCTGACCTGTGAACAATATTCCCACCTCTCCATTCTTGGCCATTGAACAAAGCTTGCACTGCACTGACCTCAGCTTTGGCTTCATTATTTGGCTACACGAACCCACATGCCCCCACACAAGTGGATACAATTGAGTCCAAATAGATGTTAGTTTGTGAAGAATGACACCAAGGTACCCCAGCTGGCTTCAACAGTAGGGGATTTGCTCTCTTACATATGGTGATTTAGGATTTTATCCTCGATAGTCTTCTGTGTGCTGTTCTATAAGAACTGTGGGATGACATAATTTGTGAAAAGACGCACTGTTTGTAGAAGTGATGGGGTGCCCTTGTTTCTTTTAAAACTCAAATATGCCTTACCTTACAGAACTTGTTCTTGTATGAGCTATGGCCTGGATCCATTTGTAAATGAGGAGGAAAAGAAGGGGAAGAAACCACATATTACTTACTAAATAGACATCCAGCACGGAAGCATCATCTTGCATTTCCAGAGCATTTGGCTCAGAGGTCAAGTAGATGGTCCCCTCTTCCAAGGTAAAGGTGGAACTGGAAGGTAACCCTTTACTGGAAGAATAAGGAAGAATGATGAGCATGTGGCCTTCAGAACAAAATCCAAGGACCCCGCCCAAGGGGTGGCTGAGGTGGGTAAGCTTTGGGGGAAAGAAAAATGTGGGCTGTTTGAAGGAGAAACGGTCACACCTAGAGGCATGTGCGCTTATGTCTGAAGAATCTGCCTTTATTGGCAGTGCTTTTTCTCTGTCAACTTCAGTGCATGAGACACTTTGTATTTTTCAGAGGTGATCTGTGGGCCCTACACCTTGTGAGGGTGGACTTCTGGCAATCTAGAGGCCCATCTCCAGCTCTGAATAGTTAGCTCTCACTGCTTAAATCCTTTTCTCAACAGTATTGATGTTTTTCTAGCTTATAGAAGATAACCTGATCCCTCATTAGCATTGACACTTTCTTTCTTCAAACCTAAAAGTGCAGCAGAATCCCCTTGGGGGGCTTGTGATAGCCCAAACTCCTGGGCCCCACCCAGAGTTTGACTGGGTCTGACATGGAGCCCATGGTAACAAGCTCCCCGGTGATGCTCTTGCTGCTGATTCAAGGCCGACAGTTGGAGTAATAATGAATTACATAAATACAGAGCTCTGTGTCATGTGCTTTGTGAGGACAGTTGAGATGGACCCTTCCTAACAAGGATAACAACAAAAGCCAAAGGAATTCAGGTAGCAGTTCTGGAGTCCTTTATGGAAGGGAAGCCAGCTTGTTTTGTCATGATATGATAACCAGTGTTAAGTAAATGGTACATTAGTGTAAAGAATCTGCCTGCCTATGCGGGAGACACAAGAGACACAGGTTCCAGTGCTGGGTTGGGAAGATCCCCTGGAGTAGGAAATGGAAACCCACTCCAGTATTCTTGCCTGGAGAATTCCATGAACAGAGGAGCCTGGTGGGCTAAGTCCACGGAGTCCCGAAGAGTCAGAAATGTCTAAGCACACACATACACTAACATTCAGTTCAGTTCAGTCGTTCAGTTGCGTCTGACTCTCTGCGATCCCATGGCCTGCAGCTAATATTGACAGTGTTTAAATGGGGAATTTAGTGGCTCAGGAATGTACAGTCTTCCCCACTGAAATAAAAGTTAGTTATATTTTTAACCTGTGGAAATTTTCCATGTGGTTTTCAGGAACAAAATATCTACACACAATGGCGGAAGAGTCTGATGTTGGTGTTAGAAGAGGTGGGCTAGGGAGTCTGGCTGGCAGCCACGTGGGACAGACCTAGCTGGGGCTTTGCCTGGGCACCAGGGCTGAGAGCAGGAGAGAAGTCTGGCCTCCTCACTCACCTCCCCATCACCAGGACCCATCACCCCTGGGGGCTGAGCTCTCAGCTCACTCCATTGAAAACTCCCACCTAAAGTCACCCCCCTGGGCTTCTTGTCTGAGCTTCCCAGATAGAGAGGTGACTTATTGAGGTCATTGTACTCCTCAGTCTTCCGTCTTCTGGGCACAACACATAATTCTACTTCTGTACATACCTATTAATTGAAGATCATGAAATAGAAGTTCTGAGCTCTTCAATATTAAAAAAATTTCTCAAAAGAATTATATGGATCTTACGAAATCGGGTTCATTTGTAGAACACATAACACAAAATTGTGAGAATCCAGACTAGTAGTAAGAGGAAAGGGAAGCAGGGAATCTCCCATAGGTTTTCCATTTGGTGATATTTGAGAATTTGGAAACTCAAGGTGAAAGCCACTTCAATTTGGCTTGATATAATTTCTCTTTAAATTCTAGACACAGAAAAAAAAAAAAAAGTCCTCCTGCTTTTCAAAAACCCAGGATGGGTTATACAAGGTGGGAAACTGTGTGTTTTGATTGATTTTTAAAGATCAAGGTGAATGTGGCCTCTTTCCACCGAGCTGTTGACTTTATAAACCTTTACAGATTTCTTGGGTTAAATAAAAACATCAGGTTTCAAGGGATGCTGCGTGGAGAGGCACTGCATGGTAATGAATGTTGCTCAGGTTATTTTCTGGATCAAGAACAAGGATGTTGTGATGGGCTTTAATTGGCTTTTGCCTTTGGACTGCTAAGATGCCACTCACTAATCCCATGGGTAGGGAGCAGTCCTGCCTGGTTAAGCCTTATGAGAAAGATGAATGCTTTATCTACTTAAACATCAAACCAGGAAACAAAGTGGTTGCAACATATGTATAGTTCACATTTAATACAATGCAAAAATCTCTAATGGCTTCTGGGTTATTTTGTAACCATAATTTACTTGATGAGGTTCAAATCTAAGCTTCTCTCATCTTGTTTGAATTTTTGGTCATGATTTTAAATTATTTCCATCCTAAGATTAAGGGTATAACCAAGATATTCTAGAAGTGATTTTTCTTTTTAAAATTTAATTTTTTAATAGCATACCACCTGTAGTATAAAATATAGCAAAAAGTAATCCTCCTCTTTTATTTTTTTGGTCCTTCTGTGATTCAGAATTCACCTCCCTAGGAGTAAATCCTTTTTGTAAGTATTTTTCAACCTAATATTTGTTTTACTTTTGGAAACTATGAATGAGTCACTAGCATGGTTAAAACCAAATACAAATAGAAAAACAATTAGTTTTCTTTGAGGTTTAACAGGTACATTTATCAGCTTATGGTCAGTTGCTCAGTTGTATCTGACTCTTTGCAACCCTATGGACTGTAGCTCACCAGATTCCTCTGTCTACAGGATTTTCCCAGTAAGAATACTGGAGTGGGTTGCCATTCCTTCTGCAGCTCTTTTAGCTAAAATATAATAGATTACAGAGAAAATACTATATTTCCTTAATACCATATGGTCAAATTTAGTAACATCCATCAAGCATATTAAAAGAAAAGACCTTCTGTTAATTTACCCTGTTTTGCACGTTAGAATAATATCCTATCTTAGTAAGAAGAATATTCTGAGCATCCTTAAATTTGGGGGACAAAAATGAGATATATAGAGTATATAAAAAAACTCTTGTACTACAACAGTAAAAAGACAACTCAATTAAAAATGGTCATAGGATATGAATAGACATTTCTCCAAAGAAGATATACAAATGGCCAATAAATGCATGTCAAGATGCTCAACATCATTAGTCATTCAGTTCAGTTCAGTTCAGTCGCTCAGTCATGTCCGACTCTTTGCTCAGTCATGTCTGACTCTTTGCGACCCCATGAATCGCAGCACGCCAGGCCTCCCTGTCCATTAGTCATTAGGAAAATGCAAATCAAAAGCACAATGAGATACCACCACTTCACAGCTACTAGGATGGCTATAATAAAAAAAAGACATGATATGGAAAAACTGGAGCCCTCCTACATTGCTGATAGGCATGTAAAATGATGAAGCTAGTTTGAAAAACATTTTGGTGAATCTTCAAAACCATACAACTCAGCAATTCCACTCCTTGGTATATATGTAAGGAAAATAGAAAAATATATGCCTACTCAAAGAATTGCACATGAACATATACAGCAGCATTACTCATAATAGCCAACGAGTGGAAATAACCCCAAAGTCCACCAGTTGATGAATGGATAAGTAATTCATACAATGGAATATTATTTGGCAATAAATATAGTAAATTATTATCTATGAAGCAATATAGGTGGGCTTTGGTAAGTGAAAAAAAGCTGGTCATAAAGAAACTCCTATAGAACTGTGGAGAGATGCTGTACTGCGGGCTGGGGAAGCTGGTGACCATCTGCAGAGTACCAGGGCTAGCGCTGCTGATGCAGGAGCAGACGTAAGGGGAGCTTATCCTGGAGGAAGGTCTGCCTAGAAAATGCAAACTGCTGGCCCATGGACCCAGGCTGGCTGGGAGAAGTATGCTTTGGGCCCAAAGATTTTTTTTTTTTAAATTTGAATGATTGCTAAATTAAGTAACAGGAAATTCCTACAAAATCCAGTCTTCCACAGACTCTAATGAGAAATGAGATGGGCAGGCAACTCCAAGCCCACATTTGTGAGTAGCGATGAGGCTGAGGCACGTCCTCTCCATCGTTCCAGGGTCCCTACTGCTGTCTTCTGCGTCACACATGTGGCCTGTTCTCGCCTTTGGCATCATCTCTGCCTGGTCCCTCTGTGTGTATGTCAGCCCAACATCCTTACTGCACTGTATGAAGAAGCTGAGGCTTGAGAGGCATAGTTACTTGCTCAAGGTCACACTAGAGTTGAATAGAACTAGAATATGAACTTTGTTTTCCAATTAAACACCTTTTCTATGGTCACCCCTGATGAAATTTTAGGAATTTGCCACTGCAGAAATTGAGGGAACTGAGACCAATGTGCCTAGGAGCTTGAGGATCATCCCATAAGTCAGCAAAAACAAATGTGGATTTGATGCTTGATGTGAGCTGCGGAGATCTTTTGTTTGAGAAGAGTTATGGCCAGAGAGGTTTGAGGAAGAGTAAGTAGGCAAAATATGCTGTACAAAGCAACATATTTATCTTTCTCAAAAAAGTTAAAATAGAATTATCACACGAGCCAGCTATCTCATATATACCCCAAAGAATGGAAAACAGGGTCTCAGGTATTTGTTCCCTCAGTGTTATGGGCTGAATTCTGGGCGTCCCTCCAGCCTCCATTTATATCTTAAAGTCCTAACCCCAGTACCTTAGTATGTGTTGGTGTTTGGAGATAGGCTCTTTAAAGAGGCATAATTACGGTTAAGTGACATAATTGGGATGGCGCTAATTCAATATGATTTGTGTCCTTAGAGAAGAGGAAGAAGGGATTAGGACTTGGCTACACACAGGAGACCATGTGAAGAGGAAGACACGGCCTCTGGACGCCAAGGAGAGCCGCCTCAGAGAAAACCACCTTGCTGACGCCTTGATCTTGGACCTCTAGCCTCCAGAACTGTGAGAAAGTAACTTTCTGTTGTTTAAGCCACTTAGTCCGTGGTACTTTGTTATGGCAGCCCTAAAATTATACATCAGTTTCACAGCAGCCTTATTCCCAGCAGCCAACAGATGGTATAATCTCACCACCTTCCTCCTGTAAGTAGCCAAATTCAAAGAAGAAAGTAGAAGGGTGGCCGCCAGGTGCTGAGGGGAGGGGGCAGTAGGCAGTTGTTTAGTGGGCAGAGTTTCAGCCTTTCAAGATGAAAAGGTTCTGGAGACTGGTTGCACAACAATGTGAATATAGTTTGAATGTTGAACTGTTCACTTAAAAATGGTGAAGATGGTAAATTTTGTGTTATGGGTATGTTACCACAGTTTTTAAAAAGTAACATATTAAAAATGAATATCTGATAGTTAACAAGAATAGAGGTATATAAGCTTCTAATGTTTAAACACTTAAAAAAAGACATATAAACATTTAGCCCTATGTAAACAATTGGACATTTATAAAGTCACATTAAATGCTCTTGGAATAATCTGACATTGAATAGCAAAAGCTATGTAACCAATTAATCTTTTTAAAAATATTTGTTATCTTCATTATTCAGTATGTACTGAGTGATATCCAAGTATAGAACTGGCATTTTGCTTCCCTAAAAAGATTAGGTCCTATCTGCTGCCCAAGAAAGGATGAGAATACACTTCAGGGAAACAGATACCTCAGCTGATAAGGCATTACAGGCATGGCTCAGCTGGGAAAATATCCACCTGCAATGCAGGAGACCTGGGTTCGATCCCTGGTTTGGGAAGATCCCCTGGAGAAGGGAAAGGCTACCCACTCCAGTATTCTGGCCTGGAGAATTCTGGGTCACAGAGTCCGACACGACTGAGCGACTTTCACTTTCACCATCTTTGCTTTGAATTCTGGCTTTTCCTCTTAGCTGTATATGCAATACTGATGCGTTTCTTAACCCCTCCAGTTACTGGAAACTCCAGTTTCCTACATGTAAAATGAGAACAACAACACTGGACATGCAGGATTACTAGAGTTACAGCAAACGTCCAACACAAATACCCATTTTTGCACATTGTATTCTAGGCGCCAGGATGCAGTAGAGATTAAACAAAGATCTCTGACTCATGGAACTTACATAGCATTGAGGAAAACAGGTAATGAGAGGAAAATACTTAAAATATATAGTATGTTGGTCAAAAGCACTAAGGAGAAAAATAAGGAGAGAGAGGTGAGTGAGCAGCACAGACCATTCCCAAGCAGCAGTTTCCCTACTCTGCCACTGGAGTTTTTAGGGCCTTAGGCATGAGTTAGAATCCAGGGGACACGTCCAGGTCCCCTATGTCCCATGGGGCACTATCAAAGTCTCTGAAGCCTCACCCCAACAGGCACAGGCACCCCAACTCCCTTACAGCTCTCTCTGAAGATCACATTCAAACTGCCAACTCTTCCTGGCTTCTCTAACTTCGCTCAAAGACTGTAGGTAGTCAGCTAAATGGTTTCTGACCACTTCCTTTGCGTGTCCTGCAGTCTCACACCTTGCTTTTGTTTTGGGTCTCTGCTGAAACTGCTAGTCAAAATACTTCATTTTAACATTCTGCTGCTGTTTTTAGCAAAGAGTTAGTAAAGGTTATACATGAAAATGCTTCACACAAGGATATAAAGTATTATCTGGGCTTTAAGAATCTTTATACTGTATACTTGAATGTGGATGTGTTTGTCCATTGCTACTTAAAAAATTAATGAAGTACAATCCATAAAAGAGTAGGGAGATAATGCAAGAATAAACCATCCAATGTAAATAAACGCATCTGCAGCCTACAGCAAATTCCTCTTCCCTGGAAGATGCCCCAAGTAGAAAGGTAAAATATGTTCTAAAAGGGATTTTCACTTAAATGTTTATGTCTGGTTGATTTCATGTTTGTTTCTCTCCAGTTCTGACACTGGTAATAGTCTTGCTATTGCTGGTTTCCTTACTTCACTGTTGACTTCTTGGGCACAAGCCTATTTGGAATTGGTTTCTAATGTCTCTGCCTGGGAGTTTTCCAGATTCCATTTTAGGGGTCACTTTCTCTTGGGAGGAGTGCCTTCAAAACTGAGCAATCTAGTCAGAAGGCCTGCCATTTTTCAGCCTCGCAGCTTGGGAAGATCCATTTCTAGAAGCAATTTTATGTGAACAGGTTTGAGTCTGGCTGGCTGCCTGGGTTCTGCACCATCAAGTTTTGCCACAATTCCCTCAATTTAGATGGTCTGAGGGCTAATTGCACCTAATTTGCAGCAAGGCGCTCAGGAAACTGTTAATCTATCTAGTTTTCTTCCTCCCTCGTAAAAGCAGAGGCACTGCCAACATTCTTCGGCTGCTCTGGTCTCTGCACACGTCACAAACTTGTCACAGGTTAAGCAGGGTAAGGAGGGGGAGTTTTATGTCCTAGCTCCCCCTGGGAGCTGACGTTAGTGGCTCTCTGATGCCGCTCAGGCCTCTCTCTCATTTACAAAAATGTTCCTTTCTTTTACCAGCAACATTAGTTTGGCTTCATTGGAGAACATTAGCCTGGCTGGACTGCTGAAAACCGGCATAGGTAATTTTATAGCCTGGAACACTCTGATTTCTTTTTGCAGACCTAATGAGTGTTTTATAGCTGATTCTCATGGGGGCACTTGCTCAGAGAACATATGGTACAAAGCACAGTTTTTGTCTTTCAAAAGTTATCCCCTCACTGCCTTTTTTGTCAAAGTAATAACATATCATATGATACAGATGACTTATGATAAAATACAAAACTTCTTGCTCCCGCCCGTACCCCAGTCATCTCCCCAAGTGCAGCGCCTTTCACCACTTCTCTTTTTAGCCCTTCTGGTGGTTTCCTTCATATCTTTTGATGAATCAGGGAATAAAATATATTATCAACCCAAGGCAGCATCTATTGATTCAATACAAAGGATGTTTGCCTCCTCCTACTTTGCACTTCCTCCCAACATTTACTATTTTATTTTATTTATTGTGTAACTGTAAATCATAATACTTAATAACCTTTTCTATTCCATCAACCATATATCATATATCTTTAATTTCCCACATTATTTAATCTTTGTCCTTGCCTTCCCACTTTGTCATAGCTATTAATATTTATATTCCTTTATTCTTATCTTATAGCTATAACCAGTTTTTGTGCTTTGTCCATGGATTGATTCTAAAAATAGAAAATCGCTCCATAGAGTTTATTATTATGACTATTGAAAATCTTGTTAATGCCTAGGCAACACTGAGTTAGGTTTACATTTTCCTCTCTAGATTCAAAATCATGATTGCTGGGCCATGCGAAGAAACATGTTTCCAACATCAAGGTTAAATGGAGTCTTTTAAAATCTTTGCTTAAATTTATACCATGTTTTAGGCTGCTTCATGTTTGGAGGTTTTTGTCCTTTAGAAATGGACTGAGCGCTATGGGGGTAAACCTAGGGAGTATCCGGACTAAGGGTGGAGGCCTGAATACAAGCCCTGCTTCTTCAATTATTAGTTACAATACTGGGCAAGCATGACCCTGAGCTCCCAGTTCCTCCTCTTCAAGTAAGAATGCAGTCCCCACCCAGCCCACCTCCCAGGGCCGTCAATCAAGAGGACCGAGTCAGACCCTGCAAGTGAGAGAAAGGCCGACAGAGGGGAATGCTCTTCTGTCTAAACGACCCAAGGTGTCACTGTGACTTCTACCTCTAGGGCTCTGCTTGTTTCCTGGGGGAGGGTAGGTGTATCTGAGGAGGTCGGCTTTATTGCAACACTTGGGGAAGAATTCTTTTTCTGCTAGTCTAAGTTTAACTACCTACCGACTGATGATGATAAGAATACTGACTGATGATAAGAAATGTGGACAGGAAAGTTCTCCTCGCAGAAAAAACCCACAAGTACAGCCTAGTCTCACGTAAAAGCTACAAATACTTGTTCAGTCCTAGAGACATATGTGCTTAGGAGCAGGTCCCTCCCTGCAGGACTCAGGCACTTCTGATGTGATGGCAAGCCAAGGCCACGTGTGTGTCTTAGAAGAGCTCACCTCTGGCTGGCGTGGCTTGGGGGTGGAGGCTGCTCCAGGGTGTAGAGTTCTGAAGCCCTGGCACAGGGGTTCCCAGCTACAGCCGGGAGAGTGTCGGCCTGCAACAAATCTCATGCCCTTGCCAGGATGAGCGTCTCCTTAACACGAGCTCTTGGGTTGATTGTATAGGCACATCTGCAAGACCCCTGGTGTGGACCCAGAGCCCTGGGAAGCCCTTGGCCTTGGCTATTGCATACAGACCACCACCCGCCTTCCTAACCTACCCTGCCAGGCTTTCAGCAGGATCTGCTGCTGTCTTTTCCTGTCTTTTCTCCTTTTCAGCCATGAGCATAGCTGCTGCTCTTCCACTCTCTCCCACTTTGGCTATTTTTAGACAGAGAGGCTGCCTGTTTCTAATGAAGGCAAGCACAGCGGCAGGCTCTCTCTCTGGAACCAAATGACGGCCACCTATGGGTCTAGTGCTGGGGCTTAACTCTCTTCTCTCCCTGCATTAAGTGTCGCCCGAGGCACAGACCGCTGGAGACGCAGTGCAGAAAGCTGCACTTTGAACTGGCAGGGAGAGAGAGCAGCAAACAGCGTGCTGCCTGGTCTATTAGTTCTGGGGACAGGAAGCCACAGCTGCTGGGAGAGCTAAAGCAACTGAGCTCCTGCCGCCAGCAGCCTCAGAAGCAGGCAGAGGAAGGAGGCAGGGCCTTCCCTTTGAGGAGAGCGTGTGTGCATCTGTGGGTGCTGGCTGGAGGGAGAATGCTTTCAAGAAAGAACCCCCATCCAAGTTCAAGGAACTTTTCCACCATCTATCTCTAGGAGATTTTATTTTGCAACATCCTCCCACATACATTTTAAAGCTAGCAGTCCTCCTCAAATGGTGATGTTTATACTGTGATGACTGAATTACAGACATGATTTCATTTAATCATCAGAGATCACCCTGTTAGGCTGGGTCTCTTCCTAGTTATTTTGTACATGTGAGGTTTAAGGCTAACGTGCTAACCACAGTTAATAAATGGTGGTACTGGATTTGAACCAGGCCTGATTGGGGAGCTATACCATGTCCTATACATGTTGCCTCACGCTGTCTAAGCACTGATGAGAATTAGTCCTTTGCTGTGCTCCTAAGCTATCTCCAGCAATAATAATTCAGTTATAAAAGAAAAAAGAGATATATAAATCTGTTTTCAAATGACAAATCTATTATCCTAAATCAGTCTTGATTATCTGACTTGAGAGGCAGGAATAGATATGAAAGAAGAGCAAAAAGAATTTTGGATACCCCCCTTGGGCTCAGTCACTTCAGTTGTGTGTGACTCTTTGCAACCCCATGGACTGTATAGCTCACCAGGCTCCTGAGTCCATGGGGGTCTTCAGGTAGGAATACTGGAGTGGGTGGTCATGCCCTCCTCCAGGGGATCTTCCCAACCCAGGGATTGCACCCACGTCTCCTGCACTGTAGGTGGATTTTTTTTTTTTTCTACCACTTAGCTACTGGGGAAGCCCCTGAATACCTTATACACAGAAATTACTTTGAGATGGACCACAGACAAAATGTGAAAGCTAATGCTTCCCTGGTGGCTCAGCGGTCAAGAATCTGCCTGCCAGTGTAGGAGACAGGTTTGATCCCTGATCCAGGAAGATTCCACATGCTGCATGGGACAACTAAGTCCATGGGCCACAACTAGAGTCTGTCCTCTAGACCTGAGAGCCACAACTACAGAGTCCACGTGCCATAACTACTGAAGCCTGTGTGCAACAAGCAAAGCCACCATCATGAGAAGCCAATAAACCACAGCTGGAGAGTAGCCACTGTGACACAACTAGAGAAAAGCTCGCACAGCAATGAAGACTCAGCACAGCCTGAAATAAAAATAAATGTGAAGGCTAACACCATTAAGCTTCTAGAATAAAACAAAAGGGAATGTTGCCTTGACCTTGGGTAGTCATGACTAGGAAGGGGCAGAAGGGAACTTCTGGTAGGACAGGAATATTCTTTATCTAGATCTGGGTGATGGTTCTGGAATGTACACATTTGTCAAAATTTATGGAACTATATACTTAATCTGTGCATTTTGCTATATACAAATCATATTTCAACAGTGAACTGTCCACATCAAAAACCTATCTGCTTTTCTATTCACAAAACTATAAATCATCCATTCAAACATACACCAAGTGCTGACTTCACCCACTTACTGTGCTAAAAGTGAAAAGTTGGTAAACAGTTCACACATGGCTGAATCACTGACTTAAGGAGCTTTCAAGAAAGTTGGTGAGGCATACATACCAAGGAAACCAGAACTGAAAGAGACACGTGTACCCCAGTGTTCATCACAGCACTGTTTATAATAGCCAGGACATGGAAGCAACCTAGATGTCCATCAGCAGATGAATGGATAAGAAAGCTGTGGTACATATACACAATGGAGTATTACTCAGCCATTAAAAAGAATACATTTGAATCAGTTCTAATGAAGTGGATGAAACTGGAGCCTATTATACAGAGTGAAGTAACCCAGAAAGAAAAAGACCAATACAGTATACTAATACATATATATGGAATTTAAAAAGATGGTAATGATAACCCTGTATGTGAGACAGCAAGAGAGACACAGATATATAGAACTGTCTTTTGGACTCTGGGAGAGGGAGAGGGTGGGATGATTTGGGAGAATGGCATTGAAACATGTATAATATATGAAATGAATCGCCAGTCCAGGTTCAATGCATGATACAGAATACTTGGGGCTGGTGCACTGGGATGACCCAGAGGGATGGTATGGGGAGGGAGGTGGGAGGGGGGGTTCAGGATGGGGAACACGTGTATATATGCATGGCGGATTCATGTTGATGTATGGCAAAACCACTACAATATTGTAAAGTAATTAGCCTCCAATTAAAATAAATATATATTTTTAAAAAGAAATGACTTATATGTATCATTATCAAAAACACAAAAAAATTCCCACTCAAAACAACAAAAAATGAAAAACCTTGACAAAGTAATTTCTAATGGACTTCATAAAACTGAACAATTCTTTCTTCTTGTAAGATGTCTTTTCCTGTTCATATTTGGTAGAGTCTAAAATCAGAATTGGTTCTCTCCCCAGAGCTCTTGTCTATGAAGTTGAGAGATAATATAGTTAAGTAGGTCCCAGAGGTAAGGCTTAGGGCTTCCTTGGTGACTCAGATGGTAAAGAATCTGCCTGCAATGTGGAGACCCAGGTTCAATCCCTGGGTTGGGAAGATCCCCTGGAGAATCCCATGGACAGAGAAGCCTGGAGGACTACAGTCCATGGGATCCAAAGAGTCAGACATGACTGAGCCTCTAACATACACACAGAGGTAAGGCTTAGGGGGATAAAAAAGACTCTAATATGAGAAGTCCACAAAACCCCTAGGTAAGTGGCTTGCACGGAAAGCAGTGCTCTCTAACTAGAGAAACAAACCACAAAGGCAGCAGGAACTGGAAACCCTTTAATTCACAAGAGACTCATGGCTTCCATGGGATGTGGAAGAATGAGTTAGAACAGGAGGCAGGGCAGATGAATTCCGGTATTAAGTCAGCAATAAGTGTGGTGTGTGCTCTCTTTGGGTAAGCTGTTTAGCCACCCGGAGTCCCAGTTTCCTCCTCTGTAAAAATCAGGGCTTTGAACTTGGTGAGGTCCTTCTGGCTTTCAAAAGCTTTGATCCTTAGCCTAGTTGGCCCTTGTTCAACTTCCTCAGAAAGCCAAGCCTGAGGTCACAGTGGTCTATCAGGAATACAGTATGCAGAAGTGGAAATGCCCATGCTCTATAAGCTAATGGAACCACTAAGGGTTTAAGATAAAGTGAACAAATAATTCTCAACCACAGCACCCTTAACCTCTACACTGCACCTCAATGACATAACTCCCACAGATGGGGTCTGTAGTCAGATATTCTGCAATATCTTTACACTTGCTTCCTATCAGGATTGGAAAAAACAAATCCAGAAAAAGTAAGCCTTATTCAGAGATGATACTATAGGTTAAACTGTGTCCCTCTAAAATTTGTATATTGACAACCTAGCCCCCAGTAGCCAGAATGTGACCTTATTTGGGCAAAGGGCAATTGCAGGTGTAGTTAGTTAAGATGAGGTCATAAGAGGAGATTTGAACAGACATGCACACAGGGAGAAGGACATGTGAAGATGAAGGCAGAGATCAGGTGATGCCTCTGTAAGCTAAGGAATGTCAAAGACTGACAGGAAATCACCAGAAGCCAGGTGACAAGCATGAAACGGATTCATCCCCATGGTCCTCAGAAGCAAGCAGCACTGTGAACATCTCAGACTCCTGGCCTCCACAATGGTGAGAAAACACACTGTTATTGTTTAAGCCACATGGCGTATGGTGCTAGCAAACTAGTACAGGTGTTATAAATGCTTAAAGGACAGCCCTGCCTGGCCAAGGGGTGGCTAACTAGCTTTCTCTCCCATTCCTTAGCCCATAGCACAGCAGAGCAAGGTTACTGGTGATAAGTCACTTCAGTCACGTCTGACTCTTTGCAACCCCATGTACCACAGCCAGCCAGGCTCCTCTGTCCATGGAATTCTCCAGGCAAGAATACTGGAGTGGGTTGCCATGCCCTCCTCCAGGGGATCTTCCCGACCCAGGGATTGAACCCGAGTCTCTTACGCCTCCCTGCATTGGCAGGTGGGTTCTTTACCACTAGCGCCACCTGGGAGGAACCACCAGTAACCTCAACCTTCAGGAAATTTATAATTTGGGTACCTGAAAAGAGTATTTACCATTCCTATTCTTTTCTAAACACCACATTTCCTATTTTTAAAAAGCAAGTAACCAAATATTTGTTAAGCCTTTATTATCTAACCAGGAATCTTCAGATAGCGTTTGTGACTTAGCTATCGGACTTCACTCAGGTCCTCCCTATGTCAGTATGCTAAACATGTACAGGGTGGAAATGACCACCATCAGCAAGTGGCATCATTTATTCCAAACCCATATTACTACCAGTCTGCAGAAGCTACTGGAAAGAATATGAGAAAAGATTACAAGGTAGCTTTACCATCACAGATGTACACTGTAATTAGCACTGTTCAGGCTATTGGAAAACCATAAGCACCATTGATTTTTAGTGGGCCTCCTAGCTTCAGAGAGGTGCAGAATGACTGGAAGTTTTCTTATACGTGGCCAGGCCAATACCAAATTAATTATAAGCTCTGACTTGAATAATTGGAAAATGTCACAGAAACTACTGGCCTCTGCTGGACAGGTCAGTACCCTGTCTTGAGTCATTAGGAACATAGGCAGTTTAGGGAGAGAGAAGAGCCCTAGTTTGCGACAGATGGGAGGTGGCTGGCTGAGATGGGGGAGGTAAAAGAGTACTGGCCTCTCTGAGAAGAACTGGGACTCATTCTACCTCAAATCATCGCTCAGGTTTAATTATTTCTCACAGTGGTCCTTTCATACACCGTAGCCCTTCATGGAAGTTAAGGAATAAACTAGGTGCTTTAGAATCAAAGGTCAGGACACCTCGGTAGTTACAACAGTGGCTCTCCAATGACCAGGCACTAGAATGTACAGGACCAGGAAGCTGCTGTTTTCACACACGCACACACACCTACCTTCCAGTTATAAGATAAATAAGTCCTGAGGATGGAGTGGATGGCATGGTGACTGGAGATAATGAAGGACAGGGAAGCCTGTTGTGCTGCAGTTCACAGGGTTGCAAAGAGTTGAATACAACTTAGCGACTTAACAACAACAAAACTTATGCCTTAAAGTTGCAAAGAGAGGAGATCTTAAAAACAAATCAAATCAAACTAACCAAAAGAAAGAGACACAAACATAGTCCCTACCTTTAGTAAATAAAACCAACTCTTAGCCTCACACACACACACACAAAAAGCAAAACAAAAAGTAACTATGTGAGGTGACATATATTAATTAGATTAATACAGTAATTATTTCACTATGGACAGCAAATTATTATGTTGTGTTCCTTAAATATGTACCATTTTTATTAAAGGTATATACTGTAAAAACAGTTCTAGGGAAGAACAGTTTGTAATCACCCATGCAAAACAGGAAATATATAAGTTCTAAATATATTTAGCATGATAAACTTTGATGAATTGCATGTGTATCATTTCCTATTTAAGTCTTGGGAAACTACTATTTTAGAGAAACTGGTCATCAGCATTCAAACTAATGTATCAGATAGTCATGAATAAATACTAAAATCTCCCAGAAAACAAAAAGAAAAAAAACAACAACTCAAACTGTCTTAACAGAATGGTAAAGGCAGTGGGGAGGTACAGTCCAGATGTGGTGTGGTGGGTGTCTGCAAATGACTGGACAAGAATGGCCCATCCTGGGGAGCCTGGCAAAACGTGAGGAGGAGGTAGGTCACTGCTGAAGGGCCTTACCCACACCTTCAAGGACTGACACTGGCCTTGCCCTGCAGCTGGTATTGAGAGTGCCTGCAAGGGTCGGCATCCAGCGATGTTCAGGGGCTCGGAATGTGACTGACTCCTGGATTAGATATGCGGTATTTACCACATGTCACACACAAGAAATCCTACCTTCCAGAAAGCACACGTAAGTCAACTAATAAATGATTAGGCACTTTCCAAAACATCATAGAAAGGTAACCCATTATTTCACACTGTTCATATATCTCTTTGTTATGTGTAAATGTGCTTTGCAGTCTGCAAATGCAAATAATAATGTTTAAAAGCTGTCACTGAACGTACACCCTTTCCCATTTATTCTCCTACTCTGGAGAAGTCTATATTATCCACTTTAGGGGTTTGATTTAAGCTCTAGTTATTTTGGATAATGCCTATCTTTCATATGGCATGTCTACATCCTATTAAACATGAAATTTCTCAATGGCTATTAATAAAAATGCTCTCAAAGTACCTACCATTCAGAGTCCCCCACAGCATTTCCTTAGATGATGTAGTTATATGACATGTGAGTTGATTTAGGAAGACGTACCTGAAAGCTTTGATTCTCCCCTGTGGTTTCCCTTTCCAACCAGTGTCATTAGCTGCAACTTGGGCATTTATTCCATCTGAGATTATTCTTTATCCATATAATAACTTTCCTTATTTATAACAGGTTTACATGAATAATTTAATGCAATTTCTACTATGCTCCTTGCCCTTGGAAGGTCCTCTGCTCCAGTAAAGCTGCTGCTAAGTCACTTCAGTCGTGTCTGACTCTGTGCAACCCCAGAGACGGCAGCCCACCAGGCTCCCCCATTCCTGGGATTCTCCAGGCATGAACACTGGAGTGGGTTGCCATTTCCTTCTCTAGTGCATGAAAGTGAAAGGTGAAAGTGAAGTTGCTCAGTCGTGTCTGACTCTTAGCGACCCCATGGACTGCAGCCTAGCAGGCTCCTCCATCCATAGGATTTTCCAGGCCAGAGTACTGGAGTAGGGTGCCATTGCCTTCTCCCCAGTAAAGCTGGAGGGGCCTAAATATACCTCCTGTCCCCCTGTCTCTAACAATAAAAGCATTTCTGAGAATTCAGTCTCAAAAATTATAAAGTCTGTCATTTGTGTTGAATACATATTAGCTATTATTAATATGATCACTAAAGATACTTATGTATTTTTATGGACTTCATTTTTTTGGGCTCCAAAATCACTGCAGATGGTGACTGCAGCCATGAAATTAAAAGATGCTTACTCCTTGGAAGAAAAGTTATGACCAACCTAGATAGCATGTTGAAAAGCAGAGACATTACTTTGCCAACAAAGGTCCATCTAGTCAAGGCTATGGTTTTTCCAGTGGTCATGTATAGATGTGAGAGTTGGACTATGAAGAAAGCTGAGGACTGAAAATTTGACGCTTTTGAACTGTGGTGTTGGAGAAGACTCCTGAGAGTCCCTTGGACTGCAAAGAGATCCAACCAGTCCATTCTGAAGGAGATCAGCCCTGGAATTTCTTTGGAAGGAATGATGCTGAAGCTGAAATCCCAGTACTTTGGCCACCTCGTGTGAAGAGTTGACTCATTGGAAAAAGACTCTGATGCTGGGAGGGATTGGGGGCAGGAGGAGAAGGGGACGACAGAGGATGAGATGGCTGGATGGCATCACGGACTCGATGGACGTGAGTTTGAGTGAACTCCGGGAGTTGGTGATGGACAGGGAGGCTTATTAATATGATCACTAAAGATACTTATGTATTTTTATGGACTTCATTTTTTTGGGCTCCAAAATCACTGCAGATGGTGACTGCAGCCATGAAATTAAAAGATGCTTACTCCTGGAAGAAAAGTTATGACCAACCTAGATAGCATGTTGAAAAGCAGAGACATTACTTTGCCAACAAAGGTCCATCTAGTCAAGGCTATGGTTTTTCCAGTGGTCATGTATAGATGTGAGAGTTGGACTATGAAGAAAGCTGAGGACTGAAAATTTGACGCTTTTGAACTGTGGTGTTGGAGAAGACTCCTGAGAGTCCCTTGGACTGCAAAGAGATCCAACCAGTCCATTCTGAAGGAGATCAGCCCTGGAATTTCTTTGGAAGGAATGATGCTGAAGCTGAAATCCCAGTACTTTGGCCACCTCGTGTGAAGAGTTGACTCATTGGAAAAAGACTCTGATGCTGGGAGGGATTGGGGGCAGGAGGAGAAGGGGACGACAGAGGATGAGATGGCTGGATGGCATCACGGACTCGATGGACGTGAGTTTGAGTGAACTCCGGGAGTTGGTGATGGACAGGGAGGCTTGGCGTGCTGCGATTCATGGGGTCACAAAGAGACACGACTGAGCGACTGAACTAAACTGAAGGAATGGTGTACTGGTAAATGTTTAACAACTAGAATTTTGGGGAAAAGTGTATGTGTATATATGCTTATATTAAACTTTACTGACAAAAAATGTGTAACACAGTGTAAAAATAATAATATGCAGTAGTCTTTACTGTAAATTCCATATAAGCAATTGATGGTAACATAATGCTTTTGTTGATTTTTGTAGAACTTCTACATCCACAGTCACTTTGTGACTGCAACTGATGACCATGTATTTTTAACACGATGTTGGTTGGTATTTTCCTTCACATTAATAAGACAAAAATGAAATAAGACATCTGTAAGAAGTTCACTCATTTGTCAATGATATGAGCTACTTCTCTGATGAATGGAAAAATAGTTTTCAAATAATGGAAGACTACTTCATCAATTTTTTATGCTATTGACAATGCAATGGCTATAGATATGACACACTTTGAAGGTTTAAAAGGAGATAATCAATAAAACATATCTAGTCCTAACTTATACTGCTTACAACTGCTGTGGAATAAGTACTTCTACTTCAGTTTACCAATGTGATGTCACTGAGTGAGGAGCTGGAATGAAATGCACTGTAGGTGACTACCTAGCATTTCCACCCTACAGATCCAACCTACAAAAAAAGCCTTAAGGTTAAATAACAATAGGCATGTAGCAATTAGAAGGGGATCACTTTTGAGTATTACCTTTTAAAAAATACAATTTGATTTACTTGTAAATTTGTCTAATTTAATTTCTAAATTAAATTTACTACTGTGGGCAGGAATCCCTTAGAAGAAATGGAGTAGCCATCATAGTCAACAAGAGAGTCTGAAATGCAGTACTTGGATACAATCTCAAAAACGACAGAATGATCTCTGTCTGTTTCCAAGGCAAACCATTCAATATCATGGTAATCCAAGTCTATGCCCCCACCAGTAATGCTGAAGAAGCTGAAGTTGAACGGTTCTATGAAGACCTACAAGACCTTTTAGAACTAACACCCAAAAAAGATGTCCTTTCATTATAGTGGACTGGAATGCAAAAGTAGGAAGTCAAGAAACACCTGGAGTAACAGGCAAATTTGGCTTTGGAGTACACAATGAAGCAGGGCAAAGGCTAAAGAGTTCTGCCAAGAGAACGCACTTGTCATAGCAAACACCCTCTTCCAACAACACAAGAGAAGACTTTACACATGGACATCACCAGATGGTTGACACCAAAATCAGATTGATTATATTCTTTGCAACCAAAGATGGAGAAGCTCTATACAGTCAGCAAAAACAAGACCAGGAGCTGACTGTGGCTCAGATCATGAAATCTCATTGCCAAATTCAGACTTAAAGAAAGTAGAGAAAACCACTAGACCATTCAGGTATGACCTAAATCAAATCCCTTACAATTACACAGTGGAAGTGAGAAATAGATTTAAGGACCAGATCTGATAGAGTGCCTGAATATGGACATCATCAGATGGTCAACACCAAAATCAGATTGATTATATTCTTTGCAGCCAAAGATGGAGAAGCTCTATACAGTCAACAAAAACAAGACCAGGAGCTGACTGTGGCTCAGATCATGAACGCCTGATTGCCAAATTCAGACTTAAATTGAAGAAAGTAGTGAAAACCCCTAGACCATTCAGGTATGACCTAAATCAAATTCCTTATGATTATACAGTGGAAGTGAGAAATCGATTTAAGGGCCTAGATCTAATAGAGTGCCTGATGAACTATGGAATGAGGTTCGTGACATTGTACAGCAGACAGGGATCAAGACCATCCCCATGAAAAAAAAATGCAAAAGAGAAAAATGGCTGTCTGGGGAGGCCTTACAAATAGCTGTGAAAAGAAGAGAAGTGAAAAGCAAAGGAGAAAAGGAAAGATATAAGCATCTGAATGCAGAGTTCCAAAGAATAGCATGAAGAGATAAGAAAGCCTTCCTCAGCTATCAATGCAAAGAAATAGAGGAAATGAACAGAATGGGAAAGACTAGAGATCTCTTCAAGAAAATTAGAGATACCAAGGGAATATTTCATGCAAAGATAGGCTCAATAAAGGACAGAAATGGTATGGATGTAACAGAAGCAGAACATATTAAGAAGAGGTGGCAAGAATACATGGAAGAACTGTACAAAAAAGATCTTCACAACCAAGATAATTACAATGGTGTGATCACACACCTAGAGCTAGACATCCTGAAATGCGAAGTCAAGTGGGCCTTAGAAAGCATCACTATGAACAAACGTAGTGGAGGTGATGAAATTCCAGTTGAGCTATTTCAAATCCTGAAAGATAATGCTGTGAAAGTGCTGCATTCAATATGCCAGCAAATTTGGAAAACTCAGCAGTGGCCACAGGACTGGAAAAGGTCAGTTTTCATTCCAATCCCAAAGAAAGACAATGCCAAAGAATGCTCCAACTACTGCACAGTTGCACTCATCTCACATGCTATAAAGTAATGCTCAAAGTTCTCAAAGCCAGGCTTCAGCAGTACATGAACTGTGAACTTCCAGATGTTCAAGCTGGTTTTAGAAAAGGCAGAGGAACCAGAGATCAAATTGCAAACATTCACTGGATCATCGAAAAAGCAAGAGAGTTCCAGAAAAACATCTATTTCTGCTTTATTGACTACACCAAAGCCTTTCACTGTGTGGATCACAATAAACTGTGGAAAATTCTGAAAGAGATGGGAATACCAGACCACCTGACCTGCCTCTTGAGAAATCTGTATGCAGGCCAGGAAGCAACAGTTAGAACTGGACATGGAACAACAGACTGGTTCCAAATAGGAAAAGGAGTACGTCAAGGCTGTATATTGTCACCCTGCTTATTTAACTTCTATGCCGAGTACATCATGAGAAACGCTGGACTGGAAGAAACACAAGCTGGAAGCAAGATTGCCGGGAGAAATATCAATAACCTCAGATATGCAGATGACACCACCCTTATGGCAGAAAGTGA
>SJXQ01011803.1:713585-788879 GCA_006408695.1 Aepyceros melampus | reverse complement strand
TATTGTCACCCTACTTATTTAACTTCTATGCAGAGTACATCATGAGAAATGCTGGACTGGAAGAAACACATGCTGGAATCAAGATTGCTGGGAGAAATATCAATAACCTCAGATATGCAGATGACACCACCCTTATGGCAGAAAGTGAAGAGGAGCTGAAAAGCCTCTTGTTGAAAGTGAAAGAAGAGAGTGAAAAAGTTGGCTTAAAGCTCAACATTCAGAAAACAAAGATCATGGCATCTGGTCCCATCACTTCATGGGAAATAGATCGGGAAACAGTAGAAACAGTGTCATACTTTATTTTTTTGGGCTCCAAAATCACTGCAGATGGTGGCTGCAGCCATGAAATTAAAAGACGCTTACTCCTTGGAAGAAAAGTTATGACCAACCTAGATAAGTATATTCAAAAGCAGAGACATTACTTTGCCGACTAAGGTCCGTCTAGTCAAGGCTGTTTTCCAGCTTTTAAAATTGTATCTAGAAAGACCCAGTAAGACACATTGGTCTGCTGTGAGCTCCATTCTCCTTGGAAGTGGAAAATTTTAGGTTTAATTCTCTACTTCATTATCTACTTAAAGTGCAGCACTGATAGACATTATTTAACCTTTCTTTACCTACTTTTTTTTAACCTTTCCTCCTACTTTTCCACCTTATTAATTCTCTTGCCACTGCTATAAGAAACCAGACCCAGCTGCTGCCCCAGTGCAATGTTGCTGCTGCTCCTGCCAAGTCGCCTCAGAAGTGTCCGACTCTTGACCCCATGGACTGCAGCCTACCAGGCTCCTCTGTCCATGGGATTGTCCAGGCAAGAGTATTGGAGTCAGTTGCCATTGCCTTCTGCACGAGTGCAAAGACTCCATATCAGTACCAGCAGAGTCTGCAGCCTCAGAGGAGATTGCCTCCTATTGCTCAGGTGAGGGTCCCACAGGACAGAAGACCCTTATTCTCCAGGTCAACACCCCGTGTCCTATTTCTCTCTCCTCAGATAGCAGACAGCTCCGCCTGGTGGACGGGGGCGGTCCCTGCGCCGGGAGAGTGGAGATCCTTGACCAGGGCTCCTGGGGCACCATCTGTGATGACAGCTGGGACCTGGACGATGCCCGCGTGGTGTGCAGGCAGCTGGGCTGTGGAGAAGCCCTGGAAGCCACTCTCTCTTCTTCCTTTGGGGCCGGATCAGGGCCCATTTGGCTGGACAACGTGAAGTGCACAGGAAAGGAGTCCCACGTGTGGAGGTGCCCTTCCCAGGACTGGGGGAAGCACAACTGTGCTCATAGTGAGGATGCAGGAGTACAGATAGCAGACAGCTCCGCCTGGTGGACGGGGGCGGTCCCTGCGCCGGGAGAGTGGAGATCCTTGACCAGGGCTCCTGGGGCACCATCTGTGATGACAGCTGGGACCTGGACGATGCCCGCGTGGTGTGCAGGCAGCTGGGCTGTGGAGAAGCCCTGGAAGCCACTCTCTCTTCTTCCTTTGGGGCCGGATCAGGGCCCATTTGGCTGGACAACGTGAAGTGCACAGGAAAGGAGTCCCACGTGTGGAGGTGCCCTTCCCAGGACTGGGGGAAGCACAACTGTGCTCATAGTGAGGATGCAGGAGTCATCTGCTCAGGTATGGTCAGCTCATTGCCCACCAGCTGGGAGAATGGAAAGTTCCAAGAAAGCCAGTGTCTGATCAGAGGGACAATAGGGGACGGGTGGGCTAGAGAGGACTGAGACAACTACCCATCCTCCCTGAGTGCCTGTAGCTGTGAGGAATGAGCTTCATATACTTTCCTCTTACAAGTCTCTGCTATTCTGTTCTTCTCCAGTGGTCTTACCTGACACGAAATAGCTTTATTTATTCTCCTACTTAAAAATAAATACTCATAATTTTTTTTTCATAATTCACTTTTTGTAAGAGTGAAACATGTGCTAACAGCCACATACACACTCCCTTTGCACAGGAAGGCTATGAGAGGCAGGGACAAAAATGAGAATGTACTTTCCTGGGTGGAGTTATTTCTATACAGACAGTGTGAGACATTATTTTGCACTAGGTTAATATGAGTGTTAGTATGAGTGGAGGCTACTCCTATTATAGGAGGATATCATTTACATGTATAGAGGGTATCCCTACAGAGGATATGATTTAACAGATCAGAGATTCTTATGGATTTGTGCCAGATTTCAAGTTTCATTTGCAAATTTAGATATAAATGTTCATAGTTCTTGATGATAGAGAATTGTTGATGGAATGCTCTGAGTCATATATTCTTCCATGTTACTAGAAAAGTCTCTCTCTCAAATTTTTCCTTTAAAATATCTATATAAATGCAAACTTTGGAGGAACTCTTAGCCATGTACTGAGTGTACTGAGTTTTTCCAATAGTTATGTATGGACATGAGAGTTGGATCATAAAGAAGGCTGAGCGCTGAAGAATGCATGCTTTTGAACTGTGGTGCTGGAGAAGACTCTGGAGAGTCCCTTGGACAGCAAGGAGATCAAATCAGTCAATCCTAAATGAAATCAACCCTGAATAATTCATTGGAAGGATATATGCTGAAGCTGAAGCTCCAATCCTTTGGCCACATGATAAGAAGAAATGACTCACTGGAAAAGATCCTGAGGCTGGGAAAGATTGAAGACCGGAGAAGAAGGGGACGACCGAGGATGAGATGGTTGGATGGCATCACTGACTCAATGGACATGAGTTTGAGTAAACTCAGGGAGATAGCGAAGACAGGGAAGTCTGGAGCACTGCAGTCCATGGGGTCACAAAGAGTTGGACACGACTGAGTGACTGAGCAACAAAAACAACCAGTTAAATAAAAATGCTTTAATTAGAATGTGTAGCCTGTGACCAACTCCCAGCCAGAGGAGGCTAGGGGTCCCGACCTGGTCCTGTCTCCAGAGATGGAAATGGATAAATAATAAAGGCAAGCAGATCACCCTCCCCCTCATCATTCATTCTTATATCAGTGGTCAAGCTAATCCTTCAATTCTTTAATTTCTGTGGTGTCTTTTCTGTTCTCTCCTGCTCTCTATAGTAGATTTTTATTCTGTTACATCATTCTTTTTGAGACTTCAAAGTTCACATACTTATGAAATCAGAGTCCTTGTCCAGGACAGATTCCACCATTATGTACATAACCATGAGCACACTAAGAAACCAGGCAAATTATTTTAAAAATTATTCTTTATGATTTGCAGGATTTCTTCCCCACTTGTATTACCTTTTCTCTGTCCAAATAACTCCTTGAAGGATGAAATCATGATCATGAGTCTTTTCCTTGGTCTCTCTCTCATACTCCATCCACTCCCCATTTAACCTACCACTCACCCCACCTCACTCCCTACAGAAGCTCTTCCCTTTTGGAGTGTCCTTTCCATCTATTTGTAGCTCTGAAGATTATTTCTTCTTTCCTGCATTGGCGGAATTGGGAAAGGGTAGCAGTGTTAGGTGGCAATGGGAGAAGCACAGGGGCTAAAAAGTGTTAAAATGTTGTGGAACAAATATCTGGTTTCCAAATGTATGTTTCATCACTATTGAGGCTTTTGCAATTTGGAAATCTCTAAAATATATATGGCTTGCTTGCTCTCTGCTATCTTCCTCTCATTCTCCTTTTTCGTAGCTTGCTGGCTTCTTATCTCAGAAATCCAAATAGGAAAGGAATATGCTGTTGGCATATAGATAGGGTTCAGTTCAGTTCAGTTCAGTTCAGTCACTCAGTCGTGTCCGGCTCTTTGCAACCCCATGAATTGCAGCATGCCAGGCCTTCCTGTCCATCACCAACTCCTGGAGTTCACTCAAACTCAAGATCATAGATTCGGTGATGCCATCCAGCCATCTCATCCTCTGTTGTCCCCTTCTCCTCCTGCCCCCAATCCCTCCCATCATCAGAGTCTTTTCCAATGAGTCAACACTTTGCATGAGGTGGCCAACGTACTGGAGTTTCAGCTTTAGCATCATTCCTTCCAAAGAACACCCAGGACTGATCTTCTTCAGAATGGACTGGTTGGATCTCCTTGAAGTCCAAGCGACTCTCAAGAGTCTTCTCCAACACCAGATTTCAAAAGCATCAATTCTTCGACTCTCAGCTTTCTTCACAGTCCAACTCTGGCATTTATACATGGCCACTGAGAAAAGCACAGCCTTGACTAAATGGACCTTTGTTGGCAAAGTAATGTCTCTGCTTTGAATGGGAGAAAATAATAGCAAATGAAGCAACTGACAAACAACTAATCTCAAAAATATACAAGCAGCTTATGCAGCTCAACTCCAGAAAAATAAATGACCCAATCAAAAAATGGGCCAAAGAACTAAATAGACATTTCTCCAAAGAAGACATACGAATGGCTAACAAACACATGAAAAGATGCTCAACATCACTCATTATCAGAGAAATGCAAATCAAAACCACAATGAGGTACCATTTCACACCAGTCAGAATGGCTGCGATCCAAAAGTCAACAAGCAATAAATGCTGGAGAGGGTGTGGAGAAAAGGGAACCCTCTTACACTGTTGGTGGGAATGCAAATTAGTACAGCCACTATGGAGAAAGTTGTGTGACCGGCCCTCTGTCCTTGAGTGGATGTCAGGTCTGGGCACTGACCCCACGACAGAGCAGCAGGAACTGAGAGGCGAGCCTGTGGCTCTGAGCTGAGAGCTGCCGTGGCCCCTGGGGCCCGGGTGCAGGACGTCACCCGCCAGTGAGGACCCTGCTGCCCACGTGGGCAAGAGCCAACGGAGGAGGTGCCAGCCTGCCTGGCCAGGACCCTGCGCTCTCAGGACCAGGCTCACAGTGCCCCCTGCAGGACTCAGCCCTCCTCCTCCCCAACTTCACACCACAGCCTCCTGCAAGGGCTTTCTCACACTTGCGGCTGGGTCTTCCTGATGTCACCCCCAGGGCAGTAGAATGAGTCCCCTTCGTCTAGTTTGGGCCTGGTCATTGATTTTTCCAGGTACCTAATGAGAGATGCAACCAGTCCATCCTAAAGGAGACCAGTCCTGGGTGTTCATTGGAAGGACTGATGCTGAAGCTGACACTCCAATATTTTGGACGCCTCATGCGAAGTGTTGACTCATTGGCAAAGACCCTGATGCTGGGAGGGATTGGAGGCAGGAGTGTTATGCCCAAAGTCCGAGTCCCCAAGACTGAGAGAATAAGACGTCCACAGCAATGCAAATGCATAAAGGGGTTTTATTCCCAGCTCGAGCTAGGGCTCCCACTGGCACCGACGCAGCAGCTATAGGAGGGAGCCCCGAATTTTGGGCTACACTGCTTTTATAGGGAATTATTCAGGTAAAAGTGTACCCAAGGGGTGTTCAGGCAGGAGGACAACTGATTGGTCACTTCGGGGGATGTTTAAGTTGACAGATGACTGATTGGTTACTCCAGAGTGTTATGCCCAAAGTCCGAGTCCCCAAGACTGAGAGAATAAGACGTCCACAGCAATGCAAATGCATAAAGGGGTTTTATTCCCAGCTCGAGCTAGGGCTCCCACTGGCACCGACGCAGCAGCTATAGGAGGGAGCCCCGAATTTTGGGCTACACTGCTTTTATAGGGAATTATTCAGGTAAAAGTGTACCCAAGGGGTGTTCAGGCAGGAGGACAACTGATTGGTCACTTCGGGGGATGTTTAAGTTGACAGATGACTGATTGGTTACTCCCCTCCATAGGATTTGTGTGTAGATTCTAGATTGGGTTTTACTTTCAAGGTAAATCACAAGCTCCTGGATGTAAAGTCAAAAGGTTTAGCCTGGGGGCCGATTGGCTCGTGTACAGTGGGGCTAGGTTAGGTAATCCGAGGGCTGATTGGCGATGGGCAGTGGGCTCAGGTTGGGTAACATGCAAAGATCTTTTGCCTGGGACCTTGCAGGATGGAATTCTTTTACAAGATGGAGTAGCTGAGGCCCTTCATCCTAGGGTGAGCGGGACTTTCCTAGGGGGTAGTCAAGCCGGAATGACTCAGGTTTACAAGAATTCAAAACTTAGGCCTAGTGTAATTGTCAAGCCTGTCATGGCCCCGGTTTGGTCCCCTAACAGGAGGAGAAGGGGACGACAGAGGATGAGATGGCTGGATGGCATCACCGACTCAGTGCACATGAGTTTGGGTGAAGTCCGGGAGTTGGTGACGGACAGGGAGGCCTGGCGTGATGCGTCATGGGGTCGCACAGAGTCGGACACGACTGAGCAACTGAACTGAACTGAACTGAATGACCTCAGACTCCTGAATGGCATGCTGATAAACTAATGAATTTCACGATTCCCTGATGGGTCAGTTGGCTCCGCCTAGCTCGTGGGTTCACTGCCAGAACACAACCACTGGAACCTGAGTTTCCAGGGTTCAAACTCCCAGCATGCCTGGGGGTTGTGCCTGATCATGATTCTGTCTGAGCTTCCTTCCCAGGTTGAGAGGCAGTCAGGGCTGAATTTGCAGGGCCTCCCGGGACCTTCCCAGCTGACTGCATGGCTCTGCTCTTATTTCTCTCATTGCAAAGAGAAGAGGCAGCTCTCGGTGCAACGATTCTCTTCTCGGTCACTCCCAGGGGTTCTCACTCACCCCGATCATGGTCCTCACAGTCCTTCTTTTTGACTCAGATATTTAATGATTTTTTAGTCTAATTTTATAATCTTTCTATATTAAATGTTTGATATAAAAGATTATGCCTATAAATGGGAATCTTATCCTTGTCTGGGCTCCTGCTTCATCTCTGATTGAGAAACCCTTAGACCGTTGCCTGATCTTTGTTGGACGTGGTGAACTCCAATGTTAGAATCCATAGATTTGTTAGAATCCATAGATTCGACGGAGGTGAGTTTATAAGGTCTGTGTCCAAAATAGTGACATTTATCCAATATTATCTCAAACAAGGAAGCAGGGAGGGAAAACAGGGAGAGACCATGAGGCAAAACAGGAGGAAATGAGCAAGTGAGGAGTCTGAGAGCCGCATCCTAATGGGGAGGGTCTCCCAGGACCTGGAGTGGAGGGCTCCTCAGGCAGCAATCCCCAGGGAAAGGGAGGACCCAGCTTCCCTAAGTGTCAGAGTTTAGGGCAGAGCACAAAGCCTGGAGCAGGAGAGGGATGTGCGGGGGGTGGGAAAGGCCCCCTGGGGCTCCAGGGCACAGATGCTGGGCTTCTGCTTCCTTGACATCCTGCTCAGGACCTGTGAGGGACCCTGTGTATCTGGGGATGTGGGCATTCTGCTTGTAAAAAGTCTCAGTGTCAGTTTTTGCATTGTGTGTTAGTTGCTCAGTTGTGTCTGACTCTGTGATCCCATGGGCTATAAAATCGTTAGAGGGATTAGAATTCTTAATTTGCTATTATTAGAGATAAATTATTTTATTGTAAACAGTAGCTACTTAGAAGGAAATGGCATAATTCACAGAATTAAGGAGGCTAGGATTTTACCAACTAGACTGGAGAAGGGGCAACAACTACTATGCTCTCTTTACCAAGTAATCATTCTTTTTGATATGTACCTGCTGGCTTATATTAGGAACTTTGGGAAATTGAATATTTGAAAATAAGAGATAGGAGAGGATAAAGTTTACCTTGACCTTCTTGAGAACCCTAATTGGATCTGAAATTTAAACTGACAAAGACAGCTTAATAGGAGAAAAACATTCAAATTTTATCAAATTTTTGCACATACATAGGAGCTTTTACCTATGTATATGTAAAAACCACCTCAACAGTCTTGCCTTGAGAATCCTATGAAGAGGAAGAGAAGGCAAAAAGATATGACCCTGAAGAGATGTACTCTCCAGGTTGGTAGGTACCCAATCTGCTACTGGGGAGGAAAAGAATAATAGCACCAGAAGGAATGAAGAGGCTGAGGCAAATAGAAACAACACCCTGATGTGGATGTGTCTGGTGATGAAAGTAAAGTCTGATGCTGTAAAGAACAATATTGCATATGAACCTGAAATGTTAGGCCCATGAATCAAGGTAAATTAGAAGTGGTCAAATAGGAGATGGCAAGAGTGAACATGGACATTTTAAGAATCAGTGAACTAAAATGGACCAGAATGTGTGAATTTAATTCATATGACCTTTATATCTATTACTGAGGGAAAGAATCCCTTAGAAAACAATGGAGTAGCCCTCATAATCAACAAAGGAGTCCGAAATGCAATACTTGAGTGCCATCTCAAAAACAGTGGAATAATCTCTGTTCATTTCCAAGGCAAATCATTCAATGTCACAGTAATCCAAGTCTATGCCCTAACCACTAATTATGAAGAAGCTGAAGTTGAATGGTTCTATGAAGACCTACAAGACCTTCTAGAACTAACCCCAAAAAGAGATATCCTTTTCATCATAGGGGACTGGAAAAATAGGAAGTCAAGAGATCCTTGGAGTAACAGGCAAGTATGGCCTTTGTGTACAAAATGAAGCAGGGCAAAGGCTAATAGAGTTTTGCCAAGAGAATGCACTGGTTATAGCTAAAATCCTCTTCTAACAATATAAGTGATGCCTCTATATGGACATCACCAGATGGTCAATACTGAAATCAGATAGATAATATTTTTTGCATCCAAAGATGGAGAAGATCCATAAAGTCAGCAAAAACAAGACTGGGAGCTGACTATGGCTCAGATCGTGAACTCCCTAATGCAAAATTCACATTTTAATTGAATAAAGTAGGGAAAACCACTAGGCCATTAAAATATGGCCCAAATCAAATCCCTTATGATTATATAGTGAAAGTGACAAATAGATTCAAGGGATTAGATCTGATAGACAGAGTATCTGAACAACTATGGATGGAGGTTCATGACATTGTACAAGAGGCAGTGATCAAAACCATTCCCAAGAAAAAGAAATGCAAGAAGGCAAAATGGCTGTTGGAGGATGATTTACAAATACCTGAGTAAAGAAGTGAGGCAAAAAAATGAGGAGAAAAGGAAAGATATTCCCATCTTAATGCAGAATTCTGGAGAAAAAGGAGAGCTAAGAAAGCAAAGTGAACAATGCAAAAAAAGGAAAACAATAGAATGGGAAAGACTAGAGATATCTTTAAGAAAATTAGAGATACCAAGGGAATATTTCATGCAAACTTGGGCACAATAGAAGACAGAAATGGTTTGGACCTAACCAAAGCAGAAGAAATTAAGAAGAGGTGGCAACAATACACAGAAGAACTATACAAAAAAGATACTAATGACCCAGATAATCCTGATAGTATGATCAGTCACCTAGACATCCTGGAGTGTGAATTCAAATGGGCCTTAGGAAGCATCGCTATGAACAAAGCTATTGGAGGTGATAGAATTCCAGCTAAGCTACTTCAAATCCTAAAGGATGGTACTGTGACAGTGCTGCACTCAGTACGCCAGCAAATTTGGAAAACTCAGCAGTGGCCACAGAACTGGAAAAGGTCAATTTTCATTACAATCCCAGAGAAGGGCAATGTCAGAGGATGTTCAAACTACTGCATAGTTGTGCTCATTACACATGCTAGCAAGATAATGCTCAAATCTTTCAAGCTAGGCTTCAACAGTAAGTGAACTGAGAAATTCCAGATGTACAAGCTGGATTTAGAAAAAGCAAAGGAACCAGATTTCAAATTGTCAACATCCATTAGGTCATAGGAAAAGCATGAGAATTCCAAATAATAATAATAATTCTACTTTTGCTTCATTGACTATGCTAAAGCTTTGACTGTGTAGATTACAACAAACTATGGAAAATTCTTAAAGAGATAGGAATATCAGACTACATTATCTGCTTTTTGAGAAATCTGTATGCAGGTCAAGAAGCAACAGTCAGAACTGGACATGGAACAATGGACTGGTTCAAAATTGGAAAAGGAGGACAGTAAGGTTGTGTATTTCCACCTTGCTTATTTAACTTATATGTAGAATAGAACATGAGAAATACTAGGCTGGATGAAGCACAAGCTGGATCAAGATTGCCAGGAGAAATATCAATAATCTAAGATTTGCAGATGACATCACCTTTATGGCAGAAAGCAAGGAACTAAAGAACCTCTTGATGAAGGTGAAAGAGGGGAGTGAAAAAGCTGGCTTAGAACTCAACATTCAAAAAACAAAGATCATGGCATCTGATCTCATCACTTTATGGCAAATAGATGGGGAAATAATGACAGATTTTATTTTCGTGGATTCTATAATCACTGTGGAATGTGACTGCAGCCATGAAATTAAAAGATGCTTGCTTCTTAAAAGAAAAGGCAGTGTAACATGTATGATATCATAAGTGAAACGAATCGCCGGTCTAGGTTCTATGCAGGATGCTTGGGACTGATGCACTGAGATAATCCAAAGAGATGGTGTGGGGGTGGGGGAGGTGGGGGTCGGGATTGGGAGTTCATGTACACTCGTGGCTGATTCATGTCAATGTATAGCAAAATGAATACAGTATTGTAAAGCAAAACAATATATATATATATATATATATATATAAAAGAAATAAAAAAAAGAAAGAAAAGCCATGACAAAACTAGACGGCATATTAAAAAGCAGAGACTACTTTGCCAGCAAATGTCCATATAGGCAAAGCTATGGTTTTTCTAGTAGTCACATACGGATGTGAGGTTTGGACCTTAAAGAAGGATGAGTGCCTAAGAATTGATGTTTTTGAACTGTGGTGTTGGAGAAGACTCTTGAGAGTCCTTGGACTACAATGAAATCAAACCAGTCAATCCTAAAGGAAATCAGTCCTGAATATTCATTATAAGGACTAATGTTGAAGGTGAAACTCCAATACTTTGGACACCTGATGAGAAGAACTGACTCATTGGAAAAGACCCAGATGCTGGGAAAGACTGAAGGCAGGAGAAGGGGATGACAGATGATGGAATGGTGGGATGGCATCACCAAATCAATGGACACAACTTTGAGCAAGCTCACCATCAGCAGATGGTGATGGACAGGGAAGCGTGGTGTGCTGCCGTCCATGGGGTCTCAAAAGAGTTGAACATGACTGAACAATTGAACAACAATGAGGAATTTTTACAAGAGAATGAAGACCAGAAGAAGTGACGTAATAGGAAGTTTTACCTTTGGACAATGAAACAATAAGTTTGTGAAGAACTGACAGCACTAAGGGTTTGTGCCAAAAGTAATAAATGGGCAAGCAGTAACTAAAATATAGGGTTAGTGTGACAAATGTTTGTGCAGATTTCTTGGCCCTCAGTTTGTTTCTGGTGAGACATTCTGCCTCATTGTACGAGGAAGGTATTTTTATGACTTGTAGCAGAAAATAAAAGTGAGGGTTGGAGTGGGTTTCAGAGTGAGTTTCTGATTTCTTCTCTTTTTAAAATTCCTTCAGCCTTTATAGCATATTTAATATATCATATTTTGGGACTGTGTTCCTTGAACCGCATCAACAATGCCAGAAAATGCCTGTGATAATCTGTGTACTGTTACATGAACTCTACAGTACCACAACAATAAATAGGCTAGACCCAAATAGCCCTAAATGCAGAAATATGAATAAGAAAGCAGCTCACTCTAAATATGAGCTACTATTTTCTTATTGTCACCCATCCTGCATCCCAAAACAACGGTCTTCATAAAGAGTTTCCTATTACTGCATGATTGAGTGGAAAACCTCTGGTCTCATTTACAAAAGGCCCAATAAGCTGTACCAACTCTATATGGAATTTAACTGCTTAGATGTTACAATTTCACACAAGTGGGCTTTAAGGACTGTAGGAAGTAATATTCTTCCAATGGACATAGATGTGTATTTATGTTTTCTGCTTTGCATTAAAGGTAGGATGACCATGCTCAATTAGCTGCTAAGAATTTTGGAAGGAATAAGATTAGAGGATTAGTGATGAGGAGATTTGGGAATGGGAAACTGGACCTCTTCAAAAAAGTCAGGAGCTTAAAAATGTTTTTTTGTTGTCATTACTCATCACATTCTTTTCACCCCTTCCCCACTTTCATTAAAATCTTTGTTGCTATAATCAGGTGTCCAGGCAAACCCTCTCTACATATTATCATCCTCTTCACTCAATCAGATGATCAACTAACTGTTTAATGACCTCTTCTCAAAGCAACAAGGCAAAAAAGACAATGCTTAGACTAAAACATGTATTTTCCTTCAGTACCAACCCTGTTCTAATTGTCAAGTTTTTGAGCTTCTGGGGATAGAGACAAAATTTAAGTCCCTTCCATATCAAAAATGTTCAGAAAATTTTGTGTTGGGTTGATTAATTGATGGAGACAGAAATTTGCTTCCCCAGAACAATCCTTTGGAGTCACTTAGCTGAATTTGAATTTGTGTACTGAGTTGAATATTGCATTCCTCCCAAAGCATGTTCACCCAGGACCTCAGAATGTGACCTTATTTAAGGTCACATGCAATTAGAAAGTAGTTAAGATAAGGTCATCTTGTATTAGGCTGGACATGAATCAATATGAATTATATTTTCATAAGGAAAGAGAAATTTGAATACAAAACTTATAGTAAGAAAAATGTATTTGGTCTTCCTCCCCTTTTTCCTGATGTGTGGCTTCTAAAACCTTATAATTTCCTACATAAGAGCCATAGGGGCATCTTTTGTCATAATGCTTATTTTTGTTCCCAGTTCCCAAAATAACTCAGAGCAATAAAGAGGAAAGGAGTGTCTTTTGTTATTCATATGAAAGTTTCTTTAGACAAAACCTGAGTGTATGTTAATGAGGTTACTTTTGGAAAGCCCCTAGGATGGGTGCTGTTTGCCAGAGGAATGTACCAGGTGATTAGAATATTGGAAATTTTAGCTCCACCCCTGGAGTTGGGGAGAGGAGCCAAAGGTAGACATAATCACTAATAACCATTGATTTAATCAGTCATGTTTATGGCAACGAATGTGAAGTGAAAGTCACTCAGTCCTGTCCACCTCTTTGTGACCCCATGGACTATACAGTCCATGAAATTTTCCAGGTCAGAACACTGGAGTGGGTAGCCTTTCCCTTCTCCAGGGAATCTTCCCCACCCCAGGATCGAACCCAGGTCTCCCTCATTGCAGGCGGATTCCTTACCAGCTGAGCCGCCAGGGAAGCCCAAGCAAGGAATGAAGCCCCCCTAAAAATCCATAAGGAGAGGGTTCAGGGAACTTCTCCGCTGGTAAACAAGTGAAGGTGCTGGAGAGTGGGGAGGGAACCCAGTGATGGCATGAAAGCTCTGCACCTCTTCCTACATACCTTGCTCTATCCATCTCTTCTGTCTGGCTATTTCTGAGTTATATCTGTTTATTTATTGTTGTTGTTCAGTTGCTAAGTCATGTCTGACTTCTTGCAACCTCTGGACTGCAGCACACCAGGCCTCCCTGTCCTTCACCATCTGGAGATTGCCCAATCATGTCCAGTGAATCGATGATGCCATCCAACCATCTCATCCTATTATAATAATCAGTAATAGAGTAACAAACTGTCTTCCTGAATTCTGTGAACCACTCTAACAAATAAATCAAACCCAAGGAAGGGGTTTTAGGAACCTCTGGATTTATAGCCAATCAGTCAGAAGCACAGGTGATAACCTGAATGAGCCTTGGGATCTAAAATGTGTGGGAGGAAGCAGTCTATGGAATTGAGTCCTTAACATGTGGGATCTGATGTGATCTCAGATAGTGCTGTGCGTGTAGTACAGCAATAGAAGAGACACACAGAGGAGTGTTTTTCCTTTACAGAAACACAGACACACAGGGAGAATACCACGTGAAGATAAGGACAGAGACTGAGAGACAACCACAGCCAAAGATTGCTGGCAACATTCAGAAGCTGAGAAAAAGGCATGCAACAGATTCTTCTCTAGAAACTAGAGAGGGCTCAGCCCTGCCCGATGTCTTTATTTCAGACTCCTAGCATCAAGAATTGTGAGAGTTGGGCCATGAAGAAAGCTGAGCATTGAAGAATTGGTGCTTTTGAATTATGATGCTAGAAGACTCTCGCGAGTCCCTTGGACCGCAAAGAGATCAAACCAATCAATCCTAAAGGAAATCGACCTTGGATGCTCACTGGAAGGACTGATACTGAAGCTGAAGCTCCAATACTTTGGCCTCCTGATATGAAGAGCCAACTTATTGGAAAAGAATCTGATGCTGGGAAAGATGAAGAACATAAAGAAAAGAGAGCAACAAAGGATGAGATGGTTGGTTGGCAACACTGACTCAATGGACAGGAATTTGAGCAAACTCGGTGAGACAGTGAAGGGCAGGGAATTCTGGAGTGCTGCAGTTCATGGGGTCACAAAGAGTTGGACATGACTTAGCAACTGAACAACAACCATATTCCATTAGAATTGCAAAATTTTGATGTAGGATGAACACTAAGCAGAACAAATGAGTAATAAAGCAGATGACAAACAAACATATAAAACTACAAGAAAGTAAATTTTACAAAAATAAAAACTAACTTCAGGGAAGTTGCTGGAAAAAATAGTAGTCAAAGCAGAATAGAAGCTGTATTTTATGCAACACAAAATAGGCATTTAATAAATATGTATATGCTTTCATTATTATTTTTCTCTCCTATCACTAATGTTATTAATTTATGAATCACTGCAATCTCACAAAATATATGGTAATTGTAATGCTTAATTAAACTAAACAAAGTGCTACCAGAGTAAATGAATAAGGAAAACTTCAAGTTCACTTTATAAAGACTTCAGCAGTTTTATGCTATTAAAATCCATGGTAGTAGTTTCTTTTTTGATAGATAAATTTCCTGATGTTTTCCTACATTAACTATAGTACTAGGCTCATAATTATACATCCATAACCTAAGTAGCCAAAATTATCTATTTTGGCACATTATTATATATTTGTCCTAGATTCTATAGAAATTAAAAGCACACCAAAGATTGTTGGATGAAAATATTTTAAAAGAAAAAAAAATTGTACTTTAAACTATCTTCAACGTTTTCTATATTTTATTATTACACTATGTTTTTTAGAGAACACATTTCAAAGAAAACTAGATTACATATTTATTTATAATTTAAGATCTCATCCCCCAAAGATACAATTATATTGTAGCAAATTACTTAATATAAAAATACTTCAAATCTAATGAGTTCTTCCTATGTGGAGGAAACCACTTAAAACTCTGGTCATATATATGTGGGCTCACTTAAGCTCACAGTTCAATAAAAGAATTATTGATATTATCCTCATTTTGCCAGAGAAAATGGTGGCAGAGAGAGGTTAAAATAACCTCTCCAAAGTCATAGGAATTTGAAACAACATTCCTTAGTAGTAACTGGTTAAAACTAGGTAGAAAATAAGCTTTTCCACAAAATGTATGATATAGTGGGGCATTTTTCCAAGTATATTCTACATTCACATTAGAAAATATGAGGAAATGTAAGAGAAAGGATTCCATTAACACGAAATATCAAGTGATATTAGTTCAAAAAAAGACGAGATCGGGCGCGTTCAGGGTGGACAGCCTTCTGAATGGGAGAAAATAATAACAAATGAAACAACAGACAAACAACTAATCTCAAAAATATACAAGCAGCTTATGCAGCTCAACTCCAGAAAAATAAATGACCCAATCAAAAAATGGGCCAAAGAACTAAATAGACACTTCTCCAAAGAAGACATACGAATGGCTAACAAACACATGAAAAGATGCTCAACATCACTCATTATCAGAGAAATGCAAATCAAAACCACAATGAGGTACCATTTCACACCAGTCAGAATGGCTGCGATGCAAAAGTCAACAAGCAATAAATGCTGGAGAGGGTGTGGAGAAAAGGGAACCCTCTTACACTGTTGGTGGGATGCAAATTAGTACAGCCACTATGGAAAACAGTGTGGAGATTCCTTAAAAAATTTGCAAATAGAACTGCCTTATGATCCAGCGATCCCACTGCTGGGCATACACACCGAGGAAACCAGAATTGAAAGAGACACGTGTACCCCAATGTTCATCGCGGCACTGTTTGTAATAGCCAGGACATGGAAGCAACCTAGATGTCCATCAGCAGATGAATGGATAAGAAAGCTGTGGTACATATACACAATGGAGTATTACTCAGCTATTAAAAAGAATACATTTGAATCAGTTTTAATGAGGTGGATGACGCTGGAGCCGATTATACAGAGTGAAGTAAGCCAGAAAGAAAAACATCAATACAGTATACTTACACATATATATGGAATTTAGAATGATGGTAATGATAAACCTGTACGCAAGACAGCAAAAGAGACACAGTTGTATAGAATGGCCTTTTGGACTCTGTGGGAGAGGGAGAGGGTGGGATGGGTTGGCAGAGTGGCAATGTAACATGTGTGATATCATAAGCGAAATGAATTGCCAGTCCAGGTTTGATGCAGGATGTAGGATGATAGGGACTGATGCACGGGGATAATCCAGAGAGAGGGTGTGGGGCGGGAGGGTGGAGGAGGGGGTCGGGATTGGGAGTTCATGTACACTCATGGCTAATTCATGTCAATGTGTAACAAAACGAATACAGTATTGTAAAGCAAAACAAACTAAAAAATAAAAATTAATTAAAAAAAAAAAAAGATAGTCCTGTTTGTGTGTGTTAAATGTATGTAAGAATGTGTGTGTGTATATATATATATATATATGTATATATTTTCCTTCCAGTTTTATTAAAATTTAATTGGCATAGCACTCTACAAGTATAAGATACCCAACATAATGATTCGATGTACATACTTAGTTAACATCCATCATCTCATATAGGTACAAAATTTTAAAACATTTTTTTTCCTTGTGATGAACTCATACTCTCTTAGCAACTTTCATATATAACTTACAGCATGTTAATTATATTAATCATGTTGTACATTGCATGCCTAGTACTTATTTAACTTATAACTGGAAGTTTATACCTTTTGACTACTTTTGTCACCATACAAACATACTAGGTTATCACTGACTATATTCCCCATGCTTTATGTGCTCTACGTCCTTTACATCTCATCCTCATGACTCATTTATTCTGTAACTGGAGGTTTGTCCCTCCTAATCTCCCTCATCAATTTCTTTCCTGTCCCTCATCTTTCCACCCTGACAACCACCTGTTTGTCTTCTGCAACTATGGCTCTGTTTCTGTTTTCTTATATTTATTCATTTATTTTGCATTTTAGATTCCACATATAAGTGAAATCACACAGTGTTTGTCATTCTCTTGTCTGACACATTTCACTTAATACTCTCTGCTGCTGCTAAGTCGCTTCAGTCGTGCCTGACTCTTCGCGACCCCATGGACTGCAGCCCACGAGGCTCCTCCGTCCATGGGATTTTCCAGGCAAGAGTACTGGAGTGGGGTGGCATTGCCTTCTCCATAATACTCTCTAAGTCTATCCAAATTTTTGCAGATGGCAAGCAATATTATTGTCAGTAATATTCCATTGTGCCTGCGTATATGTATGAGTAATATTCCATGTGTGGACATACATAATGGAATTCTATATAACTGCATGTGTGCTTGCTTAGTTTGGAAAAATACCCAGAAGCAGAATCCCTGGATTGAATGTTATTCTATTTTTAATTTTGTGAAGATACTTCATAATGTTTTCCATAGAGCCTGCTCCAGTTTACATTCCCATTAATAGTGAATAAGTGTTCCAGTTTCTGCACATCCTTCCCAACACTTATTTTCTGTCTTTGTGGTGATAGACATTTTGACAGGTATGAGGGAATATCTCACTATGGTTTTGATTTGTGTTTCTCTGATGATCAACAATGCTGAGCGTCTTTTCATGTTTGTTGGCCACCTGTATGTTTTCATTGAAAAAAATGTCTATTCAGGTTCTTGTCCATTTTTTAATCAGGTTGTTTGGGTTTTGTGATGTCGAGTTATATAAGTTCTTTGTACATTTTGCGTATTAATTCCTTGTCAGATATATTGTTTGTAAATATCTTCTCCCACAAAGTTTTGTTGATAGTTTTCTTTGCTGTATAAAAACTTTTAGTTTGATGTAGTCCCATTTGTTTACTTTTGCTTTTGTTTCCATTACCTGAGGAAACATGTCCAAAACAATATTGAGACTAATGTCAATGAAAACACACTTTCATTATGTATAGATTATAGTGTGTATATATACACACTATAATATATAATCTGTATTTATATAGCCATGTATATACATATGTATGTAATATGTATTATATATATTTATGAAGACTAGTTTTTAATAGGCAATATATATTTGTATTCTAAAAAATGCATATAGACAGTTATTTAATCAAAATATTGAATCCCCACTATATTCTAAGTACTTGGCTAGCAATTAGAGATGCAGAAAGTGACAGAGACATATACAGCATTGACTGTTGGAGAAGTCATGTATAATGAGAACCATGATGAAATGCAAGATTTAAATTAAGCCTATAATAAAGACTGTCAGGGAAGTCATGGAGGAAATGATATTTAAAGTTTTTGGAGTAAAATTAAAGGAATGAGCTACTTAGCTCAAGAAAAGGAAAGATGTATTAAGCAGAAATTTATCATGTGCAAAGATGCCAAGGTTGTGTCAAGGAATTATAAAAAGTCCAGTACAGCTAGATTAGGAAGAGTGAAAAGATGCTGTTAGAAGGTGAGCCTAACAAAATTGATAGTTTCAGAGACTTAGTGAAGTAAAAATGTTAGTCACTCAGTCGTGTCCAACTAGCAATTAGAGATGCAGAAAGTGACAGAGACATATACAGCATTGACTGTTGGAGAAGTCATGTATAATGAGAACCATGATGAAATGCAAGATTTAAATTAAGCCTATAATAAAGACTGTCAGGGAAGTCATGGAGGAAATGATATTTAAAGTTTTTGGAGTAAAATTAAAGGAATGAGCTACTTAGCTCAAGAAAAGGAAAGATGTATTAAGCAGAAATTTATCATGTGCAAAGATGCCAAGGTTGTGTCAAGGAATTATAAAAAGTCCAGTACAGCTAGATTAGGAAGAGTGAAAAGATGCTGTTAGAAGGTGAGCCTAACAAAATTGATAGTTTCAGAGACTTAGTGAAGTAAAAATGTTAGTCACTCAGTCGTGTCCAACTTTTTCTGACCCCATGGACTGTAGCTCACCAGGTTCCTCTGTACATTCAGAGACTTACTGAAATCTAATAAGAATTTTGATTTCATCCTATGTGCAATCAACCAATGAAGCATTTTCATACATGTGCTCATCTTCTCCTTTGAGAACTCCAAAATTGCAACTAACCACTCAACAACCATCAACAGGAGAATGTTGGATCCCACCAAAAAAAAGATACACGTCCAAGGGCAAAGGAGAAGCCTAAGTACGATGGTAAGAGGGGCGAAATCATGTTTAGAATCAAACCCTATACCCTCCAGAGACACTATGAGGGCTCAAACAAAACCTTGCACACACCATAACCCAGAAAGCCCAGGGAGACTGAGCCAGACTTGTCTTTGAGTGTCTCCTGAAGAGGCAGGGTCAGCAGTGGCTTGCTGCAGGGAAAGGAGTTCTGGTTGCAGCAGACCTGGGAGATGCAGCATGTGAGCCCCACCATAGAGCCATCAAGCAGACAACCCACAAACTGGAGGACAACTTTACCAAAGAAGTTCTTGCACTGTTGCAGATTCTAGGGCCACAACAGATTTCACAACCTGGGAATCCAGCAAAGTGACTGAGATTCCCCCTGGGGAATTTGACTTTGAAGGCCAGTGGGATTTGATTACAGAATTTTCACAGGAATGAGGAAACAAACTCTTGGACAGTCCTTCCCATCAAGAAGTTTCCACAAGCCTTTTATGCTTTCCATTAGAGGACAGGCAGAATGGAAATGACAATTATAGAAAACTAACCAAGTTGATCACTTGGATCACATCCTTTTCTAACTCAATGAAATTATGAACCATGCCATGTAGGGCCACCCAACATGGATAGACATGGTGGAGAGTTCTGACAAACCATGGTCCACTGGAGCAGGGAAGTGCAAACCACTTCAGTATTCTTGCCTTGTGAACCCCATGAACAATATGAAAAGGCAAAAATATATGATACTGAAAGATGAACTCCCCAGGTTGGTACATGCCCAATATGCTACTGGAGAAGCATAGACAAATAACTCCAGAAAGAATTAAGAGGCTGAGCCAAAGTGAAAACAACAACCAATTGTGGATATGACTGGTGAGGCAAGTAAGATCTGATGCTGTAAAGAACAATATTGCATATGAACCTGGACTCTTAGGTCCATGAATCAAGGTAAATTGGAAGTGGTCAAACAAGAGATGGCAAGAGTGAACACTGACATTTCAGGAATCAGTGAACTAAAATGGACCAGAATGGGTGAATTTAATTCAGATGACCATTGTATCTACTACTGTGGAGAAGAATCCTTGAGAAGAAATGGAGTACCCCTCATAGTCAACAATAGAGTCTCAAATGCAGTACTTGGGTGCAATCTAAAAAACAACAGCTCGATCTCTGTTCATTTCCAAGGTAAACTATTCAGTATCACAGTAATCCATCTTTGCACCAACCATTAATGCTGAAGAAACTGAAGCTGAATGCTTCTATGAAGACTTATAAGACCTTCTAGAACTAACACCAAAAAAAAAAAAAAAAGATGTCTTTTTCATCATCGGGGACTGGAAGGCAAAAGTAGGATGTAGGAGCTACTTGGAGTAACAGGCAAATTTGGCCTTGGAATGCAAAATGAAGCAGGGCAAAGGCTAACAGTTTTGCCAAAAGAACACACTGGTCATAGCAAACACCCTCTTCCAACAACACAAGGGACAATTCTACACATGGACATCACCAGATGGTCAATACCAAAATCAGATTATTTATATTCTTTATAGCCAAAGATGGAGAAGCTCCATAGAGTCAGGAAAAACAAGACTGGGGGCTCACTGTGGCTCAGATCATGAACTCCCTAGTGCAAAATTCAGACTTAAATTGAAGAAAGTAGGGAAGACCACTAGACATTCGTGTTTTTGTGGTTTTATCACTAAGTCATGTCTGACTCATGTGACCCCACGGATTGTAGCCCACCAGGCTCCTCTGTCTGTGAAATTTTTCAGGCAAGGATACTGGAATGTGTTGCATTTCCTTCTCCAGGGGATCTTCCCAACACAGGGATTGAATTCCGGTATCCTGCATTTCAGGCAGATTCTTTACCATCTGAGCTACTAGGGAAGCCCCAGGTCTTTCAGGTGTGACCTAAATCAAATCTCTTACTATCATACAGTGGAAGTGACACATAGATTCAAGGGATTAGATCTGCTAGAGTGCCAGAAGAACTAATGATGGAGGTTCCTAACATTGTACAGGAGGCAGTGATCAAAACAGTCCCCAAGAAGAAAAAATGCAAAAAGTCAGAATGGTTATCTGAGGAGGCCTTACAAATAGCTGAGAAAGAAAATAAGTGAAAGCAAAGGAGAAAAGGAAAGTTACATCCATCTGAATGCAGAGTTCCAAAGAATAGCAAGGAGAGATAAGAAAGCCTTCCTAAGTGAACAGTGCAAAGAAATAGAGGAAAACAATAGAATGAGGATGACTGGAGTTTTATTCAAAAAATTAGAGCTATCAAGGGAACATTTCATGCAAAGGTGGTCATAATGAAGGACAGAAATGGTATAGACCTAACAGAAGCAGAAGATATTAAGAAGAGATGGCAACAATACACAGAGAACTGCACAAAAAAGATACTAATGATGCAGATAACCACGATGGTGTGATCACTCACCTAGAGCCAGACATCCTGGAATGTGAAGTCTTTGAAAGAATCACTACAAACAAAGCTAGTGGAGGTGATGGATTTCCAGCTGAGCTATTTCAAATCCTACAAGATGATGCTGTGAATGTGCTACTCTCAATATGCCAGCAAATTTGGAAAACTCAGCAGTGGCTGCAGGACTGCAAAAGGTCAGTTTTCATTCCAATACCAAAGAAAGGCAATGCCAAAGAATATTCAAGTTACCACACAATTGCACTTATCTCACACCCTAGCAAAGTTCTGTCTTTGCTAGCATGTGAGATATATTTGCACTTATCTCACACGCTAGCAAAATTCTCCAAACTAGGCTTCTACAGTATATGAACTGAGAAGTTCCAAATATTCAAGCTGGATTTAGAAAAGTCAGAGGAGCCCGAGATCAAATTGCTAACATCTGTTGTATCGTAGAAAAATCTAGAGAATTTCAGACAAATTTCTGCTTCATTGCCTATATGAAAGCCTTTGACTGCGTGGATCACAACAAACTATCAAAAATTCTTAAGGAAATAGGAATACCAGACCACCTTACCTGACTTCTGAGAAATCTGTATGCAGGTCAATAAGCAATAGTTAGAACTGAACATGGAGCAAAAGACTGGTTCCAAATTGAGAAAGGGGTACCTCAAGGCTGTATATTGTCACCTTGCTTATTTAATGTACTTGCTTATATGCAGAGTATATCATGTGAAATATTGGATTGGATGAAGCACAAACATGATAATCTCAGATATGCACATGACTCCACTGTTATGGCAGAAATTGAAGAGGAACTAAGGAACCTCTTGATGAAAATGAAAGAGAAGAATGAAAAAGCTGGCTTAAAACTCAACATTCAAAACACAAAGATAATGGCATCTGGTCCATTCAGTTCAGTTCAGTTCAGTCGTGTCCGACTCTNAAGGACTGATGTTAAAGCTGAAACTCCAATACTTTGGCCACCTGATATGAAGAGCTGACTCATTTGAAAAGACCCTGATGCTGGGAAATATTGAGGGCAGGAGGAGAAGGAGACGACAAAGGTTGAGATGGTTGGATGGCATCACTGACTCGATGGACATGGGTTTGGGTAGACTCTGGGAGTTGGTGATGGACAGGGAGGCCTGGTGTGCTGCAGACCATGGGAGTTGCAAAGAGTCGGCCATGACTGAGTGACTGAACACAACTGAACTAATTTCTAAAAATGGCTGTGCTTAACAACCGGCTCTCAAAATTTGACAAGTGAATCTCAAAAGCTATAAAGAGTGGGCTCTAGGACACCACTGGACAAACACTAAAGAAAAACCTTAGGAGATATTTTGGACACAATTTATCACAGTTCCTGCTTCCATTGGAATCACAGTGATTCCATGACTGCTGGCAAAATGTTACCAGTGAACAATAGAGGCTAGTGGGATTTTCGAATAATTTCAGTCCATCCATCCATATGCAATTTCTTAATCAATAGACACTGAAAACACAATTACATGAACTTTAGACTTCCAAGAGTTCTAGCCCACTTCTTTCAGTTCAAAAAGTACAAACTAAAAAAGGAGTCTACTACCTTTTTGAATTAAAAATAATAAGGGAATAAAATCTATAATACTTGGATAGACAAAAGTTTGTCTATCTTGGTACTAATGACCTACTTTGTTTAACCAACACTTTCCCTCACATTGTGGGAAAGATGATCTCAGATGATCCCTGATGCAATACTGCTTTCCTACCAATTGCTGGGAACAACCAAACACCAGCGGTAATTGTCAAAGCTTAGTCCTGTCCCATTACAAGAACATAATGAATAAGCATCTAAAAGACTTGCACAGTGCCTGCTGTTGACAACCTAAATTAACCCTGGCTATAATTCTGGATGTCACAGAGTTTCAGTGAAAAACAATTTCAGAGAAAACAAATGCTCCTTTACTCATTTGTTTATGATTTTAGAAAGTCAGCCTCATCCTTAAAATTAATGGAAAAGATCAATGAAAAGGTCAGTGGATTCAGAGTTAAAGAAGGACCTAGATTCTGGTCTTGATTCTGCTACTACATATCTCGAGTGATGCTGAGTAAGTAATGTTACCTCTATTTACCTTAGTTTGCTAATTTTTAAAGTAAAAGTGTTGGGCAAAATGATGGCCAATTTTTAAACATGAGGAAATCAACCTCCATAATCAAAAGCATTTCCTACTGCTTAAAAAACCCATATGAATTAAAAATGCGACAAATATATCCTTCATGTAACTCTCTTGAACAACTGTTAAGCCCTCTTGCAGATTTTCAGTGTCACACTCCTCTTTGTTCTTGCAAACACACATGGTGATTCCTCTAGTTTCTAAATGCACATTTGACCTTCTTTCAAATGTGTATTCTCAGTTTTCCCTATTGAAACTTGTTTACTTGTGAGAACAAGGCTCTCTTTTCCCAGTAGATCAGCAAGCAATCCCCAGAAAGGGCTAGGGTGTGAGGTGTCGGACATACCCAGGTACAAAAGATATAATGTCAATGTATTAAGAAGACAAGATGTGGTGGTCTCAGCCCCTGGGCTGGGGAGTGTTCTATCTTCTCTCACTGCAGTTCTTAAAAATGGCTAAACCTTAATTTACAAATTCTGAGTCTGTGGTCTTTTCTCAGAACTATCCAATTAAAAATTTTTGTAGTTTTAAGCATGTTGTGCCTGAGACTAAACAAAGACCATAACCATCACACCTGAGAATACTAATACTTGCCCCTTATTGAGGCACTGAACTTGGTGCTTTACATATATTATCTCATTTACAATTTTACCAACCCATCAAAGTGGGTATTATCAAGTTTCATACATGAGACAAGTGAAGCCCCAAGAAGCTAGGTATTGTGCTCAGGTTTAGCGGCAAGTAAGTGTATGACAAAAACACACAGTGTATGGCAAGACTACACAGAAGAATTGTACAAAAAAGGTCCTAATGACTCAGATAACCACAATGGTGTGGTCACCCACCTAGAGCCAGACATCCTGGAGTGTGAAGTCAAGTGGGCCTCAGGAAGCACTGCTGCCAATGAAGCTAGTGGAGGTGATGGAATTCCAGCTGAGCTATATAAAATCTGAAAACATGATACTGTTAAAGTTTTACACTCAATGTATCAGTAAATTTGGAAAATGCAGAACTGGCCACAGGGCTGGAAAAGGTCAATCTTCATCCCAGTTCCCAAGAAGGGCAGGGCTAAAGAATGTTCAAACTGCCGAACAGTTGCACATGCTAGTAAGGTTATTCTCAAAATCCTTCAAGCTAGGCTTCAGCAGTACTTGAATTAAGAACTTTTCAGATGTACAAGCTGGATTTAGGAAAGGCAGAGGAACCAGATATCAAATTGCCAACATTCACTGGATCATAGAGAAAGCAAGGGAATTCCAGAAAAACAGCTACTTCTGTTTCATTGACTATACTAAAGCCTTTGACTGTGTGACTCACAGTGAACTGTGGAAAACTCTTGAGATGGGAATACCAGACCACCTTACCTATCTCCTGAGAAACCTGGAGTCAAGAAGTATGCGGGTCAAGAAGCAACACTTAGAACCTTATATGGAACAACTGACTGGTTCAGAACTGAGAAAGGAGTATGACAAGGCTGCATACTGTCACCCTGTTTAACTTATATGCAGAGTACATCATGAGAGATGCAGGGGTAGATGAATTAGCTGGAATCAAGATTGCCGGTAGAAATATGAACAACCTCAGATATGCAGATGATGCCATGGTAGAAAGCAGAGAGGAACTAAAAGAGCCTCTTGATAGGGGAGAAAGAGGAGGGTGAAAAGGCCAGCTTAAAATTCAACATTCAAAAAACGAAGATATTGGCATCCAATCTCATCACTTTATGGCAAATAGAAGGGGAGAAAGTGGAAGCAGTGAAGATTTTCTCTGCTTAGGCTCTAAAATCAATGGGATGGTGACACAGTCAGTTCAGTTGCTCAGTAGTGTCTGACTCTTTGTGACCCCACGAACTGCAGCATGCCAGGCCTCCCTGTCCACCACCAACTCCCGAAGTTTACTCAAACTTATGTCCATTGAGTCGGTAATGCCATCCAACCATCTCATCCTCTGTCATCCCCTTCTCCTCCCACCAATCTTTCCCAGCATCAGGGTCTTTTTAAATGAGTCAGCTCTTCACATCAGGTGGCCAAAGTATTGGAGTTTCAGCTTCAACATCAGTCCTTCCAATGAACACCCAGGACTCATCTCCTTTAGGATGGACTAGTTGGATGTACTTGCAGTCCAAGGGACTCTGAAGAGTCTTCTCCAACACCACAGTTCAAAAGCATCAATTCTATGGTGCTCAGCTTTCTTTATAGTCCAATTCTCACATCCATACATAACCAGTGGAAAAACCATAGCCTTGACTAGATGGACCTTTGTTGGCAAAGTAATGTCTCTGCTTTTTAATATGCTGTCTAAGTTGGTCACAACTTTCCTTCCCAGGAGTAAGCGTCTTTTAATTTCATGGCTGCAATCACCATCTGCAGTGATTCTGGAGCCCCAGAAAAATAAGTCAGTCACTATTTCCCTATCTATTTGCCATGAAGTGATGGGACTGGATGCCGTGATCTTAGTTTTCTGAATGTTAAGATTCAAGCCAACTTTTTCACTCTTCTCTTTCACTTTCATCAAGAGGCTCTTTAGTTTTTCTTCACTTTCTGCCATAATGGTGGTGTTATCTGTATATCTGAGGTTATTGATATTTCTCCTGGCAATCCTGATTGCAGCTTGTGCTTCATCCAGCCCAATGTTTCTCATGATGTACTCTGCATAGATGTTAAATAAGCAGGGTGACAGGATACAGCCTTGACGTATTCCTTTTTCTATTTGGAACCAGTCTGTTGTTCCATGGCCAGTTGTAACTATTGCTTCCTGACCTGCATACAGATTTCTCAAGAGCAGGTCCAGTGGTCTAGGATTCCCATTTCTTTCAGAATTTTCCACAGTTGATTGTGATCCACACAGTCAAAGGCTTCGGCATAGTCAATAAAGCAGAAATAGATGTTTTTCTGGAACTCTCTTGCTTTTTTGATGATCCAGCGGATGTTGGCAATTTGATCTCTGGTTCCTCTGCTTTTTCTAAAGCCAGCTCGTACATCTGGAAGATCACAGTTTACGTATTGCTGAAGTCTGGCTTGGAGAATTTTGAGCATTACTTTGCTAGTGTGTGAGATGAGTGCAATTGTGTGGTAGTTTAACCATTCGATGGCATTGCCTTTCTAAGGGATTGGAATGAAAACTGACCTTTTCCAGTCCTGTGGCCACTGCTGAGTTTTCCAATTTGCTGACATATTGAGTGCAGCACTTTCACAGCATCATCTTTTAATACTTGAAATAGCTCAACTGGAATTCCATCACCTCCACTAGCTTTGTTCATAGTGATGCTTCCTAAGGCCCACTTGACTTCACATTCCAGGATATCTGGCTCTCAGTGAATGATCACACCATCGTGATTATCTGGGTTGTGAAGATGGAGATGGAGGAGCATGGTAGGCTACAGCCCATGGGGTTGCAAAGAGTCGGACACTACTAGGCAACTTCACTTTCACTTTCTGTGTATTCTTGCCACCTCTTCTTAATATCTTCTGCTTCTGTTAGGTCCATACCATTTATGTCCTTTATTGAGCCCATCTTTGCATGAAATGTTCTCTTGGTATCTCTAATTTTCTTGAAGTGATCTCTAGTCTTTCCCATTCTATTGTCTTCCTCGATTTCTTTGCATTGATCACCGAAGGAAGGCTTTCTTATCTCGCCTTGCTATTCTTTGGAACTCTGCATTCAAATGCTTATATCTTTCCTTTTCTCCTTTGCTTTTTGCTTCTCTTCTCTTCACAGCTATTTATAAGGCCTCCTCAGACAGCCATTTTGCTTTTTTGCATTTCTTTTCCATGGGGATGGTCTTGATCCCTATCTCCTGTACATGTCACCAACCTCCGTCCATAGTTCTTCAGGCACTCTATCAGATCTAGTCACTTAAATCTATCCCTCACTTCCACTGTGCAATCGTAAGGGATTTGATTTAGGTCATACCTGAATGGTCTAGTGGTTTTCTCTACTTTCTTCAGTTTAAGTCTGAATTTGGATAAGGATTTCATGATCTGAGCCACAGTCAGCTCCTAGTCTTATTTTTGCTAACTGTATAGAGCTTCTCCATCTTTGGCTGCAATGAATATAATCAATCTGATTTTGGTGCTATCCATCTGGTGATGTCCATGTGTAGTCTTCTCTTGTGTTGTTGGAAAAGGGTGTTTGCTATGACGAGTGCGTTCTCTTGGCAGAACTCTATTAGCCTTTGCCCTGCTTCATTCTGTACTCCAAAGCCAAATTTGCCTGTTACTCCAGGTGTTTCTTGACTTCCTACTTTTACATTCCAGTCCACCATAATGAAAAGACATCTTTTTTGGGTGTTAAATCTAGAAGGTCTTGTAGGTCTTCATAGAACTGTTCAGCTTCTTCAGCATTACTGGTGGGGGCATAGACTTGGATTACCATGATATTAAATGGTTTGCCTTGGAAATGAACAGAGATCATTCTGTCATTTTTGAGATTGCATCCAAGTACTGCATTTCAGACTCTTTTGTTGATTATGATGGCTACTCCATTTCTTCTAAGGGATTCCTGCCCAAAGTAGTAGATATAATGGTCATCTGAGTTAAATTCACCCATTCCAGTCCATCTTAGTTTGGTGATTCATAGAATGTTGATTTTCACTCTTGCCATCTCCTGTTTGGCCAGTTCCAATTTGCCTTGACTCATGGACCTAACATTCCAGGTTCCTATGCAATATTGCTCTTTACAGAATCGGACTTTGCTTCTATCACCAGTCACATCCACGGCTGGGTTTTGTTTTTGCTTTGGCTCCATCCCTTCATTCTTTCTGGAGTTATTTCTCCACCCATCTCCAGTAGCATATTGGGCACCTACTGACCTGGGGAGTTCATATTCAGTGTTCTCTCATTTTGCCTTTTCGTACTGTTCATGGGGTTCTCAAGGCAAGAATACTGAAGTGGTTTGCCATTCCCTTCTCCAGTGGACCACATTCTGTCAGACCTCTCCACTATGACCTGTCCATTTTGGGTGGCCCCACACAGCATGGCTTAGTTTCATTGAGTTAGACTAGGCTTTGGTCCATGTGATCAGATTGGCTAGTTGTCTGTGATTGGCAATGGTGACTGCAGCCATGAAATTAGAAGGCAATGGCTTTGTGGAAGGAAATCTATGACAAACATAGACAGTGTGTTAAAAACCAAAGACATCACTTTGCTGACAAAGGTCTATATAGTCAAGGCTATGGTCTTTCCAGTGGTGATGTAAGGATGTGAGATCTGGACAATAAAGAAGGAAGAGTGCCAAAGAATTGATGTGTTTGAGAAGACTCTTGGGAGTCCCTTGGACCTCAAGGAGATCAAACTATTCAATCCTAAAAGAAATCAACCTTGAATACTCATTGAATGACTGAAGCTGAAGCTCCAAAGCTTTGGCCACCTGATGCGAAGAGATAAAGACCCTGATGCTGGGAAAGATTGAAGGAAGAAGGAAAAGAGGGCAACAGAGGATGAGATGGTTGTATGGCATCACCAATTCAGTGGACATGAACTTGGGCAAACTTGGAGATGGTGAGGGACAGGGAGGCCTGGTTGCTGCAATCCATCGGGGTTGCAAAGAGTCAGACATGACTTAGTGACCAAACAAAAGTGTATGACCTCCCTCACAGTACCTGCCACTGCAAATTAAAACTCCAGCATGACCCAAGTAGGACTGATGCCTGTCTTGGTTTTGAATGGGGAAGACAGCAGTGGAACAGCTCTATGAGATTTTGTGCTTGGCAATTTCACTATTAATGGGATAGAATGCCCATTTTGAAGTGAATGTGACACTTTTTCGAGCAAAGCTTTACTTCAACACTTGCAAAAAAAGGTCCATTAAGGACTATCCAACATATTGTGCAATCTTGTAAGGTCTTTCAATGCTAAGCTAAAAGCCATACTTGCAAATGTACTGAAATATCTTTTGTTAGAAAAGCATGGGAAAATCATATACATGCTATGTATATATCACGATGCCATGAGAATACAACTATATTACTTAATGATCCCAAGTTCTCAACTGGTTACTAAATGTGATCCAGATGTAAACATCAACATGATTTTATGATAATGCCAAGCACTGGCAAGGTGGTGACACAACTAAGACTGCTGTACATTGCTCGGGTCAATGTATGTTGAAAACAACTATGAAGAAAAGCATCCTCACTGACCCAGCAATTCCAATCCTAGGTACACACCCCACAGAAATGCATTCATAGGATACCAAAGTCATGTATGAGAATGCATTTAGAAGCTTTATATAGTAGTCCTAAACCAAAATCAACATAAATGTCCATTATCAGTAGAACGAATAAAGAAATATTGGTATACAGTGGATACTATTTAGCAAAGAGAATCAATAAATATAGCCACAACACACAACATGGATGAGACCCACAAACATAATATGGAGCTAAGTACAAGAGTATACAGTGATTCTGTTTATGGAATGTTCAAAATCAGGCAAAACTAATGTACAGTGTTAGAAGTCTGGAGGGTGGAGGCATTTGGGAAGGAGAAGAGGGGGAGTGGTTGCAGAGGGCCTGGAGAGGGCATCTGAGAAAAACAGCAACAACAAACACGATTCTATTAATATCAGGTAAGGATTATTATTCTCACTTTATACAGATGAAAAAGAGACTTTTAGAGAGGTTATGAAAACACAGCCTATGTTATACTTATTTAGTTATAAGTGGCTTTAGCCATAATTTTAAGCCAGATCTGAATCTCCTCATTCCTTTCTTCACAATAGTAGTATTAAATATAGTGACTTCTTTTTTTTTTTTGCCCACTCAGCACACCTTTCCACTGCTGGTAAGAGCATCTCTCTTAGCCTCCCCTCATTCCATGTGGTCCTATGGGGAATACTCATGACAACACCTCACCCCAAGATGGGGGCACGTTTCACTCTCCTATGCTCACTGGACACTGTAAGGGACCTGAATCTTGGACTGTGTGACAAATAATCGATGAAGACTAGAGGAGCTCAGTAATAATACCAGAAGCAGCCAAATGTGAAGCTGTCTGTAGGTTTGATATCCTCTGAAAGCAAGTTCAATGGAAGCACAAGCATGACAGATTCCACACACTACTCTATCCTCATCCTGGACACAGTGCCTGCGATGTCACAGACTCTCAGTAAATATTAAATATCACTCAGTGTATGAATGAATCCTCTGAACTGTTACATTTCATGTTCTTCCCTTGGCTGGACAGTTTAGCCTTTTCTTTATATTATGTAAACTAATTGCTATTTTCCCAAGTGCAACACCAGATTTGTCTTTCTTTTGCAATGCCAGCTTTTCATGCTTGCAAGCAAAGAACCCCATCAGAGTATTATTTCCAGCAGTTACATGTGCCATAATATTTGAGAATACAGTCCTGTGGTGATCTGTTCTTCTATAGAAATGTATTTTCTGTACTACTGTCAACCCCAAATAAGGATGCTGATAGAAAATTCTTCAATTGCGGCATCAAGGAACTATACACAGTATCATAGGAGAGATAGTTTAAGTGGCATACAGATCCATGTGAAAAAGACCACCTACAGTATGTGAGGAAGTAGTTTATTTCTACCCTGCATTTGATTCATCCTATACTTGGACCGGGAGAAACAGCAATAACCTCAGATATGCAGACGACACCACCCTATGGCAGAAAGTGAAGAGGAACCAAAAAGCCTCCTGATGAAAGTGAAAGAGGAGAGTGGAAAAGTTGGCTTAAAGCTCAGCATTCAGAAAATGGAGATCATGGCATCTGGTCCCATCACTTCATGGGAAATAGATGGGGAAACAGTGGAAACAGTGTCAGACTTTATTTTGGGGGCTCCAAAATCACTGCAGATGGTGACTGCAGCCATGAAATTAAAAGACGCTTACTCCTTGGAAGAAAAGTTATGACCAACCTAGACAGCATATTCAAAGCAGAGACATTACTTTGCCAACAAAGGTCTGTCTAGTCAAGGCTATGGTTTTTCCAGTGGTCATGTATAGATGTGAGAGTTGGACTATGAAGAAAGCTGAGCGCCAAAGAATTGATGCTTTTGAATTGTGTTGGAGAAGACTCTTGAGAGTCCCCTGGACTGCAAGGAGATCCAACCAGTCCATCCTAAAGGAGATCAGTCCTGGGTATTCATTGGAAGGACTGATGCTGAAGCTGAAACTCCAATACTTTGGCCACCTCATGCAAAGAGCTGACTCATTGGAAAAGACCCTGATGCTGGGAGGGATTGGGGGCAGGAGGAGAAGGGGACGACAGAGGATGAGATGGCTGGATGGCATCACTGACTCAGTGGACATGTTTTGGGTAGGCTCCGGGAGTTGGTGATGGACAGGGAGGCCTGGCGTGCTGCGATTGATGGGATCTCAAAGAGTCGGACATGACTGAGCGACTGAACTGAACTGAAACTTGGACCAACTTTCATACATTTATCCAGGTACAGTTATGAAAAGGATATCAATGCAAACAGCATATGAATTCATAGGAAATATGAACATCTTCTCAGGAAGAGATGGGTTGATTGGTTTTGAGCAATGATGTTAAAATATAAAAACCAATAGTGTGCATAGTAGCCTTTTCAAAGAAATCATATGCCTTTTTGCTTTGATTTTCATCTTCTTCACAGTGGAAAGGGTTGGAGTTGATGTAAAAAGAGTACATTAGAGTAATGATGATAGCAATTGTTGCAAAGTCAGCAATCTCTGAGTAAAGTTCCTAAGCCTGCAGTGAATGGGACATAGTCTGACTACACTCACCTTTCCATAGGAGAGACACAGCCTGGTTTTCTATAGTTGGGACATAAAGAAATTATGGTTGTCTGTATGTCCAATATGGGCAGCTAAATATAAGCAAGAAACTTTTCCTTACCCTGGACACATACACATGGAAACCTTTTTTGATTCAACCCCAAATTTTGGCTGCTGGTAAATTTCAGCTATAAGGGCCAAGCTATCCATAGCAGCCTTGTATGGGTCAAGGCTCCATGGCAGATTAAAATATAATCTATGTAATACATTAATCATGGTTAAGCCTGGCTGCAAAAAGTCCTATACTACTCAGCAAGTTACTTGTGTCCCTGTGTGTATAACACATATATTGAATAAACCTAATTTCAAGTAAAGCCTCAGAGGTAGTTTTAAAAGATGATCCTCGGGACTTCCCTGGTGGCTCAGTGGTAAAGAATCCACCTGCAAATGCGGTAGACACAGGTTCAACCCCTCATCTGGGAATATCCCATGTCTCGGAGCAACTAAGCGCATGTGCCATATTTAGTCATCATATTTCCCTGGATTCCTAGAGACTGTGATGGTTTCTTAAACTTTTCTTATTTTTGAAGACCTTGATCATTTTCAGGAGTATTTATTAGATATTTTGTAGAATCTTCCACTCTTTCGGTTATTGAGCCCTGTGCTCTAGAGCCTCAGAGCTGCAACTGTTGAGCTCATGTGCTGTAACTACTGACGCCCATGACCTAGAGCCTATGTTCTGCAACAAGAGAAGCCACGGCAATGAGAAGCATGTGCACCACAACTAGGGAGTCGCCCCCACTCTCCGTAACTAGAGAAAAGCCCATGTAGCAATGAAGATCCAGCACAGACAAAAATAAATAAATCAAATTGAAAAACACCATTCAATATGCTAATGCATGATTGTTGTGTAGATTCTGGTGATGTCACTTTGAGGGAATAAATGCCAATCATTTTTAAAAAAGAAAATGAAACTTCGTACAATAGTTGGATTTTGTAGGTTTTCCCTAATGCTCTTTTTCTGTGCCAGGGTCCCCATCAGGCTATCACATTACATTTAGTCATATTTCCCTGGATTCCTAGAGACTGTGATGGTTTCTTAAACTTTTCTTATTTTTGAAGACCTTGATAATTTTCAGGAGTATTAACTAGATATTTTTTAGAATGTTCCACTATTTTGGTTTGGCTGATGTTTTTCTAATTGTTAGACAGTATTTGGGGGGAAGATCACAGAGGTAAAGTACCATTCTCATCACATCATATCAAGGGTATACAGTATTATTAACATGAGTGATCACTATGACGTTAACCTTGATAACCTGGTCAAGGTGGTGGCTATCAGGTTGCTCCACTTAAAAGTTACCCTGACTTCCCTTCCCATCCTGTGTTCTTGGGAGCAAGCCACTAGGTATAGCCCACACTTAAGGGTCTATGGGGTCACACAGAGTCGAACATGGCTAAGGTGACTTAGCCACAGCAGCAAGGTACAGGGAGTTATGGTCCACCTCTTTGAGGGCAGAGTAGCTACATAAATTATTTGAAATTCTTCAGATGGAAGATTTGTTTCTTCTCTCACATTTACTTATTTATTCAGTCATATAGTAATCTCTGGAGAAGGAAATGGCAACCCACTCCTGTATTCTTGCCTAAAGAATTTCATGGGCAGAGGAGTCAGGCGGGCTACAGTCCATGAGGTCACAAAGAGTCAGCTGTGACTGAGCACAGCACATAGTAATATCAGTATGGACTTGTATGTTTGTTCATTCTTTGACTTATAACTCAATACTGTGTTATTTTATTACTTGAACTGTTCCAGTTTTACCCACTGTGATTTCTTTCCATTGGTTCCCATGCCCTCTGACATGTCCCCGTTGTTTTGCTCTTTGAACACTAATTACTTTTTCTTTTTTAATAGGGAAGGATAGGCATCTGTATTTTTGGATGGCTTATATATGGATCCACTGAGAGACGAGGCTCAATCTTTTAATCCTTAGTAAATACTGAGGTCTAGTATCACTTTACAGTTAATTCAAAGGGTTAAGACTGACCTCAATATTTCATCATTCATTTATGGGACAAACTTTGTACAGGGGTTCAGAAGGTTAGTTTCCTTAAATCATTCCCAGTGCATGACTGGTGTTAATTCACGTTGAGAAGCTAGGTCTTTCAGAACCAGGCTGTCCATCCGAGGTGGTGAAGTAAACTGTACTGGAACTTCAGCCTTTCCCGAGAGACCCTCTGCTCTTTGGACTTCATCTTGTACTTTCAAATTAAATCACATCTTCACAGTCACCGGTTAGAACCAGTTAGAAGCAGTCCACTGTTATCACAGGTTGGAACCAGTTTCCTGGTTGGAGGTCCTGCAGTAACGTGGACAGAATATGGAATAATTTATCCTTGGGGACCCAGGCGTCCTCTAATTATGCTAGTTGGGCATAGTCCCGAGCATGTAGTATGTCTACAAAAATGTCTGAAGGGCTGTCTTACTAAAAAACTGGATATTTGAGAATACGTTAGATTCTAGGCATTAAGATAGTCATATATATTTTCTCATCTCCTCATAATTATCTTGTAGGAAGATGTCATTATTCTCTTGTTACAGAGATTGAGGCCTGGGAGGTTAAGTCATAGAACTGGTGAATGGCAGAGTGGCATTCCAATTCAAAAGTCTCTATGCTAGCTTACCCCTTCAGACTGGAAATTATGGCCATATAATCTTACAGTTTCCTCAAAGGAAGCCTGCTGTGCCAAGCGTGGGCAGTGTAAGCCTCAGGTCTATTTAAGGCCACATTCTTGCTGGTTTGGTTTCACTCTGTTCATAAGAAAGGGCAAAGAGGGGTTAGATTTCCTCTCAAGAGGCTCTGTATTGGTTGAAATCAAGCATTCTTCTCTTGGGAGTTACCTTAAGAGAAACCCAGAACTGCAAAGTTAGAAGGAAATGAAAGGCATTCTAGCTAAAAATGCTGTGTGACGTTTCTCTCCCCTCCCCAGCACCTCTCCCAGATGGTTGTTCAGCTTCACTGAAAGGCTCAGCATTTTCTGAGGTAGGCTATTTCTTCTTTAACCACACTATTAAACTCCTCATTCTACAGAACAATCATCTCTTTGTAACTTCTAGGCTGGGTTTCTGACCCCACCTTGGGAAGACGAGCTCTCAGTCGGCTTCCACATGCCAGCGCCATCAGCTTCCTGGACTGTGTGGGGAGCTGGGTTAGCCCCAGGTCAGGCACTGCTTATTCTGTGGTGGATCCAAAAGAGCATCCTTAAAGCAAGACAACCATAGACCCCAGATGCCAATTTATCCCAAGTTACTGTATTAACATATGCCCCTCTTCTGAGATAGCAAAGATTGGCTGTCACTCATGTTGAATAAATATTAGCTCTGCACTTCCCTTAGGACCTTCACTTCTCTTAATGGGATCACAATCATCCCTTGGCAAACCCTTAAGAGGCATTTAGTCCACTGTGTTCATGTAAAGTGCCTCTACAGGTGAGGGTGCAACCACATGCATTTCTAAGTGTCTATCAGATTCACAGTTCAAAACAAACAAGTCAAGGAAATCTTGGACGTGCCTGAATATAAAGCAATCTCAAAGAAGAATGATGGCTTACTGGCAAAAGAGAAGGAAGTTTCAAGACTGCCACTGGGAAAGAAAAATGTGACATTTCATTTCCTTCTGATATGAATAGCAGGTGCTCAGACACATTGAGCTGAAAAACAAGTGAGATGCGGAAAAATAAGTAGCTCTACCAACTGCCAGGAGCTAAGAAACAGAAAATATATTTTTATTCAAGTTCTTTTCCCCTTGGGGATCAAATCTCGTGTTTTAATTTAATTTAGCTTGAAGAACTTGATGCACTGAAAGCTACTGTCAGAGCAGGAAGAAAGCACCTGAAAATTACCACCACCAATTACTGAACACCCATGACGGGGAGCGTGCAGCCTAAGAAACTGAAGTCTGAACTGTAACAGCTATGTGACTGAACTCCAGTATATGCCTGAAATGCAGAGTTTTAGGCAAAATATAATGAAAACTCCAATTGGTTTCATAGTAAAGCTCCCTGAGAAGAGGAATGTCAGCCCTGTAATGACTGAACCAAAGTAAATGATTATTGGGGTCTTTAAGGCAAGTATCACTTTGCTGACAAAGTTATAATAGTCAAAGCTATGGTTTTTCCAGTAGTCAAATACAGATGTGAGAATTAGACGATAAAGAAGGCTGAGTGCCAAAGAACTGATGCTTTCAAACTGTGGTGATAGATAAGACTCGAGAGTCCCTTGGACAGAAGGAGATCAAACCAATCAACCCTAAATGAAATCAACCCAGAATATTCATTGGAAGAACTGATGCTGAAGCTGAAGCTCCAATACTTTGGCCACCTGGTGCAAACAGCTGATTAACTGGAAAAGATCCTGATGCTGAGAAAGATTGAGGGCAGGAGGAGAAAGTGGCAAAAGAAGATGAGATGGTTGGATGGCATCATTGACACAACGGACAGAAGTCTGTGCAAACTCTGGGAGATAGTGAAGGACAGGGAAGCCTGGCGTGCTGCAGTTCAGGAGTTACAAAGAGTTGGACATGACTGAGCGACTAAACAAAAACAACAAAGCCAAGTATGTGGTGGTGGTCGGGGGGGCAACTAAGATCAGAACATTGGGCTGCAAGTCTGATTAAGAAGCAGCAGAGCATCTCTCCCACTCCATATCATGGGGCAATTGTCCTTTCTCAATCCTGGTTCATGTGTGTGCACATACACACACACACACAGACAAATGGAGATTCATTCTCTACAGTGAATAGAAGAGAAGGTCTCAGGACTGGGGTCCACCAAGTACCATGGAAGGCTAAGAGGCCTGGAAATGAGATTTGGTGGGCATTAGCTTTCTGGATTCAGAACCAGCCTTCTTACCTCAGACAAGTTCCAGAATACTGGTAGCCAGCTTTTATTTTTCAGCCTGGAGAGACTGATAAGAGTCTTTCCTGGGGAATCTAATCAACTAGGAAGACAAAGATACCCCAGCCAGATCACCGTACAGTAAAACCCACAGATGATGGTCACCAGCCACATACATGGAGCTTTTAATTATCTTTAATCATCCCACTGGAGACGGTGATGGCACCCCACTCCAGTACTCTTGCCTGGAAAACCCCATGGGCGGAGGAGCCTGGTAGGCTGCAGTCCATGTGGTCACGAAGAGTCAGACATGACTGAGTGACTTCACTTTCACTTTTCACTTTCATGCATTGGAGAAGGAAATGGCAACCCACTCCAGTGTTCTTGCCTGGAGAATCCCAGGGACAGGGGAGCTGGTGGGCTGCCGTCTATGGGGTCGCACAGAGTTGGACATGACTGAAGTGATTTAGCAGCAGCAGCAGCATCCCACTATTTATCTGAAATGGTTTTATTGTGGTATTATACATATCCCATACAATTAATCCATCTAAGGTGTATAATCCAATGTTTTTAGTATATTTAGAGTTGTGCAACTATCACCACAACCAATTTTAGTGAGAAACCCCCAAAAGAAAATTCTACTGATGAGCAGGACATCCTCTAATTCCTCAGCACTAGGTGACTACTAATCAACTTTCTGTTTCTATAGATTTGTAGTGGTACCCTTTTAAGTATGAAGAGACAAGCAAAGACTACTAAAAGCCTGAGAAAAGTCACTATTTTGAAAGACAGAGTTGGAAAATACACAAAAAAACTAATTAGAGGGAAGCCGAGGTTATGCAGGGAGAAGAAAATGCCAAGATATCCACATCAACTATCTTTCATATCCTCAGATAAGTAACTGTAACTATGAAATAAAAAATATGATACTTTAAAAATAATAAAGACAAGAAAGAGGTCCAGGAAAGCCAAAATATAATAGTAGAAATGACTCAATAATAGAGTTGTATGAAAATTTGAGGAACTCTCACACATAAAAGCAGAGCCCAGAGACAATGAAACCCAAAGGGAAACATGCTAAGACACATATTAATCAAACTAACAAAAATTAAACACAAAGAGCAAATATTAACAAACAACATACACTGGGATCCTCATAAGGATAACAACTGAACTTTCAACAGAAACTGCAGGCCAGAAGTGAATAGCAGGATATACTTAAAGTGATGAAAGGGAAAAACCTACAATCAAGATTACTCTAACCAGCAAAGATCTCATTCAGATTCAATGGAGAAATCAAAGGCTTTACAGACAAGCAAAAGCTGAGAGAATTCAGCACCATCAAACTAGCTCTTCAACAAATGTTAAAGGATCTTCTCTAGACAGAAAAGGTTTATAAAAACTAACCCCAAATAATATGGTAAATGGTAATAGGTCATACTTATCAATAATTACCTTAAATGTAAATGGGCTAAATGCTCCAACCAAAAGACAAAGACTGGCAGAACGGATACAAAAACAACATCCCAATATATGCTGTCTACAATAAGCCCACCTCAACCCTAGGAACATATACAGACTGAAAGTGAAGGGCTAGAAAAAAACATTTCATGCATATAGAAACCAAAAGAAAGTAGGAGTAGCAATACTCATGTTAGATAAAATAGACTTTAAAATAATGACCATTGTAAGAGACAAAGGACACTACATAATGATCAAGGGCTCAATCCAAGAAGATACAATAATTATAAATAAACATGCACCCAACAGAAACCTATATGCAGGTCAGGAAGCAACAGTTAGACCTGTACATGGAACAACAGACTGGTTCCAAATAGGAAAAGGAGTACGTCAAGGCTGTATATTGTCACCCTGCTTATTTAACTTATATGCAGACAACATCACGAGAAACACTGGGCTGGAGGAAGCACAAACTGGAATCAAGATTGCTGGGAGAAATATCAATAACCTCAGACATGCAGATGACACCACCCTTACGGCAGAGAGTGAAGAGGAACTAAAAAGCCTCTTGATGAAAGTGAAAGAGGAGAGTGAAAAAGTTGGCTTAAAGCTCAACATTCAGAAAATGAAGATCATGGCATCTGGTCCCATCACTTCATGGGAAACAGTGGAAACAGTGTCAGACTTTATTTTTGGGGCTCCAAAATCACTGCAGATGATGACTGCAGCCATGAAATTAAAAGATGCTTACTCCTGGGAAGGAAAGTTATGACCAACCTAGATAGCATATTCAAAAGCAGAGATATTACTTTGCCAACAAAGGTCCATCTAGTCAAGGCTATGGTTTTTCCAGTGGTCATGTATGAATGTGAGAGTTGGACTGTGAAGAAAGCTGAGCACCATAGAATTGATGCTTTTGAACTGCGGTGTTGGAGAAGACTCCTGAGAGTCCCTTGGACTGCAAGGAGATCCAACCCGTCCATCCTAAAGGAAATAGTCCTGAATATTCATTGGAAGGACTGATGCTGAAGCTGAAACTCACTTATCAATAATTACCTTAAATGTAAATGGGCTAAATGCTCCAACCAAAAGACAAAGACTGGCAGAACGGATACAAAAACAACATCCCAATATATGCTGTCTACAATAAGCCCACCTCAACCCTAGGAACATATACAGACTGAAAGTGAAGGGCTAGAAAAAAACATTTCATGCATATAGAAACCAAAAGAAAGTAGGAGTAGCAATACTCATGTTAGATAAAATAGACTTTAAAATAATGACCATTGTAAGAGACAAAGGACACTACATAATGATCAAGGGCTCAATCCAAGAAGATACAATAATTATAAATAAACATGCACCCAACAGAAACCTATATGCAGGTCAGGAAGCAACAGTTAGACCTGTACATGGAACAACAGACTGGTTCCAAATAGGAAAAGGAGTACGTCAAGGCTGTATATTGTCACCCTGCTTATTTAACTTATATGCAGACAACATCACGAGAAACACTGGGCTGGAGGAAGCACAAACTGGAATCAAGATTGCTGGGAGAAATATCAATAACCTCAGACATGCAGATGACACCACCCTTACGGCAGAGAGTGAAGAGGAACTAAAAAGCCTCTTGATGAAAGTGAAAGAGGAGAGTGAAAAAGTTGGCTTAAAGCTCAACATTCAGAAAATGAAGATCATGGCATCTGGTCCCATCACTTCATGGGAAACAGTGGAAACAGTGTCAGACTTTATTTTTGGGGCTCCAAAATCACTGCAGATGATGACTGCAGCCATGAAATTAAAAGATGCTTACTCCTGGGAAGGAAAGTTATGACCAACCTAGATAGCATATTCAAAAGCAGAGATATTACTTTGCCAACAAAGGTCCATCTAGTCAAGGCTATGGTTTTTCCAGTGGTCATGTATGAATGTGAGAGTTGGACTGTGAAGAAAGCTGAGCACCATAGAATTGATGCTTTTGAACTGCGGTGTTGGAGAAGACTCCTGAGAGTCCCTTGGACTGCAAGGAGATCCAACCAGTCCATCCTAATGGAGACCAGTCCTGGGTGTTCATTGGAAGGACTGATGCTGAAGCTGAAACTCCAGTACTTTGGCCACCTCATGCGCAGAGTTGACTCACTGGAAAAGACTCTGATGCTGGGAGGGATTGGGGGCAGGAGGAGAAGGGGATGACAGAGGAGGAGATGGCTGGATGGCATCACCGACTTAATGGACATGAGTTGAGTGAACTCCGGGAGTTGGTGATGGACGGAGGCCTGGCGTGCTGTGATTCATGGGGTTGCAAAGAGTCAGACACAACTGAGCGACTGAACTGAACTGAACTGATGCACCCAACATAGGAGCACCTCAATACATAAGGTAAATTGTAATAACTGTTAAAGGGGAAATTGACAGTAACACAATTAATAATAGGGGACTTTAATACCACACTCATACCAATGAACGTATCATCCAGACAGAAAGTTAACAAGGAAACACAGCTTTAAATGATACACTGGACTAGTTAGACCTAATTGATATCTATAGGGCATTTCATCCAAAAACAATGGATTTCACCTTTTTCTCAAGTGTACATGGAATATTCTCCAGGATAGATCACATCCTGGGCCACAAATCTAGCCTTGGTAACTTTAAAATAATTGAAATCATTTCAAGCATCTTTTCTGATCACAATACTGTAAGATTAGATATCAACCACAGGAAAAAAAACTATAAAAAAAAAAACATTTGGAGGCTGAAAAACACACTTCTGAATAACCAACAGATCACTGAAGAAATCAAGATATGCATAGACACAAATGACAATGAAAACATGACAACACAAAATCTATGGGATTCGGTAAAAGCAGTGCTAAGAGGGAAGTTCATACCAATACAGGCCAACCTCAAGATACAAGAGAAACATCAAATAAACAACCTAACCTTAACCCTAAAGCAACTAGAAAAAAACAAAAAACTCCCAAAGTTAGTAGAAGGAAAGAAATAATAAAAATCAGAGCAGAAATATAAGAAAGAGAAATGAAAGAGACTATAGCGAAGATCAACAAAGCTAAAAGCTGGTTCTTTCAGAGCATAAACAAAATAGACAAACTGTTAGCCAGACTCATCAAGAAAAAAATGGAGAAGACAAATCAATAAAATTAGAGATGAAAATGTAGAAATTACAACAGACAACACAGAAATACAAATGATAGTAAGGGACTATTATGAGCAACAATATGCCCCCAAAATGGACAACTTGGACAAATGGACAAATTCTTAGAAAAGTATAACCTTCCAAAACTGAACCAGGAAAAAATGGAAATCGAAACTAATCAAAAATCTCCCAACAAACAAAAGCCCAGGATCAGACAGCTTCACAGGTGAATTCCACCAAAAATTTAGAGAAGAGCTAACATCAATTCCACTCAAAGTCTCAAAGAAAATTGCAGAGCAAAGAAAACTCCCAAACTCATTCTATTGAGGCCACCATCACCCTGATACCAAAACCAGAAAAAATGCCACAAAAAAAGAGACTGCAGGCCAATATCACTGATGAACATAGATAGATGCAAAAATCCTCAACAAAATTGTAGCAAATAGAATCCAACAACATATTAAAAAGATTATACATCATGATCAAGTGGGCTTTATTCCAAGGATGAAAGTATTCTTCAATAGTCACAAATTAGTCAATGTGATACACCATATTACCAACTGAAAGATTAAAAGCCATATGATTCTTTCAATAGATGCAGAGAAAGCCTTTGACAAAATTCAATACCCATTTATGACAAAAACTTTCCAGAAAGTAGGCATAGAAGGAACATACCTCAACATAATAAAAGCCATTTTAAATGCTATTTCAAATCCTAAAAGATGATCCTGTTAAAGTGCTACACTCAATATGCCAGCAAATTTGGAAAACTCAGTAGTAGCCACAGGACTGTGGCCTGTGGAAAAGTCAGTTTCCATTTCAATCCCAAAGAAAGGCAATGCCAAAGAATAATCAAACTACCGCACAATTGCACTCATCTCACACGCTAGCAAAGTAATGCTCAAAATTCTCCAAGCCAGGCTTCAAAATTATATGAACTGCTAACTTCCAGATGTTCAGGCTGGGTTTCAGAAAAGGCAGAGGAACCAGGGATCAAATTGCCAACATCTGCTGGATCGTCAAAAAAGCAAGAGAGTTCCAGAAAACATCTTCTGCTTTATTGACTACACCAAAGCCTCTGACAGTGTGGATCACCACAAACTATGGAAAATTCTGAAAGAGATGGGATACTAGACCACTTGATCTGCCTCCTGAGAAATCTATATGCAGGTCAAGAAGCAATAGTTAGAACTGGACATGGAACAACAGACTGGTTCCAAACCGGGAAAGGAGTTCCAAATCACCCTGCTTATTTAACTTCTATGCAGAGTACATCATGAGAAATGCTTGGCTGGATGAAGCACAAACTGGAATTAAGATTCCGGGAGAAATATCAATAACCTCAGATATGCAGATGACACCACCCTTATGGCAGAAAGTGAAGAGGAACTAAAAAGCCTCTTGATGAAAGTGAAAGAGGAGAGTGAAAAAGTTGGCTTAAAATTCAACATTCAGAAAACTAAGGTTCGCAGCATCCAGTCCCATCACTTCATGGTAAATAGATTGAGAAACAGTGGAAACAGTGACAGACTACTTTTTTGCAGATGGTGATTGCAACCATGAAATTAAATGACAGTTGCTCCTTGGAAGAAAAGTTATGACCAATGTAGACAGCATATTAAAAAGCAGAAACATTACTTTGCCGACAAAGGTCCATCTAGTTAAAGCTATGGTTTTTTTTTCAGTAGTCATGTATGGATATGAGAGCAGGCCTTTAAAGAAAGCTGAGCACTGAAGAATTGATGCTTTTGAACTGTGGTGTTGCAGAAGACTCTTGAGAGTCCCTTGGACGGCAAGGAGATCCAATCAGTCCATCCTAAAGGAGATCAGTCCTGGGCGTTCATTGGAAGGACTGATGCTATAGCTGAAACTCCAATACTTTGGCCACCTAATGTGAAGAACTGACTCACTGGAAAAGACCCTGATGCTGGGAAAGATTGAAGGTGGGAGAAGGGGATGACAGAGGAGGAGATTGTTGGATGGCATCACTGACTTGATGGACATCAGTTTGAGTAAACTCTGTGAGTTGGTGATGGACAGGGAAGCCTGGAGTGCTGCAGTCCATGAGGGCACAAAAAGTCAGACATGGCTGAGAGACTGAACTTAACTGAATAAAAGCCATATATGACAAACCCACAGAAAACATCCTCATGGTGAAAAACTGAAAACATTTCCTCTGAAATCAGGAACAAGTCAAGGATGGCCATTCTCACCACTACTATTCAATATAGTTTTGGAAGCCCTAGGCACAGCAATCAGAGAAGAAAAAGAAGTAAAAGGAATCCAGATTCTAAAGGAAGAAGTAAAATTCTCACTGTTTGCAGATGATATGATGCTCTATATAGAAAACCTTAAAGATGCCACTAGAAAATTACTAGACCTAATCAATCAATACAGTAGTTTTGGGATATAAAATTAATACAAAGAAATCCCTTGCATTTGTATATACTAACAATGAGAAAACAGAGAAATTAAGGAAACAATTCCATTCACCATTGCAATGAAAATAATAAAATATTTAGGAATATATCTACCTAAAGAAACAAAAGACTTATATATAGAAAACTATAAAACACTGATGAAAGAAATCAAATATGACACAGATAGATGGAGAAATATACCGTGTTCATGGATTGGAAGAATCAATATAGTGAAAATGACTATACTACCCAAAGCAATCTATAGATTCAAGGCAATCCCTGTCAAGCTACCAACGGTATTTTTCAGATAACTAGAACAAATAATTTCACAATTTGTATGGAAATACAAAAAAAAACTCAAATAGCCACAGCAATCTTGAGAAAGAAGAATGGAACTGGAGCAATCAACCTGCCTGACTTCAGACTATACTACAAAGCTACAGTCATCAAGACAGTATGGTGCTGGCACAAAGACAGAAATATAGATCAATGGAACAAAATAAAAAGCCCAGAGATAAATCCATGCACCTATGGACACCTTATCTTTGACAAAGGAGGCAAGAATATACAATGGAGAAAAGACAATCTATTTAAAACTTCAGTTCAGTTCAGTTGCTCAGTCATGTCCGACTCTTTGCGACCCCATGAATCGCAGCATGCCAGGCCTCCCTGTCCATCACCAACTCCCAGAGTTCACTCAGACTCACGTCCATTGTCCGTGATGCCATCCAGCCATCTCATCCTTGGTCGTCCCTTCTCCTCCTGCCCCCAATGCCTCCCAGCATCAGGGTCTTTTCCAATGAGCCAACTCTTCGCATGAGGTGGCCAAAGTACTGGAGCTTCAGCTTTAGCATCATTCCTTCCGGTGCTGGGAAAACTGGTCAATCACTTGTAAAAGAATGAAACTAGATCACTTTCTTGGAGAAGGAAATGGCAACCCACTCCAGTATTCTTGCCTAGAGAATCCTATGGACAGAGGAGCCTGGTGGTCTGCTGTCTATAGGATTGCACAGGGTCGGACATGTCTGAGGTGACTTAGCATGCATGCACGCATTGGAGCAGGAAATGGCAACCTACTCTGGTATTCTTGCCTGGAGAATCCCAGGCACAGAGGAGCCTGGAGGGCTGCCATCTATGGAGTTGCAGAGAGTCAGACATGACTGCAGCGACTTAGCAGCAGCAGCAGCAGAACACTTTGTAACACCATACACAAAATTAAACTCAAATGGATTAAAGATCTAAACCTAAGACCAGAAAGTATAAAACTCCTAGAGGAGAACATAGGCAAAACACTCTCTGACATAAATCACAGCAGGATCCTCTATGACCCACATCCCAGAGTAAGGGAAATAAAAGCAAAAGTAAACAAATGGGACCTAATTAAAATTAAAAGCTTTTGCACAACTAAGGAAACTATAAGCAAGGTGAAAAGACAGCTTTCAGAATGGAAGAAAACAATAGCAAACAAAGCAACTGACAAAGAATTAATCTCAAAAATATACAAGCAGCTAATGCAGCTAAATATAAAAAAATAAATGGCCCAATAAAAAAATGGGACAAAGAAGTAAATAGACATTTCTCCAAAGAAGACATACAGATGGCTAACAAACACATGAAAAGATGCTCAACATCATTCATTATCAGAGAAATGCAAATCAAAACCACAATGAGGTACCATCTCACGCTGGTCAGAATGGTTGCTATCCAAAAGTCTACAAGCAATAAATGCTGGAGAGGGTGTGGAGAAAAGGGAACCCTCTTTACACTGTTGGTGGGAATGCAAACGAGTACAGCCACTATGGAGAACAGTGTGGAGATTCCTTAAAAAACTGGAAATAGAACTGCCATATGACCCAGCAATCCCACTGCTGGGCATACACACCAAGGAAACCAGAATTGAAAGAGACATGTGTACCCCAGTATTCATCGCAGCACTGTTTACAAGAGCCAGGACATGGAAACAATCTAGATGTCCGTCGGCAGATGAATGGATAAGAAAGCTGTGGTACATATACACAATGGAGTATTACTCAGCCATTAAAAAGAATACATTTGAATCAGTTCTAATGAGGTGGATGAAACTGGAGCCTATTATACAGAGTGAAGTAAGCCAGAAAGAAAAACACCAATACAGTATACTAACATTACACTGTTGGTGGGAATGCAAACGAGTACAGCCACTATGGAGAACAGTGTGGAGATTCCTTAAAAAACTGGAAATAGAACTGCCATATGACCCAGCAATCCCACTGCTGGGCATACACACCAAGGAAACCAGAATTGAAAGAGACATGTGTACCCCAGTATTCATCGCAGCACTGTTTACAAGAGCCAGGACATGGAAACAATCTAGATGTCCGTCGGCAGATGAATGGATAAGAAAGCTGTGGTACATATACACAATGGAGTATTACTCAGCCATTAAAATGAATACATTTGAATCAGTTCTAATGAGGTGGATGAAACTGGAGCCTATTATATAGAGAGAAGTAAGCCAGAAAGAAAAACACCAATACTGGAAAAGACTCTTGAGAGTCCCTTGGACTGCAAGGAGATCCAACCAGTCCATTCTGAAGGAGATCAACCCTGGGATTTCTTTGGAAGGAATGATGCTAAAGCTGAAGCTCCAGTACTTTGGCCACCTCATGCGAAGAGTTGACTCATTGGAAAAGACCCTGATGCTGGGAGGGTTGAGGGCAGGAGGAGAAGGGGACGACCAAGGATGAGATGGCTGGATGGCATCACGGACTCAATGGACGTGAGTATGAGTGAACTCCAGGAATTGGTGATGGACAGGGAGGCCTGGCGTGCTGCAATTCATGGGGTCGCAAAGAGTCGGACACGACTGAGTGACTGAAAACTGAACTATATATGGAATTTAGAAAGATGGTAACGATGACCCTATAGGCGAGACAGCAAAAGAGGTACAGATGTAAAGAACAGTCTTTTGGACTCTGGCAGAAGGCAAGGGTGGGAGGATTTGAGAGAATAGCATTGAAACATGTATATTATCATATGTGAAACAGATGGCCAGTCCAGATTCAATGCATGAGACAGGGTGCTCAGGGCTGGTGCACTGGGATGACCCTGAGGGATGGGATGGGGAGGGAGGTGGGAGGGAGTTCAGGATGAGGAACACATGTACAACCATGGCTGATTCATGTCAATGTATGGCAAAATCAATACAATATTGGAAAGTAATTAGCCTCTGATTAAAATAAATAAGTTAACATTAAAAAAGAAATCTGCATTCCTATACACTAACAATGAAAAATAAGAAGAGAAATTAAGGAAACAATTCCATTCACCATCATAATGAAAAGAGTAAACTACTTAGGAATAAATTTACCTAAAGAAATAAAAGACCTGTATACAGAAAACTATAAAACACTAATGAAAAAAATAAAAGATGACACAAATAGATAGAGAAATACAACACATTCTTGGATTGGAAGAATCAATATAGTAAAAATGAGTGAACTATCCAAAGCAATCTATAGATTCCATGTAATCATTATCAAATTACCAATGGTACTATTCATAGAACAAATAATTTTGCAATTTGTATGGAAACAGAAAAGACTCTGAATAGCTAAAGCAATTGAGAAAGAAGAATGAAACTGGAAGAATGAACCTTCCTGACTTCATATTACACTACAAAGCTACAGTCTCAAGATAGTATGGTACTGGCACAAAGATAGAAATATAGATCAGTGGAACCAAATAGAGTGTCCAGATTAAATCCATGCACCTATGGACACCTTATCTTTGACAAAGGAGGCAAGAATATACAATGGACAAAAGACAGTTTATTCAACAAGTAGTGCTGGGAAAACTGGTCAACTATGTGTAAAAAATTGAAACTAAAACACTTTCTAACACCACACAAAAAATAAACTCAAAATGGATTAAAGGCCTAAATATAAGACCAGAAATCAGATATAAAAATCAGAGGAAAACATAGGCAGAACTCACTATGGCATAAATCATAGCAACATCTGCTATGACCCACCTCTCAGAGTAATGGAAATAAAAACAAACATAAACAAATGGGACCTAATTAAAAGCTTTTGAACAATAAAGGAAACTGTAAGAAAGGTGAAAAGACAGCCCTCAGAATAGGAGAAAATAATAGCAAATGAAACTGACAAAGAATTAATCTCTAAAATATAGAAGCAGCTCAATACCAGAAAAACAAACAACCCAATTAAAAAGAGGGCAGGAGACCTAAACAGACTTCTCCAAAGACATACAGATGGATAATAAAAACATGAAAAGATGCTTAACACTGCTCATTATTGAGAAATGCAAATCAAAACCACAATGAGGTATCATCTCATGCTGATCAGAATGGCATTCATCAAAAAGTCTACAAACAGTAACTACTGGAGAGGGTGTGGAGAAAAGGGAACCCTCTTACACTGTTGGTAAGAATGCAAACTTGTACAGTCACTATGGAGAATATGTGGATATTCCTTTAAAAACTAGAACTGCCATATGACCTAGCAATCCCACTGCTGGGCATACACCCTGAAGAAGCCAGAATTGAAAGACACACATGTACCCCAATATTCACTGAAGCACTATTTACAATAGCTAGGGCATGGAATGTCCATCAGCAGATGAATGGATAAGAAAGTTGCGGTACATATACACAATGGAATATTACTCAGCTATAAAAAGGAACAAGTTTGAGTCACTTTTAATGACGTGGATGAACCTGGAGCCTATTATACAAAGTGAAGTAAGTCAGAAAGAGAAAGATAAATACTGTATATTAATACATACATATGGAATTTAGAAACACAGTACCAATGATCCTACATACAGGGCAGCAAAGGAGACACAGATATAAAGAACAGACTTTTGGATTGAGTGGGAGAAGAAGAGGGTGGGATGATTTGATAGAATACCACTGAAACATGTACATTACCATATGTAAAACAGATGACCAGTGCAAGTTTGATGCATGAAGCAGGGCACCCAAAGCTGGTGCTCTGAGATAACCCAGAGGGACAGGGTGAGGAGGGACGTTTCAGGATGGTGGTGGGACACAAGTATACCTGTGGCTGATTCACGCTGATATATGGCAAAAGCCATCACAATATTGTATTTATTCTCCAATTAAAATTAATTAATTAATCAAAAAAAGAAACAAAGAGATGTGAGACAGAGAAAATAAGAGAAACACAGAAGGCCAGTCCAACAGTTCTGATTTTCAAATGAATAAATACAGAGAGAAAAGACAAAACAGAGGCAAATAAGTCATCAAAAAAAGTCCTAGAAATGAAACTCTTCTACACTGTTGGTAGAAATGTAAAAGGTACAGCTACTATGGCAAACACTATGGAGGTTCCTTGAAAAACTAAAACTAGAGTTAGCACATGATCCAGTAATCCCACTCCTGGCATATATCTGGAAAAGACAAAACCCATAATTTAAAAAGACACATGTACCCCAGTGTTCACAGCAGCACTATTTACAATAGTCAACACATGGAAGCAACCAAAGTGTTCACTGACAGATGAATGAATAAACAAGATTGGTGTATATGTGAACATACTGAAGTGGGTTGCCATTTCCTTCTCCAGGGAAGTTTTCTGACCCAGGGATCAAACTCATATCTCCTGCATTGGCAAACAGACCCACTCCAGTATTCTTGCCTGGGAAATCTCATGGACAGAGGAGCCTGGTGGGCTATAGTCCCTGGGGTTGCAAAAGAATCAGATACGTCTTAGGGACTAAACAACAACAAAAAAATCAACTGTACTTCAGTAAAAAAAGAAAATGTCCCAGGTCAAAAAACAAAGCAAAAAAGGAAAAAAGAAAGTTTCCTAGATCTGAAAGTCATGAGTGTGCAGACTCAAAAGATCCACTGAATAGACTATATATGTATAGCTACCAGCTGGTAGCTCAGCTGGTAAAGAATCCACCTGCAATGGAGGACACCCCGGTTCGATTCCTGGGTCAGAAGATCCCCTGGAGAAGGGATAGGCTACCGACTCCAGTATTCTTGAGCTTCCCTGGTGGCTCAGATGGTAAAGAGTCTGCCTGCAATATGGGAGACCTGGGTTCAATCCCTGCTGCTGCTGCTGCTGCGTCACTTCAGTCATGTCCGACTCTGTGCGACCCCATAGATGGCAGCCCAGCAGGCTCCCCCATCTCTGGGATCCTCCAGGCAAGAACACTGGAGTGGATTGCCATGTCCTTCTCCAATGCATGAAAGTAAAGAGTGAAAGTGAAGTCACTCAGTTGTGTCTGACTCTTAGCGACCCCATGGACTGCAGCCTACCAGGCTCCTTTGTCCATGGGATTTTCCAGGCAAGAGTACTGGAGTGGGTTTGTTCCTAGGTTGGGAATATGCCCTGGAGGAGGGCATGGCAACCCACTCCAGTATTCTTGCCTGGAGAATGGATAAAATAAGACCCACTCCAGTGTACTTTATAAGAAGAAAGTGAAGATCTTTAAACTTTCATATAGGGAAAACAAACAGGTAGCATGTAAAGGATTAGGAAGCAGAACGACTTTGAACTTCTCAACAAAACCTGGGAAGCCTGAAACAATGGAATAACGCCTTTAAAAACCTAAAGGAAATTATTCCCAGAATAAAATCTTACATCCTGCCAAACTATTACTTGTGAGTAAACCTAGCACAAAGATATTTTCAGACATGCGTGATCTCAAAAACAAAAAATGCTCTCTACAAGTCTTTTTTCTCAAAAAGATACCAGAGGATGTGTGCCAGAAAAACAAGGGAGCAATCCTTTAAAGAAGAAGATTTGAGAACTAAGAAGCAGGGGAGCCACTATCAGAAACAAAGGTGAAGGAAGTTCTCAGTATGACAGCTGTGTACCAGGCTTAGAGGGCAGACTAAGTCAGGTCAGAAGGTTCATGGGAGAGAGAATTCAGGTGATGACAGTGATGCAATCTCTGATGTATCTGTACAAATTACACAGGGTGAACATCTCAATATTCAATTAGTAAGAAGTACTACACAACTAAGTATTACACAACTAAAAAACAAGAATAGAACATCATTTATTTGTTGCGGGGGGAAAGACAAGGAAAGGTAATAAGATGTTACAATACAGCACAGTTGTGAATGGGGCCTCCCAGGTGGTGCTGGTGGTAAAGAAAGTGAAAGTGAAGTCGCTCAGTCGTGTCCGACTCTTAGCGACTACATGGACTGCAGCCTACCAGGCTCCTCCATCCTTGGGATCTTCCAGGCAAGAGTACTGGAGTGGGGTGCCATGCAGGAGACCTAAGAGATGCGTGTTTGATCCCTGGGTGGGGAAGATCCCCTGCAGGAGGGGATGATAAACCACTTAGTATTCTTGCCTGGAGAATCCCATGGACAGAGGAGGCTGCCGGCTACAGTTCATGGGGTTGCAAAGGGTCAGACATGACTGAAGCAACTTAGAACACAATGCACGCACAGTTATGAATAGTCGTGATGGCATAAGGTAAAGAATTATGATACATTTCCACTAGGAGGAGAGCGGAGGAGAGCGGTGTAGAGAAGGGTTAGTGAAGAGGTAGGGGTAATAAAAGAGAGTTATATTATCCTTTTCCAAAATGACAACATGAAGTAGCAACACAAACATTTTGTATATAGAGAGGGGAGAAACAGCCAAAAGATTAGACAAAAACGGTGAAAGTGATTGCCTGTGGGAAGGAGGAAAGGAGGGGGAGGGGTAGATGGGCGGGTGGTATAACTATTTGATTCTGAAGTATATCTTTGATAAAAATAAAACTTAAACATGAAAAAAAGTATGACAACAGTGCCACAGAATGTATGATATATATGATACAAAGTAGCGTTCATGCTCTGATTACAGTCATATAACAAATCTGAAAAGAGCTTGACTGGGATTTACAAATGCATTAACAATTGTATTATGGTGGTAGGATTAAGAGTAACTGCTTTCTTTTCCAAATTCCTGACACTATAAAGTGCTTATGTAACTTGATAATCAGAAAGTGAGTTCATAAAGCTGAAAATGTATATTCCTTATCATGGACTGAAAATTGGTTCAAAATTAGTTCTATTTTCCAAATCCAAGATCATGTTACCAAGGAGAGATCCTGGGTGGCTGTTTTCTCTCTTTCTTAATTCTTTTTTCCTTCCAAGTCAGTATCAGGAATATTATGAACCAACTTTCTAAAAATTGTCAATTAATCAGAAGTAATGTATTTAGCTTCTCCACTCATTGCCATGTGTCTCAGTTGTGTTTGCAACACAATAAAAACAATTACTCCGTCAATTCTGAGGGAATGAGAAAAAGTATCTTCAAATATCCAAAGTTAATACTGCTTGAATAAAGAAAAGTTAATGTTTTAAAATTTGTGGTGTGTGACATTTGCATTAAAATGATGTTTAATGTTTAAAAATGAAACAAAAGCAGCTGTGGTCTAACTATGGAGACACCCCATACAACATTTCGAAGATCCCATCAGATTTAAAAAGTAATTAAAAACACTAATGCCTTTTCATTGCAAATGTGACACACAATGAAATTTAGTAAACTATCAAACAGGAGAAAAAAGTATAAAATCATACCTAGGTCCACAACTCAAAGTTACAAAATCATAAATGCTGCTTGGATGTCTCTGAATGAAAATGAACACTGAGAATTTCTTTGACTAGTATTTGTACAAACCCTTCTCTTATCTGTAGGATGCTCTGTTTACAACCACAGAGGAAGTTTTTAGTTTCAGGGGTAAATGATCCTGTGGGTAGTTTTTTGGTTGAAACAGTCTAAACAGTTACTTAAGAAGCAGAAAATCTATCTCATTAAAAAAAAGAAAATCTTTAGCTTTTTCCTTACAGGCTGTGTTTGGCACTACCACTGGTGCCTTGCACAACTGCCATAGCTCTCTGTCTTTGTGAACCGAACCCTCAAATTTTGAGTTTAGGTAGTGAATGGAGAACAGTAGTCACAAGGTAAGTAAAGTTCTTCCCAGAGTCCTCTGCAACAAGAAGTGGTCATGTGATCTACTTCTGGCCATGAGTTATTAAGAAGATGCTGTTGGAGGCACAACTGGGAAAGCTCCCCCCAGCTCCCCCACCCACTGGATAAAAGAACAGACCATTGCAATATGAAACACCCTCACATTGTTTTTCTTTGCTCTTTTTGTTTCCTTCTTGAATGCATTTCCTGGAGTGAGGACACAAGGTCTGAGGCTGTGGCAGTCACTTTGTGACTCTGCGGCAACAATATGGAAAGAGCCTGGATCCCTGAGACGGTCACGGGGCAGCTGCAACCATTCTGGACTGCACATTTTCAGACTTTATTCAAATAAATTACAAATATTCTTTATTATATTTTACAGCAAGTCTTGCTCACCATTTTTTCAGTGTCATGACATTCATAGCACATGATGATATTTGTGCTGCTTGTGGGGAACATGAGGAGATTGCTGGCACCTGAGGTGGATAGCCCTGGGCGCTTTGGCTGCCCTACATCCTCTTCACCAGCCTGAAGACCGAGGAGAGAACTCTCTCTGCTCATCTTTTTGTGGTTTACCAGTGGGCCTCACTATACACGTTAGATCATTCTAGTTTAAGCTGTGCTTATCAATATATATTCTGTTACTTGGGCTGAAAGCACTTCCAACTAATACTGGACTCACTTTTACTTCTTAATGCAAAGTGACAAGATTCCATAAGATATCTTCTACATTCTCTAGCAACATATAATACATAAGAAACAATGATTCAAGCCTAAATCACATCACAAGCTTCCAGTGACTGGACTACATGTTATTTAACTTGTGTTCTTTTTTTCTCAGTTATGGGGCCACTTCCTGACTGACAAAGGTCATGTTTCATGAGATTTTCAAATAGGAAGGGCTTGCCTTGTGGCTCAGCTGGTAAAGAATCTGCCTGCAATGCTGGGTTCGATCCCTGGATTGGGAAGATCCCCTAGAGAAGGGAAAGGCTACCTACTCCAATATTCTGACTTGGAGATTCCATGGAATGTATAGTCTATGGGGTTGCGAAGAGTCGGACACAACTGAGCAACTTTCACTTTTCACTTCAAATAGGAAAGCTTTCAAACAACTCAATTGAAAATATAGTCATGATTGAAGAACTGTCAATCTTAGGAGGAATGAAATTCATTCATATTTATAAGTCCACTTTATGGGTCAAGTTATTATATTTTTTATATAGTCTTAGGTTTGGGTACACAGGGCCTTGATAATAACTGGCTTTTCTATATTCCTGTCATGTATGTTTCTAACTCTCTTTAACCAGTTCCACTAGCTTACCCTATAGGGCTGACAGAAGCATTAAATAAAATGATACCTGTACAGTACCTAGCAGAATACATGGTATAGAGTAGGCATCCAATACATGTTCTTAAGATGATCATCACAACAAGAAATTTTAAAATTATGCCTTAATTAATTGCCATGGGCTTCCCAGGTGCTCAGTGGTAAAGAACCCGCCTGCCAAGTAGGAGCTACAGGTTCAATCCTTGGGTTGGAAGAGGAAATGGCAACCCACTCCAATATTATTGCTTGGGAAATCCTATGGACAGAGGAGCCTAGCATGCCACAGTCCATGGGGTCACAGAGTCGGACACAACTTAGTGACTAAACAATAATGGTAGCCATACAACTCATCAGTTTTCAAAAATTATCTTCCATATTTTAGCACTTTATAAATATTATTAGATAAGTGCTATAAAATATGCAGCTCTCACCACCCCCCCGAATTCATGTAATTACTTCAGTCTTGGGCCAGCTCCCAGGTGACCTGCCTTCCTGTCTTGGCAAACAGGCATCATGCTTCAGTTATGGCTGAGAGCTGTGTGCTCTTCAGCAAAAATATCGAGTTCCCCAGTTCTCTAGAGAACAGACTGAGAGGGCTTTATGTGGGAGCCCCTTGTTTATTTAAAAATTGCTTTTATGTCACTAAGGCAAGAAAATGAATTTTGAATCTGTCTCAACCATAGAATGACACATGAGACTGAATGACAATCAGGGGCAAACTGGGGAACTCTGCTCTCTCACAGTGTCTGGGATGATGAGCTGAAGGCATCTGTCTGTACTTGAAAAGGTAGATATACTAATTACAAATATATATTACAAATATGGCCAGAAGCAAGTGATCACTACACATCTTCCTGGAATTAAGCTTTTTAATGAAATGGCATTTCCCTTTTGGAGATCCCTTCTTAGTTCAACTAAGAATATGCACCTCAAATATTGCATTTGGATAATGAAGAAATATTTTCTGAGCCAGAGAAACAGACACTACCATTAAGGACATGGAGTTTTTATTCTAGCACATTTCCTTTGCTGTAGGCATCACAGATAGTTCTTGACAAGTCATCTTTCCTAACTTCGTTTTCCTAACTCACTTTGCATAGATCTTTCACTGAACTTCTGAATACTGCTCAACTTCCATTTTACCTATTCATGCAAATATGATGATTTCTTAAGAGTAAGATTTTCTATCTTTCCACCCTCCCTAGAATCTTATATAATAATATCCTGTGACTAGAAGGGTCTTCCCAAATGTTGGGAGATACTGAATTAAAGTATGTAAGAATGTGTATTATCTATGTTAATAGATGTGGTAAGATACTAGCCTGAGACACCGAGATGGGGCAATATCCATTTTTAGGATTTAGATCTGATAGGCTACTAAGACAGGCCCAGTGCAAGTCTATTTGCTCAGAGTTAAGGCAATGGCACCCCACTCCAGTACTCTTGCCTGGAAAATCCTATGGATGGAGGAGCCTGGTGGGCTGCAGTCCATGGGGTCGCTAAGAGTCTGACACGACTGAGCAACTTCCCTTTCACTTTTCAGTTTCATGCATTGGAGAAGGAAATGGCAACCCACTCCAGTATTCCTGCCTGGAGAATCCCAGGGATGGGGGAGCGTGGTGGGCTGCCATCTATGGGGTCGCACAGAGTTGGACACGACTGAAGTGACTTAGCAGCAGCAGCAGCAGAGGTAGATCTAAGAAAACAGATGAACTGAATTATGTCTTAAATATTAGAAGGTATGTCTAGTTAGTGGTAGGCTAACCCTAAGGACTCATGCTTTATTCACAGAGCTAGAGACACAGAGAAAGTCACAGAGTGGGGTATGCTTCCTGATTTCCAGCATGGTGATAAGCTATAATTCAAAGCAAAAATACAAAGTACTTGTGGCAAAACAGGCTCTTAAATTCATGCAAACCCAACCAGACAGACACTTGTTATGGATGAATCCATTATTGATGGTTTTCTCTGTTTTGAAAAAGGATGCCCTGAACAAGGAGTCAGACAGTACAGACCTGAGTACCAGTTTTGCTATTAAGTTACATTGCAACCTCAGAATTCTCACTTGGCAACTCTCTGGGCCTCTATTAACATATAGACAAAGAAGCAGAGCCAGATAGAACTCATCCTATCTAATTGTACTGTCACCTCAAGCCCCTTAAAATGACAACAAAGGGTTAAAAAAGACAAACTTAAAAGAGCAGAAGATGGGGAGAGGGTAACAGACACAATATTTTGGAGCCTAGAAGGCACGTAGACAGGTAGTAACTGATTGCAAACCCAAGAGAGCTGAATCCTAAGCAACCAGTGGGGAAAGCAGAGACATACAAGGAAATGTTAGTTGCTCAGTCATGCCTGACTCTTTGCGATGCTATGAATGTAGCCCACCAGGCTCCTACGTCCATGGAATTCTCCAGGCAAAATACTGGAGTGGGTTGCCATTCCCTTCTCCAGGGGAACTTCCCAACCCTGGGACTGAACCCGTGTTTCTAGCATTGCAGGCAGATTCTTTACCAGCCTAGAAGGCACATAGATAGGTAGAACTGATTGCAAACCCAAAAGAGCTGAATCCTAAGTCACCAGTGGGAAAGCAGAGATACACACACAGCCAGCCAAACTCTCAGGCCCATTTTGGCAGAAAACTGGAAGACTCTTCCCCCCACTGATGAGCACATAGAACAGTGGACATGTAGACCCAGGGACACCAGAGGCAGCTGAAGGAAAACAGTGTGATGAGGTTGAATGTGTGCCTATTATAATAGACGCTGAGATACCCAGTGCTCTTCCCAGCCACAGGTCCCGCAAGGCTTACAGGCAGGCCTTTCTCTGTCAAGCAGGAAACTAGAAGCATCTTCTGTAAGGAATCAAACTAGGTCAAAGGAAAGACTGGTGGTGACTAACACTGATTTCACATCAAAGAATGCAACCGATGCCTTTTAGTGAAGCTTGGGCAACTCAAACACTGAAGCTTCCAGTCAGACTTTTAATTTCCCATTCAAACATGTGGTTGAGCAACAAGCAAGGTTTTTCAGAAATTTGAGGAGAACTGTGGATATGAAAGATGCAGACCAAAACAAACAGAAAAAGGCAACCCACGGAAAAATCGAGACCAAAAGATAGGGAGCAACAAAAATCAGAGCAAAACAAACAAAATCCTGGTCTCTCAGAAAGAAAAGAGAGAAATTTCAACCATGAAAGAAGGAAAGATTCCTAAAAAAGATCTCATAAAGTATGGCAACAGAAATGAAAACCTCAGTGGAAGGGTTAGGAGATAAAGTGGAGGAACTCTCTGAGAGAGTAAAATAGGAAGACAAATAGAAGGAAATAAAGAGAGGAAAGGAAACTGGAGGACAAATCCAGAAGATTTCATATGCATAAAAGGAGCTGTAAGAAGAAGAAAGAAAGTGGAGGAAGGAAATTTAAAAAAATATATTAGTTACAAAAATTTCCCCAAACTCAAAAGCATGCATTTGCAGATGAAAAAGGCCCTCTGAGTGTTCAACATAATGGTGGAAAATAGACCTGCAGTAAAGCCTATCACCATGAACCACTGAGATACAAGGGGGAAGCTGAAGAGATAATAAGCCTCTAGAAAAAAACACAGGCCACATACAGAAGATCAGGAATCAGAATAGCACTGCATTTCTCAACAGTAACTGGAAACTAGAAGATAACAGAGCAAAGCCTTCACAATTAAACACAAGAAAGATTTAGAGTGCAGAGTTCTATATCAGCTAATCTATCAATCAAGTGTTAGGGTTAGCCTTGAATATTTTACCTGTGATGAATCCTGAGGAAGACACTAGAGGATGTGCTCCACAAAAAATGAGGGAGTAAACCAAAAAAGAGGCAGATACAGGACACAATAAACAGGGGAATCAACACAAACAAGAGATAACTGGGATTCCAGGATGGTGGAGAAGGGAAACTCCACGGTAACATATGAACTTCAGGCCCCAGAGGGCAGTCCAATCCAGATGGGAACAGGTCAGAAGACTCTGGGGACACTTCTGTAAAACAATGAAATTAACAGAACTGGATGCATCTAAATAGTTCGGGAAGCAATTAAGACAACTGGTGAAGAGTTTAGGTTTCTGTTAAATACAAATACATAGAAAGCTAAGGAAATAAAAGGACAAGATAATTATTTATTACAGAGAAAACAACAAGTCATACAGAAAAGGAAACTGAAGCACAATATTTACATAGTTACAATAAAACACTCGATATAGATCTAAGCACATCATGATGTAACTATACTGGGAGATGAGAAGGGCGGGTGGGAAGGGTACATGTATGGGGCAAAAAGACAGCTAAATATCCATCTTCTATAGTGGGAAATTATTAGCTAATGTCCAAACCTAATGTTGAGAAACAGCAATACAAGCATGCTGTTTAGAGATATGGAATTAATTGCCAAAGGAATCAGGTAGAAGAGCTGAAAGTGGTTACATCTGGGGACAGTAAAGTGTAAGGGGAGGTGAAAAAGGACCAGCTTTTTCCTAATTAACTTTCTACAACCAGTTGACCATTTAACTCAGCATATAGAATTTTGATATCAAAGAATAAATGAATTGGATGATATGATGTCAAAGTGTGTGTGTCAGTCACTCAGTCGTGTCCAACTTTGTGATCCCATGGACTCTGGCCCACCAGGCTCCTTTGTCCATGGGATTCTCCAGGCAAGAATACTGGAGTGGGTTGCCATTTCCTTCTCCTATGATGTCAAAGGACTCTTCTATTTTCAAAGCTCCATGATTCTTTTAGGGCAAGTTTAGCTACTAGGACTGGAAACACATCAGGAAGGTGAGCAGGGAAACTCACTTATTAACTTGACTCACTTATTAACATGTCTGACTTCTCTCCTGTCACAATTCAGTGACGATAAAGAAAACAGCCAGTATTGGGAGTTAGAATTATTAGGAAATGAACCCAGATGCACTTCAGTTTAGTTCAGTCACTCAGTCGTGTCCGACTCTTTGCGACCCCATGCACCACAGCACGCCAGGCCTCCCTGTCCATCACCAATTCCTGGAGTTCACTCAGACTCACACCCATGGAGTCAGTGATGCCATCCAGCCATCTCATCCTCTGTCATCCCCTTCTCCTCCTGCCCCCAATCCCTCCCAGCATCAAAGTCTTTTCCAATGAGTCAACTCTTCACATAAGGTGGCCAAAGTACTGGAGTTTCAGCTTCAGCATCATTCCCTCCAAAGAAATCCCAGGGCTGACCTCCTTCAGAATGGACTGGTTGGATCTCCTTGAGTCCAAGGGACTCTCAAGAGTCTTCTCCAACACCACAGTTCAAAACCATCAATTCTTCGGTGCTCAGCTTTCTTCAGATGCACTTACATATAAATAAAAAAAACACTTTTGCCCAGACTTAGTGCCTGAATGGGATTCCCTGGTGGCTCAGAGGGTACAGCGTCTGCCTGCAATGCGGGAGACCTGGGTTCGATCCCTGGGTCAGGAAGATACCCTGGAGAAGGAAATGGCAACCCACTCCAGTACTCATGCCTGGAAAATTCCATGGATGGAGAAGCCTGGTGGGCTACAGTCTATGGGATTGCAAAGAGTCAGACATGACTGAGCAACTTCACTTCACTTCAGTGACTGAATACGTAGAAATATTCTTCCAATGTGATGAGAAACAACAAAAGACAGAGAAATTAACCCATATTTTATCAAGTAGCCATCATGATGAAGTTTCATTTTAGCCAAATCCTTTGTTGAGAAAACAAGTCTGGTTGTTTTTAAGTTCTTCTGTGACCTTCCAAACACTAATTCTTAATATGGCTGGCCAGAAAATTAACTAATAAACTCTTTTATATCATTATATTTCATCTTTATTACTTTATCTTTGAAAGCAGGTTATTAAATAATCACATTTTGGATTAGTATTATTCTGATTTGAGATTTTATCAATGCCTCCTAATTCCCTCATTACACTTACCTAATTCTCCTAACACCCAGTATCATGAGCTTCAAGCAAAAGGCTGTTGTGTAGGTGTGTTTAGTTGGCCTGTGGGGTGGAGGTGGAGGTGGGTGGTCTGTCAGTTATCTCTGAAATTAATGAGTCCTCAGTAGCAGGTTTACATTTATGGACTTCCACAGTGAAATTGTACCCTCAAAGATCACCAACTCATCTAAATTACAAGGAGATAAAGCTGGCTACTTGGGAGATAATTCCATAAATAACAGGATTAAACAGAGGATGTTGAGGATCAACTTCCTTCTAGAGCCTTGGAAGAAATGATGTTTGTTACTTTGTGTATATTAGGTATATAGAGTTGCAAACTCAAACTTGGGATTCCCTCAGAGCCTGGCACCTGGGGGTCCCTGGATGGAGGAAAGGAGGGAGATAGTAGAGAGAACCCAAAAGGAGTTCATGCATCATAGTCTCAGGCCCTGGCAGTCGACATTACTTTGTATTGTGGTTATCAGAACTAGATGAGAAGGCAAATGGAAACACAGGAGATGCACTAAAAGAGGGTACCCCAAAGAGAGGCTGTTGACAGCTGAAGTGATAAGGACAAGCCCATGGCGCTGCCCTGTATGGGGTCACCTGGACAGGAGTTGTCTAGGGGAAGACACCAACTTCATAAGACTGGCTAAGCTGAAGGGTAGAATTAGAGTGTGATGCGGACAAGTCAAGCAGGCAGAGGGTGATGGTCAGGATCGAGAGGGTGACTTCTAGGGGCCCAGAAGGATCAAATTGATCTCTAAGTAGACCAAGAGAGTCATCAAGCTCATGGGATCTTAAACAGATGGCTTTGCTTGGCCACTGAGTCAAGAGTCTCTGTAGACTTAGTCAAGTCCAAAAGAGCAGAAATGTAGTTTGGCCAAAGGTCACAGAGGCTGAGCTGGGAAGCCAGTCTAGGGCAGGCTGGAGTCTTCCAGAGGTATTGCTAACCTAAAATTCCTTTAAGGCAAGGGAACCTTTGCTTAGGATATGTCCAGGTTGAAGTACAAGAAAGGCATTGAGGTCCTGTCTCCCCGCTATCATTTGAAACCTCTTCCACTTTGCATGGCAGGCATTACATATTATATTCTCTTAAGTCCTTGAATGAGCCCATCTGTGTATCAGCTTAAGCACAAGGCAAAGAAATTGTTTCATACCTCAAAAAAACAGAAAACTAGAGGAGTATCCTTCAATGAACTTTTTTCTTCAACTCTAGCATGAATTGAAGAATTCCTTAAGGAGTGTGGAAAACCTAGATGGAGGAATCAACCACATTCTGAGATGCATTTCTCTACAGGTTCAGTGAAGAAGGGCAGGGGTTGGGGAGGGTCTGCAGAGGTACATCCGCACCAGCAAGACATTCTTCCAGAGAGACTGCATTAGTGGCTGAAGTCAAGCAAATAGAGACATGATGGTTTGGTCACAGAACTACACTGTAGAAAACAGACTGAAGAGGTTATTTTTGATCAGTTAAGATATCCAAAGGCTGGCCAACATTTTTCCACATTTTTTTCCCCTCGTATGGCTTACTCATCAATTGAATCCATTAAAAATGTTTAATAATGCATGAAAAGCACCTAGAAATATTACCATGTAACAATTCATCAAAAAATGTGAGTGTTCTTTGAATTAATGCTGAATCCTAAATTATTCTTCATAAATGTCAGATATCTGAAAAAGTCACTTCAATTTCCTGCCTAGGCTGAAACATATGAGGGATCATTTGAAAAGCTAATCACTTCAGAAGTAATTTTATAATTTGTCAAAAAAAAAAGAACAGTGTTATCTAACAAAATCCAGGCCTAGAGTATATGATGTAAATCTGGGTTTCTCTTGTCCTGGGTTTGTGGCGAGGAAGCTAAACTAACAGGCACACTGTGATGCTACTATCAGGCTCCAATTCTCTCTGCAGGGGCCCCAATCACAGCAGGAAAAGGATATGAACATGGCTCTTAGGTTCGCCTGTAACACAGCATGCCTAAAAAGGTCCTAATTTCTAAAATAAGCCATTCTTCTCTTGGCAGGCTGGGTAACAAAGCAAGTTTGCCTCAGGATTCTCAGGACTGCTATCCTCCCCAAACATGTATCATCATTTGCTTGGCGATCTGCTTTCCTGACACTAAACCCTTCCCTTAACTCTAAGGAGAATGGAAATGACGTTACATCTCTCCACTCCCTCAAATGTGTGTTTGCTCTAAACTGACTTATATTCAGTTGATAAGATGGGGTGGACTGGGGTCTTGGCAATAAAGTGCATTGCCTAGGGCAGGGGTGATGGCTACCTTCAAAGGCTATCGCCTGCTCTACCAGCTGGATTCCCCAGGGTTACAAACCTCTTTGTGGAATACTTGAGCTCAAGAACATTTCTTTCTATCCCATGTACCTGGAATTAGCTAAGACATTTCTTTGAGTATTTAAAACCAGCATCTACTCCAGTATAGTATCAGGGAAAGCATTATTGGCTATCAGACTTATTGGTAAATACTGAAGTCTCTAATTACCCACATTATTAAAAAAATCATAGCTACCTTACATTCTATTATTATCTTGGCACAGTAATAAATTGGCTCTGATTCCCTTTAAAAGAGTCTAAATTGATTTTTGTTCTTGCACACACTCAATCTTTGTAAAACTTTGATTTTTGTAATTCTTTTGTGTGAAAGATTTTATATCCATCTCAGTTTTCCCTTTGTGTGCTGAGGCTGTTATTAATATTCTGTCTCAAAGCTCCTTTGCAAAGCTGGGGCCAAGAGTTGGTAAACCACGTTCCTCAGGCTCCTTGGCCAGGTTCTGCCAGTTGAGGACACTGCCAGGAAATGAGGCGAGAGGAAGAGAGAAGGCTTGGGTCTCTTTCTACATTTTTCTTTCTTTTTTCTTTTGGTGATGTCTTTGGAGCTGGCCGTGTCCCTGCCACTCTCCCAGCTCTGTAGGTGACATCCTTTTCTATTGTTCCTGTTCCTCAGGGGGCATCTGGTCCCCAGGTGTGGCCTCCTTCCTGAGTTTGAGGTTCTGGTGACAGGGCAGGGCTCCTGCTAGGAGCTGTTTCCTGCAGTTAGTTGGGTTTCTGCAACTCCCTGCTTTCACTCTTTGAGCCACCCACACTCTGTAACCCTTTCCTAAATTCTCTCTGAAATTCCAAGTGTGTTTTCTGTTTCCTTGACAGGACTCTGACTAACAGAGTATTCCATGAGGGCTTTTTGCCAAAAATAACTATATCTTGCCCCTTAGAGTGGGACTTATGGGGAAGCTGCAAAGTGTCAGGGTCTGGAATCACTTATTAACAAGTATTTTGAGGCTACTTACTATGTGCCAAGAGGCATGATAAGTACTCTCCAAAGATTATTACATTTAATCTCTGTAACAATGCTCTGGTGCAGTAGCATAATAATCACATTTTATAAATGAGGAACTGAGGCATACAAAGTTAAGGTGACCTGCCCAGTGTTCAAGGGGTAGAAGTGGCAGTTGGGGGACTAATGCCCTAACTGAGGATTTATAATAATGAAAGTGAAAGAGAAAAACCTGACTGGGGTTGATGGTGGCAAGAAGGTCCATCTGCAGGCAGGAGTACTGAGGTGAAGATGCATAAAAGCACAAAGAGTCTGTCGAGGTCAGGTTCAAAATTTAGCATCAACAGAAGGGCTACAGAGACCTTCTGATGGGCTGGCAGAGCCACCAGCTGGCATCTAGGAACAGCAAGGGGCTGCCATGGCCGCAGCAGATACTGCAGGCAAGCACTGTCCCTCTCTGGAGGTTATGGTTACAGAACTGGAATTACTAGCAAGTTTGTGTCCCCAACTTTTTCTCCCTTTGTTTTGTAAGTAATAAAGATTCCTTTGAACATTACTATGTCAACAGAGGATTCAGGGTTTTCTAAATCAAGCAGAAACATACCTAACAAGTCTCTTCTCTGTGAACTTTTGCCATTTATGACCACGTAACGAGTATTATGTACAGGGTTATTATGCTTAGCAAGAAGTCAGACAGAGAAAGGCAAAAACTGTATTTTAACACTTATATGTGAAATCTTAAAAATAAAACGAATGTTTGAATATGACAAGTATAGAAACAGATTCACAGATACAGAGAACAAACTAGTGATTACCAGTGGGGAGAGAGAGGATGGGAGGGGCAAGTTAGGGGCAGGAGAGTAAGCGATACAAACTACCGTGTACAAAATAAATATAAGCAACAAGGTTACAGGGAATCTGATCAATATTTTATAGTAACTTTCAGTGGAGTATAATCTACTAAAGTATGGAATCACTATGTAGTACACATAAAACTAATATAATATTATAAATTAACTATAATTCAATTTAAAAAGTCTCTCAATGATCATATAACAATTTGAAGTGTATCTGGAGAACTGAAAATAAAAACGTAAAGAAACAGCTATTTTAGGTTTCTTGGAATTTAAACTAATAGGTCATATTTTTAGTATTTGAAAACCAAAACTAACATTTTTGAAAGTGAAAACCCTTACTCAAAATCACATGGAAAAAGAAAAGGCAAAACAGGGAAGAAGAGAACATGTGTGGATGTTACTGAATTTCCATTAAAAGCATCATTGAAAAGCCATCTTGTCTGAGACGTGACAAGATGGGTGAGGACAACTGTTGAATAGCTGAGGCTGTGCCTTAATATACTCTCTGTCAGTGCTCTGTATGGATAACGTGGCTCTATTCTTTAGCCACCTGACCTCAAGAAAGTTAGCTAAATTGCTAAGCATCCCTCATCTGTAAACTGGAGATAAGATAGGGTTGCTGTGAGAATTACTAAAGAAAATCAGCCCTGATTATTCACTGGAAGGACTGATGCTGAAGCTCCAATGCTTTGGCCACCTGATGTGAAGAGCCAACTCATTAGAAAAGACCCTGATGCTGGGAAAGATTGAAGGCAGGAGAAGGGGACAACAGAGGATGAGATGGTTGGATGGCATTGCTGACTCAATGGACATGGGTTTGAGTGGGCTCTGGGAGATGGTGAGGGAGGGGAAAACCTGGTGTGCTGTAGTCCATGGGGTGGCAAAAAGTAGGACGTGACTGAGTGAATGAACAACAATGAGAATGAAGGACTTGAGTTAAGAACCTAACACAGATCCTTAATAAGGCCCAATAACTAGCTATTTTGTAGTTATTATTGGATTATTATTGATGGTTTGAAGTATAACTAGTACTATGATAGAAAAGTTAACTATCTTGTTTTTAGTAAGCAAACTTAGCTCAGTGACTTCTAGAATAAACATCATAGGTAGATGTTAACATAAGCCCACTACTGTGCCAACTGGAAATACTTTAGTTATTAAGTAGTGAAAAAAAAATGCTCAGAGGGCCAGAATTCACATTAAGGAAAAAAACCCCAACTGACCATCTGTGCATAACATACACATCAAGGATAAGACCAGAGGTCTTCAGAGACCATAATGAAAAAGTGGCACAGTGGAAAGACCATAAGGCTTGGACCCCAGAGACCTCTGTTCCAATTTAAATCCTGTTAGCAGGCTCTGTGACTTTGGATATGTCATATAGCACATGTCTCTGCATTTCTCTTCATCTTTTAGACAACATCTGTAAAATAATGGGTCTCTAGCATATTCAAAAGCAGAGACATTACTTTGCCGACTAAGGTCCGTCTAGTCAAGGCTATGGTTTTTCCTGTGGTCATGTATGGATGCGAGAGTTGGACTGTGAAGAAGGCTGAGTGCCGAAGAATTGATGCTTTTGAACTGTGGTGTTGGAGAAGACTCTTGAGAGTCCCTTGGACTGCAAGGACATCCAACCAGTCCATTCTGAAGGAGATCGGCCCTGGGTGTTCTTTGGAAGGAATGATGCTACAGCTGAAACTCCAGTACTTTGGCCACCTCATGTGAAGAGCTGACTCATTGGAAAAGACTCTGATGCTGGGAGGGATTGGGGGCAGGAGGAGAAGGGGATGACCGAGGATGAGATGGCTGGATGGCATCACTGACTCGATGGACATGACTCTGAGTGAACTCTGGGAGTTGGTGATGGACAGGGAGGCCTGGCGTGCTGTGATTCATGGGGTCGCAAAGAGTCGGTCACGACTAAACGACTGAACTGAACTGAACATTCTTTGGGATGGCTCTACCTGTATGTCTTTAAACTTGAATGATAAGCAATTTGTGTGGAGGAGCTTGTAGATAGAGACAACTGTTCCACCCTCTCTGAGGTTTACCATTCTCTACTGGCAGGAAGAAAGGGCATAGAACTGTGCTTGGAACCACTGAGTCAGCCTTTGAAGTCTCAAATGTTGGACTCCGCATTTAGGGAGCCTTTGCCAGCTGTCCCTCCATGGACGAATGACCAGTGGTTTTCCTCTGACCTATCCGTCCTTCTCACAATATTTCAAATATCTTCAGTCTGAGCCAACTATTAGAAATAGCCACTAGCAAAATATGAGACTAGACAGAGTGGTGATGTTGGTAAAGACATCTTGCTGGGGAAAGGATAAACATACTGGAATGCAGTAGGGCTTTCGATCCTTATGCATAATAAGAGCTTCACGTTTGTTACCAACTGTGCAGGAAATCACAAAAAGAATTAAAATTCATGTGTGCATCCAACTTCCACAACACTAAACTGTTCTTAACTTTGAGGTAAAACACATTTGCCTGTGTATTCCTTAGTGCTCAATTTATATCTCAAAAAACAGAATTCTTATTAGGAAAGAAAAATTCAAGCATCAAATCTTCAGAATTAAAATCCCACCATTTGACTGGGAAGCAAGAACTTAGTTTCTTTGTATTCTTATGAATTGCATGCTCTAACATAGGACTGTTGAGTAGAACTTGAAAATATATACTCCCAGTATCAGGTCAAATATATACTTTAAAAATGACAGTGTTTTTTTGTTGCCTAGTCAAATTTTGGAGTACACTTAAAAAAAAGAATAAATTGCTACTAGAATTTTTAAAGTCACAAAAAATAATCTTTAAAAAAAAAAAAAGAAAGGAGTAATTCTAAGAGACAGCAGCAGCCCACTCCAGTATATAATTCAGGACTGGAAACATCTAGGCACTGACTGACACTTTTCAAACTTCCAAGATTCTGGAAGGATGGACACAATGACAACTGCTAGTTGAAATATTTACAGCAGATCTAAGTACAGATATGTATAGTATAATGTGGAAGTGGGAAAACAGACCACTCTGCCTTAACATAAAAATGATTCATAAAGAAATGGAAAAACCTAACACGAATTATAACATCAATTTTTCTTTATAGGCTGTCCGGATTAGGTTTTCAACTTTAGTGGGCCTGAAGAGAATTAGAATATTGTCTATGTATTGCCTCAAGAGACATCATGTAGGACTAGGAGGATTCTAAAGGAAAAAAATGATATGAGCAAAATATGACAACTTCTTTTGAATTGGCTGGTAAGGCTTCCCTGCTGAGTAATTAGGGGTGGGCATGGTGGGTGGCAGAGAAGGCAATGGCACCCCACTCCAGTACTCTGCCTAGAAAATCCCATGGACAGAGGACCCTGGAAGGCTGCAGTCCATAGGGTCGCTGAGGGTTGGACATGACTGAAGTGACTTAGCAGTAGCATGGTGGGTGAGGAATTAGGCATATTGATTCCCAGGGCGTTGAATCACCATTATTTCTCTTCAGGGTTCTTTAGCACCTCGGTGCCTTTTTTGCACCTTTTCCTTACGATTTCCCTAGTGAAATATGATATGATTATTTAGTGATGATTTAGTGATATGGTTTTAAAATGTTGGTTTCTTTTAAAAATATTCTCGGTTCACAACAGGCTTTTCTCTGGCTTCCATCCCTCGGGCAGGACCTCCACTTGATTGTGACAAAGGGTGCAAGGCCACTGGTGGCCCAGCTCGGGGGTGTGTACCTGGAGTGGGTTTTCTAATGTCCCACCCACAGCACAACGCACCCCCAAGCCTTTTTAAAGACTTTGTGAATTCTCTGTATCAAATCCCTTTCTGCTTAAGACCGAGTGGTTTCTTGTTCTTGCAACTGAACCCAGATGGATAGCTAAATATATCAAATTGCGACTTGGAGATACAATGCCACAGAAGATTTTTTTCAAACAATTCACTTAAAACAAGAGACAGAAAGGGGAAAATATCATAGACAACACTGATGCTTTTCCCATCTAAATGATAACCTGTATCAGCATAAATAAAAGTAGCAAGAGTTATATACCACAGCCCTGGAGCAGGCAAGGTATCTCCCAAGCTGGTCAGAAAGGATTGGAAGTTAGAAGGAACTCTGATTCAGATCCTCAAGGAACCTTATAAATACCCAAGAGTTGAATACCTCTGGTCAAGAGACTGAGCCACAACCACTTCCACCAAAAACAAACACACAAAACCCTTGTATTTTTTGTGCTGAAAATTCTAATACATAATTTAACAGCACATCCAACTATCCAGTGGTAAAGAAACCACCGCAGATTCACATGAGAATTGATTTTGACCTTTCAAAGAACTTCCTGTGACTTTCCATCTTTTGAGCTGCTATTACATTTGAGAGCAAAAGAACAGTCTTCACAGCTGTACTGTATGAACAGGAAAGACTGTTGCTTGACTATATTACATAACAAATTTGAACATTCAAGGTACACATTCATGGTATAAATTACTTTAAAATTTTCTAATCTGAGGAAGCTACCCAAATTACTTTTACAGTTGAGATGAGTTGAATAAGTTACATCGGAGGCTTATTTTCCTAGAGTAGAGTGATCCAAATGGAAGTACAGGCAAGATTTGTGATTCACCCTGTCCTTCCTTCCTGTTTTTCAGACTGTCTCACCTGCTACCACCTAACCTGTATCTAGCTGAGAGAGAAGGGAGCAGCAACAAAAAGAATTTCTACAGAAGCTTCAACTACCAAATCTTAACCTGCTGAAGACCAAGCTAGGATTTACAAGGATGCAGACATTAAAAATGAATCTATCATATTCAGTCCTCTTTCTGGAGGTGAACCAAGTTGCTAGGTGGGAGGGGGAAAATGACTTACTGTATAAAAAGCACTTGTAGAAATTTGAACTTGATTCTTGAGAGCTGAATTTTAACAAGAACCAGTTCGACATTTAACAGATAATTATTGAGAAGGTATACACAGTAGTCCCTACCCTGTAATTGAAGCTAGGTATAAAAATGCCTATATAAAAACAGAAAAAAATAGCTAATCTCACAATGTTGTGATCTTTTTGTAAAGATATTTTCTATTACTAGAACCAGTGTTTGAGAACATTTTATCTAATTTTTTATTAGAAAAATATCTAAGAAAAATTAACTTTTTATCCAAGAAATTTCAGTAACCCACCCCAAATTCAGATTCACAGTAAATGTTTGAGAGTCACTGTATTAGTTTCCTATTGCTTCTGTGGCAAACTGTCATAAACTTCATGGCTTAAAATAAGAGAGGTTTATTATTTTATAGCTCTAGCAGTCAGAGTCCTAAAATTCAAAGGGTCGGTAGAACTGTCTTCCTCTGTGGATGCACTAAGGCAGACTGTTTCCTCGCCTGTTCTGGCATTAGACTCTGCCTGCATTCCTTGGCTCAGGCCCCTTTGTATACCTTCAAAGCCAACAATGTAGCATCTTCAAATCTTTCTCTTCTCTCTTATCCCTGCTTCTGCCATCACACCTCCTTGTCTGACTCTAATCTTTCCTGATTTCCTCTCATGTGGACCCTGTGATTGTGCTGGGTCTATCTGGATTATTCAGGATACTCTTCCCATTTCCAGATCTTTAACTTAGTCATATTGGCAAAGCCTCTTTCACTATATAAGGGAAGAGCATCACAGGTGCTGGGGATTAGGACATAGACAATTTTGGAGGGCTGTTATTCTGTTTATCACGGCTACTAAGATCACTCATACAAAAAAGAAACTATTCAAACATCTTTCCAGCTATTTGTGAAAATATTAACCAAGAGTGCTCACTTTACAAAACTTTGTAAGATTGTTAAAACAAAAATGATGAAAGATTCACATTTTTTTCCCATAGAATCAAGTATATATACTTTCTACAGGACATAATGATTAACCGTGAATAAAAATCAGGAGGGTTTTCCCTCCTACCACGGTAAAAATCCAGATTTTCTGTTTTTCTTACAGGGCAGGCGATGGTCACAACCTGGATGTCATGGATGACTGGATGACTCATTCAGAGACACTGGTCTAGCTGTGACATTAACATGGTAATAGCTGATTGGTAATTTGATTGTACTAAGTATTACCTGTTTGAATAAAGCGTAGTCCTGTCATGTGGATAATGTTCATTGACATACAAGGAAGAAGAGGAAATTGTGGTCGCCAAGGAAGCGGCTTCAAACAGCGATGGAGTACTAGGCACCAGATCTGGCCTGTGTCGGGATCCCAGTGCTGGGTGACAAAAAGCAAAACAAGCCCTCATGAATCTCACTAATAATTGTTGTTTCAGTGTCTATGATAATCTAAATGAGTCAAAAGCATTCATTTTACATGTCAGGCTGCAAATTAAATTGTGAATTAATTGTGCTCTTCTGAACTGCAGCAGAAATGTAAATAGCTTCTCGAAACAGGTTAAACAGAAAGGAAATTGGACTAATTTCCAAAACGGCTAATGGAAATGACATTATGAATGTTCTTTTTCAAACCTAATAAAGTGATTTACTGTTTCAAAAGATGACATAAAAAAACTCCTAGGAGCTTGAAGAGATAATTTGACAGAGATTAAAAGGATGATTGGCAAATGTATAAACAGTGAACCTGATCCCCCTTGTGAGGCTATGCTCACATCTGTGATTCTCAGTGCAGATAGATAAGAACTCAGATTTGCTAAGAGCCAGGAGACAAATGCTTCAGAGACTAACAGCCAGTTAGACCTTAACCCTGTTTGAGCCCACATGCATCTGTGCAGATTATTCACAGCTCTTCTTGATATTATATTTTAACAAGCAAGACTGCTTTTTTTTTTAATGAGAACTCATTTTTCTTTAAAATGTAGGTACCTATGGAAATACTCATGCAAGAGTATCCTGCATCAGAAAAGTAGAACAGTCAAGACTACGCTCACTCTGAGTCTACGTGGATTTTCTTTTGACAGTTGAACCTGGATCATTTTAAATCATCCTCTCTCAATGGACAAATTCACATCAATTACTGGTCAGCCTGTCAGAGATAGTATTTTGCTTAAAGGACCAACCACAACGATCAGAGTTCCTTTAAAAAGAGACATGTAAATTCCCAGAAATAGAATACTGTGAATGAATCTTATTTTTATCATTCCATAGTGGGACCTTTTTTCCCCTCATGGAGATATTTTATTTTTTAATTTTATGGAACTACAGCTGACACATATTCAATAACACTGGATCAGTTTTAGGTATATAACATAGTGATTTGATATGTTTATTGGGTTGACCAAAAAGTTCGTTTGGGTTTTTTCTGTAAGATGGTATGAAAAACCCAAGTGAACTTTTTGGCTAACCCAATATATATTGTGAAATGATCACCACAATACGTTGAGTTGACATTCCTTCACCACACACACTATTAGCAGCTTTTTCTGGTGATGAGCATTTTTAAGATTGCCTCTTCAGTAACTTTCAAATATGCAATACAGTTATTATTAACTTGAGTCACTATGCTGTACTGTGGATTCTTTTTAATCCTTTCCCCAAAGTAAGCTAAAACAGATGATAATAAATACAATATAGCCTTAAGGTGTTTGTGGTATTCCTTTATAGGTACCATAGGCTCAGAATTATGCACTATCATGAAGTGTATGAATGGAAATTGACCCTAAGTGGCACAATTACATGAGTGTGAGGTTTTGGTCTTTGGATTTGAAGGGATATAGATGGAGAGATGGGGTGAGTAATGGAGGCAAAAGGGAGCAGGCACAGAAGGCCTGGACTCTGGACTAGGAGACTAGACACATATTAAAGTGTAGGAGATGGTGTAGTTTTGCCTCTGGTTCAGATCAAAATAAAGAATTGCCATGATGACTAATAGATGATGAGCACATAAAATTACACATGTACTCAACATTCAAAAACCAAAAAGTCTAGCAGTTGACAAATGGCTGGCAATCTTCAACTTACTTGATTCCACCTTCTCATTAAATACACAGAAAAATATGAAAATTCTCAAGAATATAGAAAAGTGGATCTGAAACACAACCTCATATCAGATTCCAATGAATTGCTATAAAATATAAGGTGGATGGAGCTGGACTGAGAACAACTAATACAGACTTGGGTCTTGAGCATACTCAGCTTGACTTCATAAACCAGAGGCTTCCTGAGTGATAGATTATAGAAAAGCACTACCTGTCCAGTGACTTGGGCCCGGGTCAGAGAGCACCCAAACACCAGGTAGCTGACTCATAGGAGCAGCTCAACGAACCAGAGAACTGTTTCCTCACATGCCCATACCTTTCAGTTTTTAAAGAAAACTAATTAGTGTGGTGGGCAGAATTCTAGAATGTTCCCCAGTGACCTGCACCCTTATATAATCTCCCTTTGAGTATGGGTAAAAGCTGTGAGAATGATGAGATATTACTCTTGTGATTATTTTATCTTATGTGGCAAAAGGAATCTTGCAGATTTAATTAAGCTACTAATCAGTTAACCCTGAGTTAGTCAGAGGCTCTCCCCTTTATCCAGGTAGGCCTGGCCTAATCATGTGAACCCTTTAACTATATTAAAGGGTTAGACACGGTCATGGCAGAGATTCCAAGTGTGAGAGGCACTGACTTGCAGGAAATTCTCTGTCTGATGATGGAGGGGGCTGCATGGCAAGGAACAAGGATGGTCTCTAGGGGTAAGCCTGGCCCACACCTGTCAGATAGCAAAGACATCAGTACTTCAGCCCTACAACTGTGAGGAAGTGAATTCTGCCAACAACAGGAAGTGCTTGGAGGAGGGGTCTTCTCCAGAACCTCCAGATGAGAACTCAGCCTAGCCAACACCTTGATGACCCGTTTCGGAGGTGACCCTGATAAAGTTGTGTCCAGAGAACCAGGTAAACCTTTCTAGTCTTCTGACTTACAGAACTGGGAGATAATAAGTAGAGGTGAGCTGCTAACCTTCTGGTAATTTGTCACATGGCAAAAGAAAATGAATACAACCCAGACATATTGAGAATTACAGAAAACACATGATTAAAAACTGGAGGGGCATTTGGTGATGACTTGGAGCACTCTGAAAGGGAAGTCCCCAAATGCAGAGCATTATAAAAAAACTAAATCTTGCAGCAAACTTTGTAGATGCAAAGAATTGTCCAGATAAATTCATTTAAAAATAATACATCAACCGTTTCAAAGAATATGCTCAACAGGTTCGTCTTCAACCTTCAGAGACCTTTTCTGGTGAAGTGCCTTTCGATTTAAAGCAGTAGGTCCAATAGTTCATTTGAAAAAAAGCACGATTTGTGCACTGCTTCCTATGTTTCCAGACTTTCTAGATGCTATGTAGTGTATTTATCGTACTTATCCCCTTAGATTAACAACTGGACTCACAGCTTATACTTTAGAAGCAATATATACACGTTTAAATAAGCATAGCTGACAGAAGCCATATTGAGCACACTATCTGAAAGTTTATCACAGTTTAAAAATGAGTTAATTCTAGAGAATTAGCAGTATGGTAGGGAGATATCAATGCAGAGAAGCTAGGGAAAGAGCATGGATGTCAGAAACTGGAGCCATTAACTCAGACTGAGAAGTAAGGACAATTCAGTAACTCTTGCTAAAATCGCTAAATCTGGGTAAAAGTTAAAGAAATCCAACTTGGCACATATGGGTAAGTGCCGCAAAAGGGCCAAGGATGAACACGCTATTTTAAAGACTCTGAGGAAAATAATACCCCAAGGAGAGATCTAATATTCTACAGGAAGTAAAAGAAAATTTCAGGAAATGCTGGGATTCCCACAAGAATAAACTGATAATAAAATCTAAAATGTTACTTCCTCTTATAGGATTAGAAGAGAAAATCCAAATGGTTAATTCAATAGAGAAAAAATTTGATAAAATGCAACAGTCATTCTTGAGAAAAATTTTAGAAACTAGGAATAAAAAGGAACTTCCTTGACTTGACTATCAGTATCTGATACATTAAACTACTTTCTCAGAAGTGAACCATTAGAAGAATTCCCTTTTAAAATCAGGATGAGGCAAGGCTGCCCACAAGCACTACTTCTATTCATCTTCTATTCATCCTTGTACCAGAAGCCCTAGTCAGCAAGTAAGAAACATGTGAGGTCTATGCAGTAGCAACAAATAGCCAGAAAAACCAAATCTTAAAGATACACTATCTGAAAAGTCAGAAAACACGTATCTGTCTTTATCTCTACAACCATTTGAGAAATAAATCTAACAAAAGGTAGGAACATGACATGCCAGAAGATTATAAAACTTCTATTAAACTCATTAAAAAGGACCAAAACAAATTGGTAATTCACTGCTATGCTGTTGGTCAGTTCAGTCGCTCAGTCGCGTCTGACTCTTTGTGACCCCATGGACTGTGGCACACCAGGCTTCCCTGTCCATCACCAACTCCTGGAGCTTGCTCAAACTCATGTCCATACAGTCCGTGATGCCATCCAATCATCTGATCCTCTGTTGTCCCCTTTTCTTCCTGCCTTGTATAGGTATATAATG